>VCRD01000136.1:332386-370269 GCA_006783055.1 Trinorchestia longiramus | reverse complement strand
ATATATATATATATATATATATATATATATATATATATATATATATATATATATATATATGTATTAGTTCATCTAAACAGTAACTCGTATATTATTTCAATTTTACAATTAAAAATTGAAACAATATGTATGTAATCTACAAAATGTGAAAAAGGGCACCTATGGGAAAAGGGGTTACTAATGGAAAAGGAACAATTATAAGAAAAGGAGTTACTGATGGGATACGGGGTAACTAATGGGAAAAGGAGTAACTGATGGAAAAAGGGATATCCAGTGGGAAAATTGGTACCTATAAAACGTATATAAAGTACCTATGTTTTCTTAAGAAATCCTGGATTGATACAACATCACTCCTGTTAGTTTAGTTAAAATATATGAGTCACGTAGGGAAGAAGGCTCCGGAACAAAAAATGTCAAATTCTGAAACAGCTGCGTACATGACAAAATTTATTCTGTCGTCATAAGGAGGATCATGCAGGCTCAATACGTTGTAAAAAGATGTTGATGAATGATATAGATGAAAAAATAGTTCTCACCCTACCGTGGCTGTTTTGTTTTTTGTTTATAATACAATGCTTGAGATAATTGTTACGCCTCCTCCTCGTCTCCCTGTTTACTCCTGGGGCCTGTGTGTGATTGAAGTGCGTGTACGTTACTGAATAGAATAGAATAGAATAGAATGAGGCTATAGGAACGAACCTTCTGGCCCATTCTTGGGTCGGATAATTACTTCGATAATTATTCGGTAGTTTACCCAAGTCCCATGCCGTATTTCTAGCCGCGTCAACCATGTCGGCAGCGGGATTCGAACCCGGGTCTTCCCGCTCGAAAGCGGATTCGCTCACCAGTCGACCAAGCTGGTGATTCACCAGTCGACCAAGCTGGTGATCACTAGTCAACCAAGCTGGTGATGAAGTGCCTGTGTGTGATTGAAGTGCGTGCACGTTACTGAAGTGCCTGTGTGTGATTGAAGTGCGTGCACGTTACTGAAGTGCCTGCGTGATTGAAGTGTGTGCACGTTACTGAAGTGCCTGTGTGTGATTGAAGTGCGTGCACGTTACTGAAGTGCCTGTGTGTGATTGAAGTGCGTGTACGTTACTGAAGTGCCTGTGTGTGATTGAAGTGCGTGTACGTTACTGAAGTGCCTGTGTGTGATTGAAGTGCGTGTACGTTACTGAAGTGCCTGTGTGTGATTAAGATACCTGTACATGATTGGCGCCCTAATTTTAAACGGTATGGGATTTGGGTAGCAAGCCAAGAAATGACCAAACGTTTTGTTTCTGTTGCCATATTTTATTCTACTTCCCATGCGTTTTTTCACCACTCAAAGATTGCGTGCAAGTAGAAACACAAACACAATTGGGTGCTTCTTATTGTAAACACTCATTCGACGTTGAAGATTTAAAATCCAGGGCTTCAAAATCCTCAAATGGAAGCCACTAAATAGAAATAGAAAATTCACGGATGAACGCCGCAGGTGCTGCGAAAATGGGGAAAAGATTGATTCAATCAAAGCGTGACTTCTTACCAATCACGAGTCTATAGAGTAGCGAACACCAAAGCGCAATGAAACATTTAAGAAGGGACTTCCAATAAAGGGCAGTCGAATAAATAATTTCCTCAAAGGGTTAACCATAGGCTGATTAAGAGTGTAAGAAAATAGCAAAGGGCAGGTAATGCAATGAGGCCTCTAGGCTAGATGGTCGTAGCATTATAGAAGCTACTCGAACTTAAGCAACAGCCACATGCTCACTTTATATAGATGAACTTTGGGAATTGTGCCCGCAGTTGAATAGTCTTCAGTAAAAATACAAACCTACACTTAAATAGATATTAAGCCTCGTGCACATGGGACTATAATACAGAAAGTTTGAGAAGTTTATCAAGTCGAAAGTACATTTCGTGCATGAAGATATTCAAAAATGTACAAATCATGACTAAGAAAAGCGTGTCGTAAAGTTATCAGAAGTTAAAATGGATTTTAGAAAATCAATTGGTTACTATATGAAGCACAGATGTAAGCATTACATCCAAGAGAGCAGCGGATATTCATTGTTGTGACGTTTGGGGTTGGGAATAATTCAGCTATTGAAGAATAGTTGTAGAAACAGTTGTAGAAACGAACTGAACAAAATGTGTCTTTTCACACAAGATTGTTAATTTTTCTGCAGCCTGAACAATTATTTCTAAACTTTTAGCCCATAGAGCTTGAAAGTATTCATACATTTGACCAGATGCCTTCTTAGCGTCTTTGATATTTTTCAATTCTTGGACTCATGGAGAATGAACTATCAAACATCATTTCACGGACTAAGAATGCTTTTGATTGTTCACTGGTTTGTTGAATTCTAGATATTTGAGAAAGCTTTTTCAGAAGCCATACGAAATTGTAGGAACGAAAAAGTATTACATGCCTGTCGAACTTTCGGCAGTACAGGTTTTTAATGAAACATTTCTATACATTGAGAATACTCCTTTCTTTTGCATTGTTGTACGTATTGCAGAATTTGCCAGACAGGAGAACGAGGTTGTCAGAACGTGTACAATGCGCAGTACGTGGGAGATGTTAAAACGAATGATACATATTTTATTTCACTTCTGTATAATAATATCTACTTTCATTAAGTAGTTATACAACTAAAATCTACAATAAAATTAGAAGCTCATCGCAGTATCAGGAGCATCTGAACTCACCGTGCGCTGTTATGAATTGCGTTGTCGAAAAATTCACCTAGCTGGCTTCAGATTAAGTTTTCGAGGCTATTCAATGACGATGTAAAATTTCAACTCAAAAACCCAATGCTAGTGTTTTAAATTGGTGCCTCTTTAGTCAGAAGAATGCGTACGACTGTTAAATTCATATTTGTGAATTAACCCTGAAGAATTACCTGTAAGCTAATTCTTCAGCACAAAATGTTGAGGTCGTTAGATGCGCTGAAGTCTCATGCTTGTAAGTGATACAGCGGAAGACTCGTAAGACAGAGCACTTAGGTGCCTTTTCTTCTACATGCTCATGTTTCTCTAAAATAATGGATGTGTTCTTAAAATAAGAAAAATTTCCAAGTAAATGAATAACACATACTTTTGTTTCTGTCACCAGCTTGCGTTGGTTTCTTTTACTAATCAGTCTGATTTTCTGTGGCAACTTTGGACCTGGTGACCAGTTTCCTAACAATGCGAAATAAACTGTCGTGCATTTTCCACTAACACCTGCATATCAAGACGTGAAGCGCACCGTTAGATCATCAATGTTATTCAATTTTTTTTATTTTCCATTCTACATAACTATTTTTAGCTATATATAATAGCTAAAAGTAGCTATATAGCTTTTCTAGCTATATAAAATAGCTACTTCTAGCTTCTATAAAATATTTCTAAATCGTAGTCGTTGGTAGACATACTGAGTCGCTGTTTTTTATATCAGTTATTATTACCTCGATTGAAATAAGCCGATTTAGCGATAAAAATTCCATTAGAAAATTATTTTTTGCAATTCATTAACAAATGAAACTCAAAAGCTGTTTACCTATGTGTCACTTGTTGTTGCATTTTTTCTCCATGGTTTCAGCCTGTGAAAATTTTTGACGTATATTTGCATGATTGTCAGTGAAGTATTATGGAGGGATAGTGGAGTCAAAGAAGGCATGTTTGTCAATAAAATGAATGCGTAGCTTCTACTCTTAACTTAACGTACAAAATAACCGAAATAATCTTACTTATGTGAATAACAAGTACTACAATTAGAACAACTTACATACATTTCAAACATTTATCTAAATCGACTTTCAAAATTCAGGAACTAAGTTTCGTCTGTCGTTTTAAGAAGAAATACGCCACCAAATACCATAAACTTGAACTGGGGAACACTAGCAAATGTTTTTCCATGAAGAGCGAGCCTTGCACACGAAGTTTCAAGTGCTGAGATGAGTCATGAGTGAAACACACGATGACTCGTGAGAGACGGGCAGAGGCAACGCGTGATGCGCAGTATGACCCTCCGTCACATTCTGCTACCTATGAGGCACGCCTGTGACATTTCAAATGACACTTTTACCGAATACTGATAAGCTAAATGTACTGTACGTGTCGTAAATGTGATGAAAAGTTTGTCTGTCGTAACATGAACTTAGAAACCAAGACGATGTGCAAATATAAATGAGCTTCTTTGCTCGAAACAATGAAACCTGTCCAGAGAATTTCATCAAAATGATTCCTACAAAAATCAGGACTAACAGTTACGAAAGAAAAGTGAGCTACATAACTTTAAACTAAATTAGAGTGAGAATACGATGATATTGTGATGTGAGCATATCAAATAATAAAATAGGTTCAGATAATCTGATTTATTAAGATGACACGGGGATAAAATATTAGTAAATAATAATATGTCAAGGGCGAGCATATCCCTAAGATTACAAGATGTCTTTTTCTGTAGGGAGGATATAATCTCAAAATATTCGTATCTTTAAGTTCTCATTCACGGCAGCATTGGGGTGTTGCAGGCTATTTATGACAGAGCATTTAATGTAACTCTTAATTGCATCGAGAAATTTCTTTTATTTCATTTAACAGTCACTTCAAAACTTATAGTGAAACATACACAATTCGTATATTAATCGCATTAGCCCATTTTTCCAATCTGACACCGGTGCAACAAAATATTTTTCTCGAAGGCGATGGTGGACTACATAGTTTGTTTGATGTTAGAATGGCGTCTTACTTCTGATTCTAAATCTCTGAATCACATTGTGCACCAGCATTCATATCATTTCTTAACTTTAATAAGAGTTCATTTGAACTACGAGACGGAACAGATAGTTAAAACTGCGTTATCAGGGAAATAGCCCACTTAGAGATAAACATGAGAAAGAAATTGGTATATTTTGACTTGTACAGGATTTTAATTTGTCAATATATGTTGGAACTCACCTGCTTTTAATTCAGAAGGCTGACTTTATCAGCACTTCATTTTAAAAAGACAGTCATGGCAGTTTTGAGAAGCCGTACATGCTTTGACGTCCAGAAGCCGGCAGTACAGCACCCTACACATAGCATTAGAAAGAAACACATGAATCTTTTACCTTGTCTATTAACACATATCATGTTTTCTGGCTATTTTCCTATAAAGATGACTATGACTATACTGTTCCTATGAAGTGAATGCTGGAAAAGTAATTTATTCAGTGTGTCTTAGGACATAACATATCATACGAATTATGTGAGCTCTAAAATAACATTTTGTCGGAGGTCCTTAACCGTGGTATTTAACCATAAAAGATTTCAATAATGCTGTAGGGTGATTATCAATAAGTTACACAATAGTTTTTTATTAATCATGTTTTTTCCGCTATTTGCTTCAAAGATTCATGTTTAAAAAAAATTATCTTATTTGATGACTACCTCTGCTGCTCTCCTACTTGACATTAGTCTTTCTTTCACAAACAACACTGTCTCCTATAATTTTGCGTCTTGGAAGCTATTTGATTGTCGAGTTGAACAATTTTTAAGCGTCTGCGCGTCTGTATTTTTAGAAACAAAATGAAGTTGCTCTTTTCTGAGCTTACGAGGTGTGCAATATTTGTAAATCTTTATAATGGATTAGATCAGAAAAGATTCTTCATTCTAGTCGCTATCCTTTTCATTCACTGGAAACTACTGTGGGATATTGTTCAAGAAGCAAGTTAGGATTCTCAGTTGTACTATAACAAGATACTTGTCAAACAAATGCTATACAAATAAATTTTAGATTCAAGGACTCAATAAAATACAATATGTTTCCTAAAATTACAAGTATTTTCCAAACAAAATACAAAGAAGATTTCCAAATACACGTCCATGTCATAGACAACAAATTGGCGCTTTTCTGGTGCGTGACTAAGTTCTGCCACAGCGACTCTACGGACTTGCGTAGCAGAGTATCATGGCAGGGCTCTTGAACAAGTCACCCACTTCCTACACACTGCTTTGCAGTTGGGTGCCGTTGCTGCCATGTAGAGACGCGCTATCTTCCTGCCCTCTTTAGCTATTTCAATATGAATCTTAGTCTTTTCTCTGAACACATTTTTTACTATTTTTGAACATCTCTTCCGTTTATTTCCCCTTCACGTTTTATGTTCCATTTTACTCATGTGCAAAATTTTTATGATTTTCATGGTTACTTGTCCTCATGTTAAAAAATGACACAAAAGTCGGATTTGTGCATAAACTTAGTCTTCAATTTTGTATATGATACGAAGAAAGGTGCTTCTTAAAATTAATGAAAATATGCGTTTCAACGTTTCGTTTTTAGATCATGCTGTTCGGAATGGAAATTTACGAGCATGAACACATTAGTGAGTGTCCAAACTTTTAAGACTACACAGAACCTAAACGGCCCTTTTTGAGTTCAGTGCTAGAGACACAGAGGAAAATGACGTTTGAATGTCGTAAGTCTATCACATCGTAAGCCTCTACATAAACAAACATAAAACTTGAAACGTTTTTTCAGAAATATCTGATAAACCTAATACTGTAAAAAGTATTCCACCGCCGGTGATCCCTTCTACCTGAAATACGTGCTGAACTATTTTAAAGTAGTTCTTCTCATTGCAGCCGCAACAAAGATTTAAACAAGGACATCTAAAACTTGTTTTCTTATAAAAATATTAAAAAATATATCCCTTCAATACCATATCCATACCACAAGGCCATGAGTAGTGTTAAAACTGGTGATTGCCATTTGTACATGACGGGAATTCTCTGAAATATTACAAAATAAGCTCAAAAATGAACCTTTTTAGGCTCTGATTATTTTAAAATCATCCTGATAACAGTTTTCAAATACAAGCGTTGCAGAAAGTTCGTCTTGATCTCTGGCGTTCCTTAAGGAACCTGATTTTACTGCCGCATGTTGTCACGCTAACAAGGTGGTTAAGTGCGAGGTATGATGACTTAGAGGAGACGTGTAAAGGTAGCATAAATGTACCGTACCGCTAAAACTCCAATTAGCCGTGAACAACTTAACTCTGGTTGAATTTGTGATCAGCGTTGATCAATTATATCTCACTAGATGCTTCTCGTGGAAATTCCAAGGTTTAGATTTAACTAATTTGAAATTATTTAAAGAACGAATGTATTAAACATTTACGACGAATCATTGTGTTTTAAATAAATATGTTTCAAGAATATATACAGAAAGAACTTTCATTCTGTATTTTATCTACCAATAACATAGCCGTGTAGGAAAAGAAGGCTAATAACGGTAAAAATGACATATTTTATTATTCTATGGTAATCCGGCGCATTTGGTATCCACAATACAATGCTTATAATACACGTTTACCCGTTTTGATTTTCGTTCAATGATTCTTTTCAATAATAGATTAGAAGAAATGTGACGGGCACGCAAGAGAAATCTAAAGCGTATTACAGTGTATTAAATAAGCTGACTGATTTTTAATACTATAAGAATTCTACCACCGTATTAGGATAGTAAATCCAATAAGCCTGGTAGATTCTGCGCTCTGAAAATGTGACCAGCACAGCAATCAAAGATAACCTAATTAAACTTTCGGTGTAATGACGAACTAAGTCATTCATCAAACAGTTTAAGAAAAGCTAACACTCTTTTCGGAACGTCTTCTAGCATCTATCTTATACTACTGTGAGTCGAGTATCATACCTACGACGACATATCTTTATTATGAATCTCATTGGTTGGCACAGTCTCGACTGAACATGTAATGAGAGAAAAAATAGACCACAACCCGGGTAAGTCCTGAAAATAATCTACTCGGGTGCGTACTTGACGAAGCTTGTTAGGTTTTAGGAAGGTAGGCAGCGCGTCGATACCTTCTCAAGGAGATCCTTTTGTCCGACGTGTGAAGGAATCACTGGCAGATCTATCACAGGTACGAACCGAACAAAAACCTCCGCTGTGTCAGGTAGGACGCTCGAAAAGCCTTGTTGTCTGCGACAAAGAAATTGAGGTTCAATGACTCATTGTCCTTTTTTAGGCAACGTTAATCTGGTATTTCGTTGGGGATATGCCGAAGATATCACACATGAAGTGATGACTGAAAATGTGCATTGCATATCATACTATCGTAAAGTATTTCAAAGATGATAGGAAACAATTTAAGAAGAAAATGAACTTCTGCATGTTGAAGGCATTAGTCACGCCTATTACACAGGAGAAAACAGACTCTCAGAACCCTCCCTGTGACCTAAGAAGCATGCAAATTTTGCTCGAAGAGTCATACTTGTCCGATCAGGTTTCACTTTACAGAATCTGCTTGGGCCTCAGGCGAATACAAAACAGCCTTAAGACCCAGAGTTCTTTCACATTTCAACACCTATACGTGAGTCATAGGCTACAAGTCATTACCGAGGCGAAAGAAGATCACACAAACAGGTTGAATGTCGGTTTATGAGCTTTAGTTCAGGGAAACAGTAGCAGTCATGTCGTAACTTGGTCATTCCAGAGTAACCATGCCCAAGCTAACTTTTTGGTGTATAAAGAAACTTCAAAAGAGATTGGGGGAGGCAGAAAGACAATAATTCTTGTCCTATAGAGAGATAAGTAGGACCAATTTTAACCGCAGCAGCTCGGGAAATAGGCTTACCAGAGGATTGTCTCTGCTATGAAATATAACACGCGCCAAATTTGCTAGAGATTAATGAAATAGCCTCATTCATGGTAGTACAGGAATGAAAAAATTATACAAATTCTGTATAGAGATATCAGAACCATAAAAGCAGAATTGGGATACTTACTTAACGATGAGAATCAATATTTCTACTTCGTAAGATACAGCAGTTCACACCAAATGAAATCATGGTTGTGATATTTCAATATCTTCAGCAGGGATATACTAAACTTAAATGAATTTATCGTTAAAAAACTTTAAATAATGCTCAGAATATCAATCTTGGTAGGTATCTGATCTATAGTAAAACGAAAAATAAAAAATATAATATATTTGAATTTTAGTTCTCTGTGAAACCAATTGGGCAAGACCACAAGTGACCGTGGCCTCGATCTATGAGGTTTTTATTTATTGAGCAAGTATGAAGTATGAAAACAAAATTGAACTTCTGAAATTGCCATACTTCTGACTTCAAAAATGATCTCGTTCTGAATTCGCCAGAGGCCGGTTGTGGTCTGGGAAACTGACGCCTAACCCTTTAACGACCAAATTATTTTCAGACTGATCAAAATGTTGCGTAAATTACCACTGTTGTTATAAAAATGTTGCTTAAATTACCACTCATATTTACTCATTTTTATGTAATCTTACCTCAATTACAAACGAAGCATCTATCATAGAATATGTGACTGAAGGGAATGCTTCTCTCTGGGCACATGTGTTCCCATGTGGCATTAACGGGCTAAACTGGAATGCTGGCGTTCGAGGGAAAGTCTGACGAGTGTTTGCATGCTTTACATCCCAGGGAAAATATTTACACACGAGAAAGATTAATTATTATGATGGCATGCTGACTTCATTGTGTTCGATTAGATTCTAAGAAAAGATATGCAGCTGCCCTCAGTACAGCCTCGCACTGAGAAGGTGTCGAATGCTCAAAAAAATTCCTATATATCGTGTTCTTCGTTCTATTCACTTTTCATGACCGACTGACAAGCTAAATCAGCAATATGTTAAAAATAATTTCACTTACTTTAAGAGAACCAAATTTTCGATATCTTGTAGGAGAACAAGACGGAATAGAAACAAAATTTGTGAGTTGATTAACAGTGATAATTCAGTAACGTCAGTATTTTACGGAATTACATGATTTTTTCTGTTTAAATGGGCTCGACTTCTTGTTCAGAATTGCCTTATTTTGAAAGATGGCAGTAAAATCGTTCCAATAGACGAGTTAAATTTTCTTAAAACAATTTTAAAACAAATAATTAATTATTTAATATAATTTCATTTTAAATAGTTATACAATTAACTAATCAATTAAATTCTTTATGACCCCCTTTACAAGCTATTCACAAACCTAAAATAACCGTCACAATCTGTGCTGTAGATTCTGGGCCGAAGGAACTAGTCGTTAAATCTTAAAATTGACCCACTTGCAAAATCTATGGACTCAAATATTTTACGTTCACGAGAACGGTCGCAGTGAAGCGAAAGCAGTACGTAGCTTAAATTAGAGACTTCTTTGTTCTCTCATTTACGAGGTTTAGATGATAGCATAAAATCGGTCAACCAGAACGCATCGTACAACCTCACCAGCATTTTGTAAACTTCTCCAGCAGCTTCAGCAGTCACGAACTCAAGACACACCTCGCCTTGCATCAGAACAAAGTTCTAACTAGTTTGAACAATTAACCAAATTAAAATGTATGTTGAATAAATACGTTCCAAAAGTGTACAGTTTTCTCCCTGATCAAAAATATGAGTAATTTTTACATTAACACATTTATGTTGATGTATTGGGAAGAAACGTACTGAGCTGAGAGGCTCTTCGTGACTCTACTTTTGAAATTTCACGAAATTGTGAAAAGTATCAGTAGCAGAGTTGCTTCAAAATGGCATACCACTTGTGAAAGTGATTAAAAAGTTATGAACTGTAAACATAACTGTGCATTAAACAGCTCTAAATCAAAGTCAACAAGAACAACAATTTTAGCTGTTGAACATCCTACAACAACCACAGGGTAAATGGCTTGTGTTCTAAAAATATTGTACGTAAAAAATTGCATACGAAAATTGTATACGACACTTTGACATATCACCGAAGAGATAATTAGTTATCGGTACAGAAACTTATAGCAGCGGAGCTTCAAAAAACAATGTATACCTCACACATTTTGTTCATGACGTAGGTCATCAAGCTCTCTTGGATGCCATTATCTATATCACATTGATAGCTACAACAGTCAGTCACTAACATCATAAACGCACGGCACAAATACGTCATTGTACATACGTTTTACTTTCGATAGCCTCAAATTTCTGAACACGGCTTTTTTTATTTTTGTGCACGAGCGAACAGAGAAATTTACCGTAACGTGTGCATGTACTTCAGCCATTTTCATGTGTGGAGGAGCACACCTAAAAATGACGCCTGTGTTATTTCAGTTAACCTTGAATGTCTTTCATAGCGAAGTGTTTATTGGAAACAACGATGGTTTTACTAAAGATAGAGCAACTGACGCCTCTGCTACACAAGTGACATAAAATAGAGCAGTGCTTGACTGCGCAGGTCTATGCTGAATGCAGTTCTAAAAGAGCCAGGGTTTCTTTGCGACCAATAATATAATAATCAAGACGCATCGTCATAACCTGCACAGCTGAGTATGAAACATGCAGCATCGTCATAGTCTGAACAGCTGAGTATGAAACATGTAGCATCGTCATAGCCTGCACAGCTGAGTATGAAACATGTAGCATCGTCATAGCCTGCACAGCTGAGTATGAAACATGTAGCATCGTCATAGCCTGCACAGCTAAGTATGAAACATGTAGCATCGTCATAGCCTGCACAGCTGAGTATGAAACATGTAGCATCGTCATAGCCTGCACAGCTGAGTATGAAACATGTAGCATCGTCATAGCCTGCACAGCTGAGTATGAAACATGTAGCATCGTCATAGCCTGCACAGCTATATGCAAACCATGATGTAGCGGATGCATACGTGCGCTCAAATTTGTCAGTCGAAAACTGTAGAGTATCATACGTGATGGTGTCACCAAAAACGTGAGTACCACCTGAGTGGTTTCAGTGCAAAGCCCCGATTTTGTCAACGCAAGATTGTCACTTCGTCGTACGCGAAATATCATTTGCGAAATAATAACAAAACTCTATCCCCGATAAAAGCGTAGTAGTTATTTACTGTGCTTTCAAACCATCATAACGGAAACTTACTGACACAGGTTGTTAATATAACGTTTTGGATGATAATGTGATAAAAGACTGATAACATAGTTTTCTCATCTCAACTCTGGGACACTCTTGTATACAACGCACATTTGAATTCATTTTACAGCGTTTTATGTTCGTAATTTTAGATTTGTAAGAACACTACAGCAAAGGGACCAACTTTCAATACACATGCTAGCGCAAGTTGATAGATATTTATCAAAGCGAATAATTCATGACATTCCTGTAAAGCTAACTCTAGCATTGTAATTATCCTATTTTTTATGCTATTAACTCACATGAATTACTGTCTGTCAAAACAATCTGGCTGTGCAAATAACATTGTATTCAATTTATGAAGTAGAACTGAACTTTTTTCATACACACCAATACACAAAATAGAAGTATACCTGGGGTAGCAAGGATTTTTTATCTTCTATGGGCAACTAACAGCAGCTGTAAAGAGCAACTTAAGAGCAGTAACTCAGATTTTATGATAATTTACGATGCAATAATGAACTGATAATATCTATACATGTGACGTGACTCCTCCACTTTAACGGCACGAGTTTTGGGCTTCCTTATCTTTCTTGCACAACTTGGCCTGAGTTGCGCTCTAAAAACAGTGTGTAGATCAACATACTTTGTTCTGATCGTACATATTAGGTCTTAAATACAGTAATTTACTTCCTGTTAATGTGCTAACTTTACTCTCCATTAGAGTAAAGTTAGTTATTTATTAATTGCTTTTCATTTCGCAAATGAGCCCAACAAATTTGATGTAAATGACGGATTCTCTGTGAAGAAACTAAAAAGTCTTGCTGGCCTCACAATAATTGAGCTAAATTATGTCCGCTAAAGTTAGGGTATATCTCTTCCACCATCACTTGTAAGGAAAATAATTCAATTAGAGACATTTGAGTTGCTCTGAGATCACTAGCAGGTTACAGCATTAAGAGCATTGAGTAAACTTATGTGGGTATGTCCAGGTGATACCTTGATACACTCGCACTCAAGGACATAAAAAAATATTTCAACAATTTTTCGTAACCTCGAGCAACATTCGTTATTAACAGAGATTTGTAATTTAAGTTAAATCAATATGTTTTCAGTTTAATTATGCATTGCCAATACTGTTGCCATGTTTCTATTAGTAATTGTCAGTTATTTAGTAAAATTATTGTTATATCGTAGGGAGTTTTAAAGCTTAATACCGTTTCAGTTCAGATATATTTTCTACACCCTGCCTAAGTACGTGCACAGAATTCTTTCTTTCTTAAGTTGAAACGTTGGAAACTGAGATTCTCAGGAATGAAGGCTGGTGGGAAACTAAGGGGATAAGGTACGTCGACCGAAGTGATGTACGACACCTTACCTTATTGCTTATGTTTGGACACTTTAGTGACAAGTAGAAACTCGTGTTATCAGCCAAGTAACGAAGAATTGCCGTCATTAAGTGAGTACTTTCGAGATAACGGAGTTACTCAAAGGAATTTTAGCGATAGGCGCGGAATAAATAATTTATATTAGGCTCAAAAGAACAACAGACATGGAAAACTAGCGCTAATATTTGCGATCGGTCAGGAGTTGAGACTTGTTTTGACGAACGAGGCAAAGTTTTGCAGAAATCCAGCATTTATCAAGTGTGTTCGGCGACTAGAACTCGTAATTTTTTTTCTCTGAATAAAAATTATAACGAATAAAAATTAAATATTCTCGGTAGTTGAATAATAGTTTAAATTTCAGAAAAATACACTATTGGATTATAGTTCAATTTTCACTCATAATATGAAAAAAAAAATGTCAATTGCATTTTGGTTGGTGTTATTGGAAGCAAGGAATTGTTTTAAAAGATCTCAAAATGGTCATACATAAGAAGAAAGGGTGTTACAATAATGTACATTCATGCTTGTCTTCATATGAGATTGGTGATATTTTCGAAAGCCTCAGATCTGCACGTAACTTAGACCAGTAATGCGCCCACAAGGAGCTCCGCGATGCTTAGCAGGACAATCTAATTTGAGTGCCGGACCCAGCAAGCAAAATAAGCTCCTTAGGAGCAAGGGATTAAGGAAGAGCAGCAGGGCTTGTTTTACCATAAGTTCAAGGCTTGGCTCGTTCAAGATTTGCCTCTAACAAAATCTGAATGTCTTTTTTTACAGAGAGGAGAAAACCTTTCACAACTGGGTGAAATTTTTTTACTGGTCTTAAGGTAGTTAAAAACCTTATGACCTTAACTTAACTTATCTTTTTCGAACAGCATTGTTTAATATCAGTAAATGAAGAATACAGTTAACTATTCCGAAATTTTTTCGAAAGTTGTTTATTTTCAAAACGGTTCTGAAAACGAGCTACAATATTTTTCTTTGTATACAACGTTGCAGAACGAACTCCAGCAATTACCACGGCAAATGCATACTGTTCTCTAGGAGCCATAATTGAATATTTCGCCTGTTTATTTCACACACAATATTGTGTTTAATTTTTAGACCAAAAATAAATGATTCCCAAAAAGGAATATATGTCCACAAAACTTAGGGTCTATTTATTAAATAAACAATTTACACAGAAGTGAAAGGACAACAATAAAAGCATCATTGTAATAGTGAACAAAGAAGAGATGAGGTCCATCAAAGCCACCGCGGAAGTCCGTCTTCGAAGCGCTGGTGGTCACCGATAAACAACATTCCGGACGCAGACTAATCGTCTCTGATTGTCCGGGACTAAAAGCCCCGTAGACTGAGGAATATTTACCACAGCAAATTGACTTGGCTTGACCTGATCTGCAGATAAGCTTGCTGCTTAATAATCTTGCTGAGTCACCACGTTAGGGTCTGATGGATGAATTTGGCGACGTGCAGATACCATCAACATTTTGCGCCCGCTCTCCCCGTCATGTTTCCAAGAGAAGATGAGTATTTCATTGTCACAACTAGTGAATTATTCATAAAAAATCTCTCTATAGTTGTAAAGCTTACAAGACGATGCAGTTCAAACCCGAATTGAATGATTTAATTAGGGTTGACGGAGTTCATCCTTGCTATCAAGCCTTTCAAACAGTAAACTTGACAATATTTCTTGAGTGAAATTTTATGGAATTTTTGATAAAGTAGGAATTTCATCCCAACAGACTTGTGATCGCTGCAGCATGGATGCAAATTCGATCAGTAAAATATGCTGGAAGATGGGTCCATGAAAATTATAGAAATAAAGCGGTCACTATAGTTTTCATGAAATGGAGAAAATATTAACCCCTACATACATTTTAAAGGTAACAATAAAATGAATAATTACAGAAACAAAGACAATAAATTATATTTTTGTGATACCTATGTGTACTGAAGTATATACATGTTTAAATTAATGAAATTAATACAAAAACATTCCTTATATGAAGTATTACAAATGCCACTTTGAACATCTACTGGATATAGACGTCCTTTAGTATTATACATGTGTTGGCTGAGGAATGGACTTCAGACAAGGTGCAATTCCCCCTTGCTGGCTGCACGATTGATTTTATGAGAACCTTTACGAACGAGTAAGTTATACGTTTTGCTGTTGTGAGAAAATATAAGTAAGAGAAAACGTTTAAGCCGTAGAAATACACTCACTGCATTGTTAACCTCCTAATCTTATAGAAAAATAGCAAGCTATATCTTTTACGAACTTTATGTATTCACAGCCAATACGTTTTTGAACAAAAACAACGATTTCTTACTGACGCTACCACTAAATTTATAATTGAATGCCAGTGATAAAACTCACAACTTTACAGTACACTAGCGAATGTATATTTTTTCATTCCCTCAGCCCATTATTACACGAGTGGTAAAATTACTACCCACACATTAATGACTTGCCTTTGTTAAGCCTAGTATTAAGAGGACACCAGTCTTTACATACAATAGAAACATTAATTTTTCTCAACCATAGCAAATAATTTTTTTTGCCGTTAAAAGCGCTCCTTTTTATAATTTCGGATCGCGCTGAAATGAAATGACACTCGCGTTAAAGTAGGAGTAGCTTTATTTTATTGGATTGTGATTTGATACCAATCTTTTCATAACAGTGAAATGGTACACATCGAATGACTACAATAGGCAAAAATATTACAGTTTTCATATTCGGTTATGCTATACTCACCCTTTATCTGGATTCTAATTTTCAAATTCGGTTATGCTATACCCACCATTTATCTCGATTAAAAATTTTGAAAAAGTTCTGAAGACATCTAATCAATTCTGAAAGAAATAAGTACAAGAATTCTTGAATGTAAAAGATTGAGTGCATAATGTGATCCACATCCAAATATACACAAAGAAAGTTAGGTTGTGTGATGTATTTATCTTCATTTCCTTTATGCACTCACTCAGCAAAACTGATGAAAGTTCACTTTCGAGTCCAAATAAAGTAATTAACTGATCAAAACGTTGTTTGTTGACCTGCACCACGTAAGTCATTTGTTTTAGTGTAATTGGTGGTTCTCGCCTTACAATTAGAGCAAAAACGTGCCAGTCTGTAATCCGGTTTCTGTAGTCGTAGGGATCTATGAGCTAAAATCTTCCCTTTAACATATGACACACCTGAGCCGAGTTTCGGTATTCTATATTCTACTACTAAATTGAAATACGCCGTAATGTTTGCGTTTAGGGTTAAAGCAAATACAAACAATGACTACTCACGTGTTTTGCTGCTGTTAAAATATGCCACTACTTGCTCATGAAATTGTGAATCGTCTGAAAATTCCATGCCGGGGTATTCATGAACCCACACACGATATGCTCCGTCTTCATTTTATTAGACTTATTACACCAGCGAGTAGGGAGAAATCTTGACGAGCATTTGATCTCAGTTGTTGACACAGAAGAAAACAATTTTGATCAGAGAATAATTAACATAAGTTAAAAAGTGTGTTGAAAAGCGAATGGAATCTGTCAAAGAATTGTGCTAAGCCAAGTTCAAAATTATTGTTCATACAAAAGGCAGTAGCATTATGAACAGTTATAAACTTACCTCTATTAATCAGTAATAATTCTTTTCGTGAATCCAGCATTGCAAGTCTGTCTATCTCCAAGTCGAGCGTCGGAGAAAAATGATCTCATACAGCTGAGTGAATAGAATTCCATTTCAATACAACATCAAACTCCAAATCTATTGAAATTTATTACGGGGATGAATAACAAAACAGTTCTCAGTGTTAAATGTTTCTAATATAAAAACAGTATTTTTTACTAATCATTTTTTTAATTTTAAGTATTTATATACGTTTTATATTCGATTTTTGGAAATTTGTCATTTATTTGTTTCAGCATGTTTTATAAACTGAAGTGCAAGTTACGGACCAAAGAATAAAAATACTTCATAAATAAATTTCTATCACGTATTCAAAAGTACATCAATGGTGTACCACGCAGAATTTTTTAAGCTTTTAACATCATTTATTTAGCAGGTAGCACAATACAATGCACAAACAAACATTTCTAGCTCTCTAATAACTATAGCAAAGGGTCCTTGAAATATTTTAGGCATATATATATATATATATTTATATGTATATATATATATATATATATATATACATATATATATATAGCATATAGCAAGCATTGTCAGATTATTTATCAATTTGTATGAAAGTCACGACAGAAAAACGCAACACGAAAATACATGGAAAAAGATTGCCATTAGGTTTCTTGATCAACTGACAATGAAGATAACACAAAAGCAAGCAGCGTGGTGACGTGGGGGCTACATGGGTAGAGGAGCAGGTGGCTGGCTCGTAGCTGTCATGGTGCGCACGTCACGCGTATTGATTTTTGGACATGTAATCCTTGCGTGAGGTGCGCAGTGTACGGATGAACGGGAAGTTTAGTAGCAGATCTCGTTTTCACGGTTAAGAATTAAATACTTTAGCGAAGGAATGTTCTAAATTTTGAACGAACGTGAAAGTCGAAAATTAAAAAGGAGTTGCACGATATTATGTATGAAAGAAAGTTGAAGGTCGGAACCATGTTAATTATTCTCTATGTTTCTTTTCAGACTAAAATCTTATGAAATCTACGAAGTAAAAAACAAATTTGCGTCCGTTTATGATTTCAATAACCAAGCATTCCCAAAATTTTTGCATCAAAACTTCGGCAAAAAAGAATAACATATTGAACAAAGTATCGTGAAAATGGAACGGTGGGGCAAACAGGCATCATGACTCACTTCCAGAGCACCATTAGCGTGGGAAACCCTCAAACCACTGGGAAGAAAAATAGAAAAGGAGAATGGAAAAGAAACAGACCCGAGGACCATGATGAACAAGTAGGCTGAGCAGGTGGGGAGTTGCGTGTTATTGTACAGCTCGGCTGGAAGGGGTGGACAGTTCTTGTAGTAGGCCACGCACACTCTTAGTCTTTGTTCAGTAAACGTAGAGGACGAGACTCCTGTAAACAAGGGACCATCCTTGACGCTTTAATTGTCATCGATTTAGGTAGCGCTGCCAATCCAAGACAAACAAACAAGATGTCCTGCATGGGTGTGACACGAGCGTTCCATGCTTGCTGAGGATGGCATAATGAACGTGTCTCCAAGTTCACGAACGTAATTACAATATCATATTTTCACGTCTTGATGCAAAATTTTGAGTAAAAGAAATAAATTTTAAAATATGTTCAGTTACAGCGCTTTTCACCACATGTAAAGAAATTTTATGACGGTTTCAGAAAAATAGTTTTGAGAAAATATTTTGAGTTTTGAGATGCGTTCCTCAGATTATTGCAGCAAGTGTAATTCAATGCAGAGTTTTGAAAAAGAATACTATTAAATATTAGTAAGAAATATTATCATAGTTGCACTCTGTCTTGACAGTACAATTCAAGTGAACCATATACACAAGTTTGAAAAAAGTTTCACAAAGAATGACTCAATATACGCTGTTCAGACATCGATATATAGATGATCATAGTTACAAAAATAATTTTAGGTGCCTCTGTTCAAGCCAAGTTAGTACCACGTATCTGTTTAGCATAGACACTCACGGCCTCTTTCACACGCCGTACTTAATGAAGACGTACGAGCTTTTGATGCTATATGATCCATCTATTTATTGAAAGGCGATTAAGCAACAGCCTCTTGAATAGCCGAATGCCGATGCCCACTTCTTCATATTTGCCTATTCAGTTAACTGTTCAAGTGAATGGTCTTGGTTAACGAGTTAAGAGTTGTTTGAGCGCTGATAAAAACTAAAATATCTCTCACTGATAAATAAAGGAAGCTTTCATATGACGTTTCAAATGTAATATTAGTTAGTTCAAACATGAACTTTGGATTTTGGGAAGAATTATACTTTCCCTAAGCATAAATTAGTATACTAACCCTAATATGCATTCGAGTATTTTGAAAAGCATTTGGAATATTTTACTTTAAAATATAGTAGTATATATATGTATCAATATAGTAGATCTAGTGATAAAATATAGTAGTAGACAAGCATATAAAAAGTTGTGTTTCTTAATACACGATGAAGGAAATCGGATCAGGAATTGCGTCAAGGGAATTGAAGACTTTTTCTAGTTCCATCGTGATTACATTTTTCGTGAAACTTAAATTTACGATAAATGTGATTCGTTTAAAGCTTTCAATTTTTTAATTTTGTAACAATAGCCAAAGTTCTGACGGTAAAACTCCTCTCATGTTTTGAGTAGGAAAAGGAGTTGTTAAACGAGGGATGTGTTGCTAAAAAATTTAAGAACACAGCGACTCTACTGAACTAAGAACAAAAGCCCGAGACGGTAAAAGTTCTGTGGGTGAAACTTCGACATCAAATTGTTTTCAAATTGAGCAAAAGAGTCGTATGGACAAGAAAAGATCGTCCGTACCCTGTTAAATTATTGTTTTGTGTAGTAAACTGTCAATGCATTTCGTTGCACTCCTCTTTGTATCTGTGCGCGTGATTTCAATGAAATCAATCAATTGATTTCAATGAAATCAATAAAATCTAATTTCTTTCGTCGTGTATTAAGACACACTGTTAATATGCTTGTCCATGCACACTACTATATTTTAGCATTTCACAACGCATATACTGACAGTCATGAGCTCACACAGTAATATACTCGTACATTTTTTCTTTTATTAACTAGGGCAGCCTCCTTAGAGAATGGAATATTTCTTAAAAAAAATGAAGTTGGTCGGTTTTCTCGCTGTCCAGATCTTATCACCACATACGTCTACTCCTGAAAGCCTCATTGACTTTGATGTTCATTAAGTTTCAGCGTAGATACGCAGTGTTGAACTCCTGATTGAGATAAACACCGTCATCGTTACAAGCTGCTTCACCATTATCTTACCTAGGTAGTTGCATATGCACCAAGGACTACTATAGTAGTCCTTGATATGCACATATCTTCAAGACAAAATATTAAAAAATGTTACATTTTTGGTACTCATATACATCGTTGCGTTTCATTAACCCATATCTGCAAAACAACATCCAATACTTTATCTGTGTTATGCAGTGATTTTGAGCTTAATGAAACTTATCCAACACCTAAAATCTATTAAGAAGGGAGGGTTCTTGTTTTTCATTTCCCTATACGGCAGACGTGCTCATAGGATTGGTGAGGTATGTCATCCAACCACGGCATCAACACTCCTCAGTGCCCACACTACTGCGCTGAGAGCATGTGTGAACAGGTCGACAACTTACACAAAGAAGAGGTGAAACATGGGCCCATAATTAACAATGAAGTTGATCCATTTCAATGGGGCTTATGTTCATGGTTGAGTGCTTCTCCTGGTCATTATTTTGACGGATGATAGAGTGGAATGATAGAGACCAGCTCATCAGCGAAATGATGTTTCAACCGAACAGGAAGTTAGACGACAACACAGGAAAAAGTGTTGAGAAAAAGGAACTCAGAAGTAATTCACATCAGTACTTCCAGATGGAATACTTTGCGATGATTTTAGAAGTATGACTTTTTAATTCTAAACTTGTGACATTGGAGCATCATGGTAGAATACTCTAGACGATGCACGTACGAATTCAATTGGCTTACCATCGATGTATTCAATGTCTGAAGTTACGGTCAATCTTTGGGCTGAAAATCAACGTATTTTTATGCACCTAAAACTCATGTACGATATTTCGAATCTGATTTTTTTTACCGGACAATGGCTTTTCACGAATGTGTGAAATTTACCTGAATGTATGAACAAAATATCACGCAAAACCAATAACCTCAAGAACGTATTAGGAGACATTAAACGTGAATAGATCTGGTTCCTGCATGTCTTTCAATGCATACGATTTGAGAGAATAATGCGTTGTAAGATGGGTAATATGTCTTTACAGTTTTCCGCCAAATCACAATTTTCCGCCGAAATGCATGCAA
Source organism: Trinorchestia longiramus (assembly GCA_006783055.1). Classification (NCBI taxonomy): domain Eukaryota; kingdom Metazoa; phylum Arthropoda; class Malacostraca; order Amphipoda; family Talitridae; genus Trinorchestia; species Trinorchestia longiramus. The sequence goes on along the minus strand of VCRD01000136.1, from coordinate 349,027 downwards.
CGAAATAACAGGAAAACATCTGCCAGCACTCAAGGCCTAGCTATGTTCATGCAGAGCTCATTTTTCTGCGTATAAAATTAGAGACAGAATATAGTTGATCGTTGTGTGATAAATAAAAAAAAGATGAATGAAATGACCAAGCGTCGCGTCATTCCAAATTTGCTCTTAAACAGGATTAGATGTGGGGTATTAAAAAGATTGATTACTTTTTATTTGTTCTTAAACAATTTTATCATCAATTGAAATGCAGGCCTTAAACATTTTTGGGGATTTACCCTTATAAATAATGCTAGCAAAAAATTGAATCCATTTTCCTTCTCTCGCTCAAGTAATTTATCATTACGCCGTGTAATGACAACAATACTGCTTGACAACGATGCTAAACAGGTTGACACTGAAGACAATACAGGTCAACAATGGTTACAATACTGATCGACAATGGCAACAATACAGGTCAACAATCATAACAATACTGGTCGACAATGGCAACAATACTAGTCGACAATGGCAACAATACTGGTAGATAATGGCGACAAAACAGTTCAGCAATGACAATAGTACAGGTCGACAATGGCGACAATATACATATGTTGACAATGGCAACAATACAGATCAACAGTGGCAACAATACTGGTTGATAATGGCTACAATATACGTAGGTCGACAATGGCAACAATACTGGTCGAAAATAGCGACAATACAGATCATCAATGACTGCAATAAAAACTGAGTATTGGGATGAGCAATAAAAAACACAGTAAGTACAACATTGAAAAAAAATAAACATACTGAAGTAGTACATAGTACTTGTATGGTACAGCACAAAACATACTGTGTATTATACAGTAAAGTATACTGTTTGGTGCAGTTAGTGCAGTATGATGCACCGTAGCTACTACCATGATGTACATGTAACAGTGTTATGGTATTGTGCTTTTCGTAGCCTGGAACATTGCTCGTTGTAATTTATTCGCACAATTTACTTATCATGTCAATACTTGATGGGAAATTTAATGTAGTAGCGCTCGAACAAACGGACACTAATAAAGCGTGAAAATTTACTCATTTCATTTCTTTCTTCGAGTCCGTCCTCCAGAATATGATATTCATACCAAATAAAGGATCTGTGATGGAATTATTTCACTGCTACTGAATGAACCTAACTAAATATTTAAATAAGATACAAACACTCTATGGACAATCATAAGTTAAGTCAACCAACTGGAGAAGGTGGGCATATGAATCCATGTTAGAGATAACCAGCAAGTCCCAGAATTATAAAGCATGGTGAACGTTAAAGCAGTTTTTGACCAAGCCAAAACCACGTATATTATAATTTCAATGTGAATCCCTCCAGTCTTCGCATATAACTCCTTAACACAAGCGTAGCAAAGCTTCAGGGATCCGAGGCTCTAGGCCAGCCATGTTTCTGGTCGTGGGAACAGGACTAGTAGGTGAGATCATTTGCACAGGCGCACGGGAAGCTGTCGTGGCAGTCAGCTGCCACCTCACCTGCGTGCTGTGTACTCACACTGGATACAGCGACTTTCAAATCTACGCATAGGAGTACAGTTGTTTTCACATGTAATACAACGGTTACTTACGAAATAATTTACTTATAATAGATAGAACGACTTTCAAATCTAAGCTTGGAAATACAGTTGTTTGCATATGTAATAAGAAGGTTACCTGCAAAATAATTTAGCGGAATAAATAGTTATAAAATAATTCACTTATAATAGATAGTACGACGTTTAGAATATACACATGGGAGTACAGTCATTTTTACACGTATTGCAAAAGTTACCTACGAAATAATTTACTAAAATAAATAATTACGAAACAATTTACTTATATTAGATGGGATGACGTCCAGCATGTATGCATGGGAGTACAGTCGTTTTCACACGTAACACAAAGATTACCTATGAAATAATTTATCGAAATTAATATTCATGAAATAATTTACTTTTAATAGATAGTTCAACATGTACACATGGGAGTGAAGGTCGTTGTCTCATTTAGTACAAGGGTTACTTACGAAATATTCGTTGCTTTCGCTTCTGTTGCTCTGATATATGTAAGGTTTCCTATTACAATGAAACACCTAGAGTGCATATTTAGTCCCGACACGGCAAAAAAAATTAGATTGGTGAAGTATGGTTTAAATTTGTTTCTAAGTACATGGTTAACTTACAGGGAAGCTGGCTCCATAAATATGGGAATCGTTCTCAGTTTTTCAACCATTTTACTTCATTCAATAAAAAAAATCTCATCGTGTTGTCTTTTTTCTGAAGGCACGAGCAGAGCAATGATACACTCAGTTATTAAATAGAGAGAGACCCTCTTTGTAGTTCCCCACTCTTGTTTAACTTTTTTCTATAGACTATAACATATAAAATATGGACTCAATATTGTTTCCATTAATACATCATTTTTCTCATGCTAATGTTATCCATGGTAATACTTCAGCCAGTTTACCTGGTCCCTAGTAAACAAGGCACCACCCAAATTTTATAATACGTATTGCTTTCAGTTGTGGCTTCATATTTAATTCTTATGAATTGATAAAGATGTTATCGCACGCATTTTTCCAATCTTGCAAAAAATATTTTACTCTAGTACACGCGTCTGTTTAGTTAATGTTGATTAGACACTGAATTAAAATCATTTATGGTTCTCATTGATGATACCATCCTCAATGATTAATGTATTCGAGCCAGTTAGATATACAGATACTATAAAAGTCACCCAAATAAATTAAATAATTTTCAGGACACAATAAAGCACAGATGCAAGAATTTGTCAAGTTCGGCATGAATGTGTTCAGTTCTACTGTAAACTAAACTGCGAGGATAAATGTATAAACTTTTAAACGTAATAACTTTTACTACGTAAGTCTTAATTTTTCTTAATACATGTACTCACGCATGTATGCATGAGTAAGTTCACTCAACTGCTTCATCCTCTACGTATTACAGATGTGCAGGCTACTCCGAAAAGGGAAAGACAATATTAAATAAAGATTTGAACGACACCGGAACAGATGACGCAAACATTTTACTCGGCATTAAAACTGAACCAAAGTTCTTTGCAATGTTAAGGCTTTTACACAGGGACGCTTTACAAGAAGGTCGAGAGCTGAATTTTACTGGGGTTCAATGTTCAAACTTGGACAGTTTTGACATTTCCATTAGCCTTCATCCATTCGTTTTCCGACCCTTAAAAACTTTCTATTTACAGAGTGCAGTTGCATGAAAGGAAAAGATTTTTTTTGGGGCAGCCAAAAAACCTGTTACTTAAAAATGAGATCTGTTTAAAGAAAAGTTTGAAAGACGCTGAAAAATGTATTGTACGAACAGAAAAAGTGCGTCATTGCAGTCAATGCATAACAAGGTAAAAAATTACACCGTTTGTTGAGAGCGCTAAAAATGAGCTAAACAAGGGTGTAATATTCGAGCAAACAGACGACCGTGTTTAAAGAAGCAAAAAATGGAAATATGACTGCACAATAAAGCATTGTGGTGTCAATGCAAGGCTAAATGAGCAAACAAGTGCCCATGATTTCCCTTGCAATCCTTTTGAATATTAATGCGGGCTGGATTGAGATGAGCTTCAACGATATTTCAATGCATAATCTTCTATTTTAAAAAAGTTCATATAATCTAGAAGTACTTTCGAAATTTCCAAAAAGTTTAGATCTATTTAAAACCAACACCACTGTAGATTTCCGTAACTTTTAGTCCTTTTAATTATTGCCATTGTATCATAATTATGATTATCTAGTATATCAGTAGCAATTAGTACGGAATTTAAAAAAAGCTGTTATAAATTTATTACATTCTATTTGTTCGAAAAGATAGTTCGGCTATGGTGCTCCCTCTAAGACACTTTACCAATTGCTTACGTTTGTGCCTCATAAATGAAATGACTGGTCTGTGCTCCAGAAGATAAAGCCAGGAATTTGTGCTTGATAATGTTGCTCCGAATTGGGTAAAGATGAATGAATGTTGTGCAGTAAGCAGAGTTCTGCTTTAAAGCATAACGCTTCGGTAGAATATAAAAGTTTGATATATGTACGGGTATCATCCGTTACTAACGGAGTGCATTGTCTACAGGAAAAAATGAATGCACTTCATTTTCACCTCACAAGTATCAGTCACTCAATGAAAGCATCTACACCAAAGCTAGGAGGAAAAAACAGACATCGATACTGATCTTACCATGTAGAAATGAAGCGTAGTGTCAGTTTCAACAGTCAAAGCTTTAAAGATCAGGATCCATAAAACTCGAGCGCCAGATTTCACTAATGAGCGTTTTTACACTCGGAATATAATGTGATATTCACCACCAAATTCCGTATCCCACACGCTTCATCGACTTTGATCTTGAGATAAGGAGCAACAGAGGGAAAAGTTTTTATGTGGCTGCCGTGATATCAAGGCGAATAATTTTGAAAGGTTCGTGGATATTTTTGTGAGAGGTGTCATAAGCGAACAAATGAGGTGTGAATCATTAGTGGTGTGCGTGTTGCAATGTTGCAAAGGCAACTTTTTGTCACTGCGTGTGAACTATGGATCCTGTAGGCAAAAACCACACACAAAAGGTAACAAAAACAATCGAAAAAACCCTGCGGGGAGAGAGATGTGAGGCGTCAATGGGATTATCTGCATAACGAGAGACACTCGATCAGAATGGAAAGAATGTTATTGACGCAAAAATTGTTACCGATGAGGGTAGATACCGGGAATTTTTGATCGTGCTAGTGGTCAGTGAAAACTTGGGTTAAAATTAAAATTAGATTAGGGAAAGACAGTTACTGATAGGTAAAGAAGATTTAAAATGAATGAAATATTTTCGTCATTTTGTGGTCGAAAAATGTGATTTGCAAATACTTTTGTTACGTAATGAATAGTGCTAGTGAAGTTTTAGCGTAGTACGTTGAAATGAAACAAGTTAAGCAAGTTTAACTGCAAATTAAACTGCCGTAACGTCGTCATATTGTATAGTCGTTATGGAAACTCTTTATGATGGCTAAATTGATTTCCTTAGAAATAAATTGCTTCATATATTCATTAAATTTACGCTGAGAAACAAGCTCTGAGCTAAAAATATTATGGCTTGTGTTAAGGCTATTCCTAAATATTGTAAAACTATTTTAGATGGAATGTAAAATGAAGAACTTGTGTACATTTATTCACTTACGCACATTCGATTGAAAAATAAAAATTACCTCAATCTACTACACAAAAATCCAACGAAATAAAATCAATATTTAAAATTTCCAAAAGAAATTTGAGCAACAGAACGCGATAATGAGATGATACTTTTTCCATCAAACTCAAGCTTTTAAAGACCCAGATCAGTCCAGATGACACATGAAACAATTTACTATATATTTATATGACATTCAAGCCATTAGAATGTCATAGCGCTGCTGTCTAGAACCGAAAAAGCTGTTTTTTTAAATCTCCCAAATAAACATATTTTTCCAACAAACGTAGATCAAATTTCAAGGATCTCAAGAGATGAAAAGTTTCCATGTGATTGTCAACGGAAGCTATGAAGAGTTGCTATATTTTAATGTATTTACGTCTTCTAGCTATACAAAAATCACTTAACTGGGACTCACTGATATCTCTTCATCTTTTCCACAAACGGAAACTACGTTAAACGATGAAGCCGAAGGCTCACTACATTCCTGACACGCAAATGAAGAAAAAGTAGGTCATTAAAATCAATATTGGGAGTTACTACTTCACGGTTCACGACTCTTCAGTGGCTCGGGTTGACCTGTCCGTGATAAAGAATTCAGTCTTCTTATTGACCGTGAGATACACCACGGAAAATGGTCAGACCGGGCACCAACGAACGCAGCTAGTTCCTATGTAGATTAAGTTCGCGTAGATTCTCAAGATAGTTTTCGTAAAAGTTATGCGTGACTCATGCAATGAAACTATTTTCATCTCGATTTTAAAATTTCAGTGCCAGTCAAGGATCTTTTTCTTAAAGCACCGAGAGTGATAACAAACTAATTCGCTGTGTATAATTAACTATAGAAAAAGTTCAAAAGTAGCGCATGTTTACTTCAGTTGAATTAATTTTAATATATAACTCTCACTCTTTGGCCATTCGTCATGAGACATTATAGCCATAATTGCTGAACAAATTGATAAAGTGATGATGATCAAACGCATGATGCTTCTAACATTGTGTGTCAGACGATCAGGTGGAACATCACTGATATTCAGGCTACATGAGCATTGATTCGTTCGTTTCAAGGACATAATGAGTTACAGCTGTGGCTGTTACGGTTAATTGTATCACTTTGTTGTATGACTGAGTAAATATTCATTTTTTAGCGAATAAATACAATCATTTTGAACTCAGGATAACATTTGTTCACTGCTCAAACGGGGTGTTCCATTCTATATGATTAACTAAGTGATTCCGCCTGCCCCTATTAATACATCTGTGAGCAGAAGTAATGATCAAATGTTATGTAATTCTTGTGTTTAAATAGTGATTGAGCGAAAAAATATTGTAGCCACATTTTTAAACGAATTAAACACCTGGAAAAATGTACGAATAAGTTTTGAAATCCTCTATTGACCCTTTATTAAATATAATCGGAACTTTTTCCAACCGTAAATTAATATCAAATTTTACCAATTAATGTTACAATTCATGCTGCCACTGACAATACGGTACTATAATTGAAATAATTATACTTTGAGTATGTGTTAGTGTTTCCAAAATGAGGAACAATTTTGAAAAACGAGTTCTTCGTAAGCTTCGATTTTACTTGATTTGATCATTTAAAGCTTGTTGGTTGATTTGCAGTTAGGGATGACATGTATCAAAACACGTATGAAAAAATAAATACCACTAGATTGTTCATAATGTGTCTGACAAACAAGGAATTGCTCATCCTGTCTAAATTCAGGTTTCCGTTACACGAGAATCATGTATGTACTTGTTTGTATTATACTGCTACTGGGTACTGATTTTCTTCTTTTGAAACTTTCAAAATCCGAAAAAAATCATGATAATTTTAAATCCCAATGAATCTCAGGAACAATAATAAAATTTTCTATATTTGCATATTTTTGACACAACTGAGGCATAATGTTGAATCATCAGAGCGAGAACCATGAATAATAATAGTGACTGAAAATTCTCTGTAACATTGCAAATGACAAATAAGTCAGCGAGCTACATCGCTGTAGAACTGGTGAGTTACCTAACCATACGAGCACATGTCACCTCCGGAACTGTGAAACATAAATGGAAAAGATAGAACGTCGCATCACTTTTAAATCCTTCACGAATAATCTTTTGGATGCGTATTACCCTGACTGTTTGAATACATATTACTCTTATTAAAGTTTTGAAACAGTAGAAGAAAAATATTTAGCGGATTTAGTACTGAGAAGCGTGTTGCAATATATGACGTATTTCTAAAAAATTTTCGTCTAACGTTGGCATATACATCACACTATAGAATGTTTTGTTTATTCAACATTGGGCGTTCATAGGTATAATGTTTATATAATTTAAAGGCTAAGTAAAGAAAACGTCAAACAATCTTTTTAATTTTAGATTGAAGGAATATATTGAAAACAAATGCGATTACGTGATTTGGTTCTATAAAATCTTAAAACTTAGATTTCGGCTTCAATATTGAATCCATTCGTAGGAGAGCAGACCTGACCCTTCAACTGAAGCTAGCAGAGACAAAATTACATTTTTTTCTTATTTTTTTTTGCCACTTTTCGCAAGTTTCTTTGTTTCACAAGTCGATAACTTACGTTGATGGACGATGGATTCTATCCCTCCTCAAAACCAGCACTCGAAGGAGATGAGGTATGAGCGAGCAGGCGAAAGTTGGTTCGATCAGCAACTGGTCACGGTCACAAAACTTATTAGATAAAAATGAGATATTTCTTGTAGCAGTGAGCAGGAGCACCATCCTGTTTATGATACTACCTTTGATTATTAGCGTCTGTAAGATTATTTAACAGAAGACCACGACTTTTTTTAAGTGATTGAGGTATTTAGAAATTGACAAATTTGTCATCCAACTTAAAACCATGCAATCGGTGTCACACAATCGTCTGCATTTACTTCTCACGACATTACTGTTTCCCGTCTTCGTATTATCGAGTATACAATCAAGATCCATGCAATCAAAAATCTTTAATTCTACACTACCTTGAGTTTCAATGGTTGGAATGTTGCTTAAAGAGAAACCATATTTCGTCGTAGAATATTTACAGATATTGTTGTATTGGTCGAAATTGGCTTCCATTTTGAAACAATTGAAATTTGATAAAAATTGCATTGTCTCTGAAAGACTGATAATTATATGCGTAATTTAGGTATCAAGGATCCCATTTTATAGAAAAAAGTTATGTATGATATTTCTTATTGTCTTAAATTTATACGGTATCGTTAAAAAGTTCGTCATCCCTCTCTATGAAGTATATTTAAAAAAAGTTTGAAATAATAAGAACAACAAATTGGTTGTGCCTTCATAAGGTTCTAAAGATTTTAAAAAACGGATCAACGTGTACGAAGTAGAAGTCAATAAGACACTTGAAAAATCTTCCTAAATGTGAAACAATTCAGACGAATGAGTTCAAATGACGTGATTAATGCTGTTGTGCTGCGTTTAGTGCCGTCATTGGCGGCTGAGCCCAGGTGTATTGTAGGATATCTTCATATGAGAGGACGATCTCAAAAAATGTCTTTATCTGTAGACACTGCTGTGCGTAATGGACTAGTGATCGCTTGTGAGTCAGTGCAACATCATTGTGAATATTCGAGAATGAATAATCCAAGAAAACAATTTTTTCAAAAGAATTTACACAAGCGCAGGTGTGTTGAATCAAACGTGAATCGATCTCCTTGGTGACGTGTTACAAACAGGTGTAAATATTGTGAAACTAAATGTTTCGTCAGTTCCTACTCCACGGGGACATTGAATAATGTTTTCTTAGATCTTTCTTCAGTGTAACCTATTCAATGACAAGCTTTTCAATGTAAACAATTCATACCTACTATTTAGAATTTCATGTTTTGTAGAATTTGGCTTTCTTATTCCGTGCAAACCCTGGAATAAAAAGGCCAGCATCGTCACCTAGAGCTTATTGAGAGAGCAGTACTGACATGGCTGAGTTGTCCGCCACATCAATGATGTGAAAAAAGTACTTGCAAGTCTAAGGCGAGCTACCTCGGTCGTCTTCGACGATCTTACGTTACGTTATGTAGTTGTTTCGAACACTGGAAAAGATAAAATTTCATTTTTTATGACTCAAGTAAAATTTCGTATAATAGAAAAAGATTTTAGAAATAAGCATCCATGAAAATTGGCTTTCTCTATTTTTTGAGAAATCAGTGACGTCGGTACTTTTAAATCCGCAAACTTTCAGGGTTGTGGATGCAAAAGATGGCTTGCAAAATTTGAAGCCTCCAAAGCGCAAGCTGAAAAAGTGCCTTGCAGGAATTACAGACTCTAAACCTGTTTATGGTTCGTAGATCCGAACTGTAAAATTACCAACATAGGAGACTAAAGTTAAGCCCTAAAAGAATGTTCGCAGATGTATCCTCTTTATTAGGTCATAATAATGAAAGCATAATAGAGTTGAGCAAGAGAATATCATATACAGAATACCTGATCCAAATTTACCGGTTGTGATGAGATTAAAACCTTGCAAACCATTTATTGCAGAGAGGGAGTAGAAATGTTCCCATAAGGGACCTTACGGAAAGCTCTTTTTATTATGCGCAAGTGAAATACAAAAGTGTAACCTCTGCAACGTGTTATTGATGGAACCCTCGCAGTTAGCTTTATTGCATATTAATCCCAAGAAACGACCGGTTTTTGTCGGTGCTCGAGCACTGCAAGTCGCTCTGCTCCCTTGCAAAGTTAGAATTTAGAGTAACGCACAGCACAAAGGTTATCTCTTAACTCACTGGGCGAGATAACCAACAGCGAACAAAAAACGATAAAACAGCATATTTTTTTTCATTAAAAGATGGAAAGTGTATGAATAATGTCCTTCAGTTTGCTGAAGAGCTAAAACATAATCATCAAAAAGCTCATCTTCAAACTTGAAACTTTAAATTTTTGAACCTCTAGACAAGTATAACGAGCAAAACTGTACTTAACGAACAGCTCCGGCAATCAGTCGTCAGCTTAAAGGTAAAGTTAACTTCGACAAGTTATACTGACGCTAGTATAAGTCATTCAAAAATTTTCAAACTTGAATGATTCAAATGTTAATTTGAAATAATATATCGTCATTTAAGAGTTGTTTTCGTGTGATAAATTTCGCAAAGTTTGCCTGGGGTGTATATTTTATGACAACAAATACTTTTGAGAAATCGAACAATCGCCTCTATATTTTACAGACCAAAAAATATTTTCAAGTTTACTAGGGTAATTACAAAGCCGTAAACATATTTCGGTGCAGTAAGTATTAACAGTCGCTGTAACTACTTGCCAATTTTCTACATTTTTTGAACATTTTGAAACACGAATTAATCATATAAAAGAACATCAATAACTAATAAATAATGTTTAAAATTTGATCACATTATTGTCATCGTTATAACCCTAGCATCTGCATCACTAGAATGACAGAGTATCCAATAATTGATGTAATTAAGCAAATATGTGAAATTATGAACAAAGTTTTAAATTTCGTGGCATTATCAAAAATGGCTGAATAAACGTAGTTTGCTAATCGATCTCTGCATTGCTAGTTTTGAATTATTTCAATTAGTACAACAATCCCGTCATAAAAAAAATATTCTCGATTTCTTGATTGGTCGATTTGATGTTCAATTAATGACATCATTAAACTCATAGCAGTTTGAAGAGAAATACAAAGATGTAACTAGAAGGTGTCACAAAAAGATGTACACACTTTTTGACTTCCCAGTACTCATGTATTTTGTAGTTAAGTTTATTGATAGACATGCAATCCTAAAAAGTTAAATTAAATTCGGGAAAATGAATTGTTCTAGAAACGATTATTTATTGTCATTTAGAATTATTTAATATTCTCTCTCATTCCTGCGTGTTTGTAAATGTTCAAACTGCCTTCCTTCATTTTCCAAATAAAACTGATAACGTACAACAATGGATTCGACAACATCGCTAAACATTTCATTTGGAATTGCACGAGATTTTACTTGAATTTTATTTTTCAAATCATCCATTGTGACTGGTTCTGCAGCGTAAACCTTTTCTTACAAATATCCTGGTAAAAATAAATCCATTGGCGTGAAGTCTTTATCATGATTTTATTTTCTTCAAACGTTAGTTTTGCATTTGCCATTGTGAAGGGTTGGTTGCATCTGAAATAAAAAATTCATTAGTAATCGTCTGTCAAAAAGTGGGATCTTTTGCGGGCACCCTGTATATCTTGTTCATTCTCATTGAGGAGCAAAACACGAGACTTCCACCAACTATAATAATTAGAAAATGACGTTCTTCATCATACCTAATTTAAATGTACATGAAATCCTCACAAAACACATAGCGTTGCTACTCGAGCCTAACTAAATTGCTCAGATTGACATTTTCATTCAATCTGATAATACCTAAATCGCAACCAGAATATCCTTTAAAATCGAGGAGCAGAGAAAATTTTCTTTTTCAATTTTTTAGAGTGAGTTCTATTGAACATTGATGTTGTGACATTAAGTAAATCAGAGAGACGCCCGCTTCACAATACAAGCCAGTCGCTGAGTTCAGCCTGAATGTCACTCATTGAACCGAGATCATTTCTTAAAGCCGTTGCAGCTTTTCAGTGAAGACTAGGTAGTGATCACATCCAGTGGCATAAGCTGAAGTGCCAATAAATTTTGGTATACATTACGGGCGTAGCTGGAGAACTTGTATTGGCTCAAGGTGCTGCTATATTTTCTACCCTGGTTAGCATCAATAGAAGCTAGGAATAGGAGATTGGGCTTATGCTTATTGATGCCCTCAAAGAAGAAGGCGTATTTTTTACAGGCTCTTCTTAAGGTTGACACTTGCATCCAATCTGACAGCTGGCGATGCTTCAGAGAACTTTTTACCTAACTGCAAAATTTTGAAATATTATCACCCAAAAGATTAATTCGAGGTCATAAAATTAATTCCCCTCTTAACGTATAGGTTTTCAATTCGAATGAATGAGGATTTGTACATCAGAAAGAAGATATGAAAATAGTCCAACAGCTTGCTCGATGAAACGTATTTCATCAGATGGAAGAAATTAAAACTGAATTCTCCTATCGCCGTATCTCATGAATATGTTACTGGCCACAATTCTCGTGACTCCAATGACTTGGAAGCTAATCCATTAAAATTACTGAACGCCAACCGACCTGCATTGCAGCTGAAAATTATTGTTCAGGTCTCTTTTAATCGAGAATAAATTGTCCACCGAAATGCTATTAAAGATGTCAAAAACGTAAAAATCTGAGTTTTATGACATGCCCTAACGATTGGTCGAGAGCAACAGGTTCTAATCCATCTCTCTTCCCGGGCCGAGAGCTGTCACGCAGCTTTTCACGGCTCAAACCATCGCGTGCATTTTATAAAGTACGCACAAAAGAACCTTACTGACTTTCTTAAATAGGCCAAGAATGACTAAAAGAGATTATATTTTTCTAGGTCTTAATGGCGGCAGGTTGGCGACAAAGGCCACTCCCATATATCAAGTGACCGGATACAATGTGCAAGGGTATCCCAGAACATCCAGACCCATAATGCAGCACGCACTCTCACACACTGCCTCGGTCTTCTCAATGCATACTCATGAGGCCAAAAGCAGAGCAAAAAGATGCCATTTCAATAGGTGCAACCATGCCCAATTGCCAAGAGGATATCACAAAGGTATTTGCAAAAATTGTCCTCTAACAGAAACCTACGAGGTTGTGCCCTTTAGGCCACAAATGACATTCATATTCCTGACCAGGAAAAAATTAGGTAAGCAAACATTGTGCATCGCTAGGTAGTCGGGCATGCAGCGGCGGCCATGGTTTGTTTAGTCGACGAAGAGTCGAAGATTGAGCCGCAGCTTCAACTTAATATCAGTATTAGTATAATAAACAACCACGCTTGTCAAGGTGAAATCTGTAAAATTTGTATTTCAGTTTTCGCAGTGACAGGATTAATTCACATGAAGTACTTAACTTTGCTCCTTATAGAGAATGATTGTTTGAGATAAAAATATAATAACGACAATTATAGTAGACTGTTAGATATTTATTGCAAAAAATTTCGTACGTATTTAAAAGTTTTACAATAATAAAACGGCGAACTAAAATAGTGAACCAAGTTCTGCCGCCTATCGCAAGCGAAGGCCCAAATCAAACATGAAATCAAATCAATAGTGTCACTGAAAATAGACTACTAGACCTGATTTTAAAAAGTTTTTCGTTTAAAATAATAACACTCGTTAAAAGTCAGGTCTTGAAAAATCTAGGAGGAAAAATTTTCTTCAATTGATTGGGAAGAATTGAAAAACGCGTTGTGTCTGATTAACATTTTATCTAATCAAGATACTTTTACAGACTTAACATTTTTTGAAGAATACTAAATGCTGTATTGGTGAAGATGCTGTAGTGTGTTAGACCAAATACACTACGATTGACTAAAGGGTTTAAGAATAAAGTCTCATCGACCCCTGTAAGCACTGTGGTTTAGAGTTAAAACATTCATTGCTTTCAAAATTAATGAATATTTTTCCAAGTGTCACGCAAATGAGGAGTATTAAATTCTGAGTACCTACTACGATAAACCTCATCCTTAGCGTATTTCGAATGGAATAAATTGTATTATGATAGATGCAATTACGTTTCATTACAGCAGCACATAACAACTAACCATCAAGTATGTATGGACGAACTTAAGAAGCATCAGTTTGAGTTAATTATGAATAGAATAGAATAGAATAGAATGAGGCTATAGGAACGAACCTTCTGGCCCATTCTTGGGTCGGATAATTACTTCGATAATTATTCGGTTGTTTACCCAAGTCCCATGCCGTATTTCTAGCCGCGTCAACCATGTCGGCAGCGGGATTTGAACCCGGGCCTTTCCGCTCGAAAGCAGATTCGCTCACCAGTCGACCAAGCTGGTGATGAGACATTTCTACTACTCACAAGGTAGGCTGGAAGCCAATAATATTGAAGCACATCATAATGCAAAAGATTTTATTTATGATGGTCACAAATTATGAACATGGCTACTAAGAGCTCCACCACAGAAAACAGCAAAGCAGGTCTGATGCAAGTACACAACGGAGTAACTTAAATTTGTTAATGTATGTCTGTGAAGGAAGATTGAAAGTGTTTAAAACATACCGCCGTACCTACTCAATTCGTTACACAACTGAATGATATTTTTACTAAACTTTGTATTGTTATCTACAACTTCCCTTAATATGTGAATGAATTCACCCACTCCAGTGGCACATCGTTCATTTAATCATTGAAGAATTAATGAGGCACAGACAGAGAACCAATATGATAAATTTTGTCCTACCTACCTACATGACGACTGAGTTTGTTGAATGATTGCCTTTTTTCAATTAGACACAACACATCTCATTTTCTGTACATTTTCACTATTCATTTCATTATTCATTATTCTATATAAATCTTAGTCAAACCTACAGGGGGTCACATAAAAAACAGCGGCGTCCGTAAATAAGATAAGGATCATTGATGATATCAGCATCATTGATTAATCCATTATAAAGTAAGGGACCTGGAACTAAACTCTGTGGTTCACCAACGTTCCCTAGCGAGGAGGTCGATTCATGAAATCTGAATTCTATGCACTGTGACCTATTGGACAAATAACTGTCATGGAGATTATTTACAACACTCCACACACAGGTTTGATTCAGTTTATCAATTAGCATATTTTTATCGACAGTACTGAACGCGTTTCTAATATCTAAAAACCATAAGTTATCTTTTATTTATGATATGCAGGTAAAAGATCTAAGCCTAAATTCAAAAGTGCTAAGATGGTGCCCAATTTGCTCTTCAAACTAAATTCTATAAAAACTGAGTGAGTCTTTTGCGTAAGATTCTTTCAGACAACTCGTAAAACTGAGCAAGGCTGAAGTTCTCTATAGTTCTTAAAATCAGTCAAATTACCAGATCTAAAAATTTATATTACCTGCACTCGTTACAAACATCATACAAACATTGAAAAGGTGAACCAGAATTAGGCAAATAGCGTTTTTCTAAAATTATTACACCGAATTTCATGTATATTTTATCCTCCGCGCGAAATTTTCAAGAAAAAATTATCCATTTCATTGGAATGAATTGCATCAAGGGAACATAATCAGTCGATTTTTTACAGGCATTCAATTACCGACATTTAATTTTTAATACTGGCAGGCTATTAACTAGAGTAGCAGTAATGGAACTATAATATCTATTGTAAAAATATAGAACCTCAACTGGACCTAAAATAAACTTCTCGTTAAACAGGGATGTATTAGTTTTAGGTTTACTCTTTTCTGTAATTTCATGCAAGATATCCCACGCTCGTTTGGAAGAATCTTATAGTTTTGAAGATATTATTGGTAAGTCTACCTGTGGAAGAATCACGGTATTTCCTAAGAATAAAGGTTTATACATTGATGTACGTTGTATCGGTCTTGAATATAATTTCACGCTTTAGAGTTTGAAAGAGCAAGCATATTTTTATAAACATTTCAAGGTCCTCGTGTAAGAACTAAGTTAGCTTAATCAGGGCCTTGAGTTTTTACGAGTGAGTGGTGGAAAAAATTGTGATTTATTCATCATATTGAAATTTGGATATGGAGCCCGTTTACGTGCTCTACTTTTAAAATCTGGATAAATTTATGCAATACTGATAACAATAACTCGATTCGATTACGTAACTCTTGAATCTTCTTAATAAACTCACATTTCATTTTTCCGTCGAAAATAATCAAAAATAATGAAATATTTGGACTCATTTACTACAGAAATACAGCCATGGGCACTAAAAATGCACAAAATTGCACAGTAATTCTTGAAAAGAATTATCCGTGAAATAACTCAAAATTATTTAAATTATTATGGCACCTAAACTTAAAATACAGTTGTGCATAAAATAAAGCTCAACATGAGACACACTGCACATTACACACTGCATACTGCACGCTGCACACTGCACACTGCGCACTGCACACTGCACACTGCACACTGCGCACTGCACACTGCACACTGCGCACTGCGCACTGCACACTGCACACTGCGCTTTGCACACTGCACACTGCACACTGCACACTGCACACTGCCCACTGCACACTGCACACTGCACACTGCACGCTGCACACTGCACGCTACACACTGCACACTGCACACTGCACACTGCACACTGCACACGCATCCATAAAACATGCTGCAACACGCAAGACTTGACCAATATTAAAGGTTAACTGCGTCTTCTGTCTTAACTTAAGTTCGTATTTTAGGCTACAGTGTTTCACTCTCATTTTAATTCAAAGTTATGAGAAAACAACCTTCTGTATGCGTGTCTGTGTGCATGTGTGTGTGTGCGTGTGTGTGTGCGTGTGTGTGTGTGTGCGTGTGCGTGTGTGCGTGTGT
>VCRD01000136.1:278584-332342 GCA_006783055.1 Trinorchestia longiramus | reverse complement strand
GTGTGTGTGTGCGTGTGTTTGTGTGTGGGCGTGTATATGAGTGCGACTATCAAATATCATATATTACCTTATTTTAGTCTTTTTATGATTGATGAAAAGAGTTTGCCCAAAAATCGGGCAGCTACAGCAAACTGACAGGCAACGCAGCAGCCACAATAATACTTCACGCTGTCTACGCTCTCTTCCTTCAACTCGAAAATGATTACGACGCAAATTATTGATGTGATCAATACAATACCATTTAATACATAGATGTCTTCAGTTTGTGACTGAAAAATTAAAGCATTAGGGCTAATTGATGCCTTGAGGCCAATGACGATCTTCCTTTTCGTATAGATTTGAATGATATGTTTAGGCAAATTCGTATGTAAGTTACTATTCGTCAACAGTTTCCCATAAATATAAATGTATATTTACTGAGGAAAAACTACCAACGTACATTGGGGAGCAAGTTACTTATATGCAGTGGCTGATGCTGTCCCCGTGTCCTTTTAATCAGCCCAGTCAAAACAAAGCGGCGGATCTTTACGGAAAAGAGGGAAACGCCGGAAATTCCGACGCAGCTTGCAGGGCGAGCCAGCTGTTGCATAACCGTCGCGTTCAGCTCAGCTTCTTTTACTGAACATATAATGTCAGAGTTCATAACTTGAACCTGAAACGAACCATTAACCTTGTATTTTAATCTACTTTCAGGCAACAGCTGATCGCATCACGTCTGTGCCTCGCAGAGTGAATAGGTAACTGGAAATATTGAACGGAGTTCGAAGAGATATTATGAGGTACGAAATTAGCTATTTCAAGTACCGAAAGCAATGCACGGACACGCGTTAAGACACACTTGATCAAACACTGTTCTTCAGTACTACATTGTGTGGCAATATAACTGCCTTTTTAGAAAGGAACTTCCCTTAAAAAAGGAAGTAATGTTGTCGCACCCTGGGCAATGACTCTTTCAATTAATTATTTGATTCAGATAGAGTGTATGCGTTAGAACAATTACTGAAGACTAGCATATGGCTTGTCACACAAGTCCTGACTTTCATTTCGTCCTTACACTTAGACACCAATCACGCACAGGCAAGAGAGAATAACAGGCAGTAAATCAAATGCCGTCAGTACTTTTCAGACACCAATCACGCACAGGCAAGAGAGTGGGAATAGGACAAGGTTGCGCAAGGAAGACGTGTTGTGCTCGGGAGTTCATACTAATAAACACCGAGTCTGTTTTACGGAGCATATGGTACAACATGGATGTCAGACCTAGAGTGATAGTCTGACACTGGCCTTATATTCTTATACATCTCACAGCGTCCAATATTTCATTAGAGTGTCTCTTTATTTCGAGCGTTAATACAGGGTGGCGCGTAAGTACGGTATCTTTTTAAAACTATTATAGCTATAAAACTACAAATTGTAAAGCGATTTGGTTAATTCAGAATGAATGCAAATATTTCAAAGTTTTCTACCAGCGTATCAAGTCTACCGACAATCACAACATATTGCCCAAAAAATTCATAAAATCCACCCCCCGAAAATGAATCGCTACGCAATGGAACAACGAGCAAAAATAGTGGAACTTTACTTTCGATGTAATTGTTTGGTTACTACAGTTCAGAGGAATTACATGAATATTGATGGTATTGAAAGAAGTCCTCCGAAGAAGTGCATATAAAACTGGTATTGAAATTTAGAGAAACTGAGACAACAGCAGATAGACAACGTTGTGGCAGGCCACGGACCATACGAATTGGTGCTTCAATTCAGCTCCATCCTACAGACTACCAGAAGCTATTAGATTTTGCGAATGGATTTCTGCAGCTTGCAGAAAATGAAAACTTTGTAAAGAATTTAATAATGACTGATGAGACACATTTTCACCCCAATGGTTTTGTTAATAAGCAAAATTGCAAATTCTGGGCTTCAAAAAATCCAAAAGGAATTCATGAACGTCCACTTCACTCAGTTAAAGTAACAGTGTGGTGTGGCATCACGTCTTCGAGGATCATTGGACCATATTTTCTTTAAGATACTAATGACGATGCAATTCGTGTTAATGGAAACCTGTATGGATGATTCAAGAGTATTTTATGCCTGAAATTGGATATAATAACAGAGATTACTTTTTTCCAACAAAATGGAGCTACAGCGCACACAGCGAAAGAAACAATGCAAATGTTAAAAACAATGTTTCCTAACAGAATAATTTCTCGTTTTGGTGATATACCGTGGCCGCCTCGATCTCCAGATCTAAGTGCTCCTGATTTCTTTCTCTGGGGATACTTAAAGGAAAATGTTTACATTGAAATGCTTGACACTTTACAGCAATTGAAACTTAACATCATTCAAGAGATTAACAACATTTCACCAGAGACATTAAGGAAAGTAATGAACAGCACTGTTGAAAGAGCACCCCATTTTTTGACTAATAATGGAGGTCATTTAAAATATATTGTATTCCATAGTTAAACATGTTTTATTGTTTCATTTATAAATTTATATTGAACTTTGAAATTTCTTCTTTCATTTTGAATTAACCAAATCTCTTTACTATTTTTAGTTTTATAGCTATAATAATTTAAAAAGGTACCTTACATATGAGCCACCTGTATTATTCTACAAAGAAAGTAAACCAACAGTAAAATATTTATGTATTCAGGAAATCACAAATATTTGTCTCCCCCTTGAATTCATATTGAGTTACTTGCCGATGTTGCTGTTGAAATGCCAAAGGAGAAATCGATTGACTGTAAAAATATCTTTTAAAGTTCTGTTTTGCTTTGATTCTGAATCATTTAAGAAACGATAATTTGTACTTCAAAGTTTTTGGGTAAAGAAAACAGAAAACTGAATTTTAGGTTGAGGCAAATAATGTGAATGACACAGAATATGTATATAGAAGACCAGAATAACCAAATTAACGCCTTCATTTCAACACAAGCACATTTCTGCGTGTCAAGCATGAATACATACACTTGTATCGTTAGCATAGAACCGTATTAAATATTCCGATACATAGAACCTTAATAAGCATTCGAAGCACAGAATCGCATTAAATATTCCTATACATAGAACCTTATTAAATATTCCAAAGCATAGAACCGTATTAAATATCCTGAAATTTCCCGAGTACAGACCCTGGGAGTAGAAGCTACGGATGCACCACACGGCGGTCTGTACGTAACCTTGGACGCTGTCTGTGTTCGTTGTTACATCGTTTCGTCCTCGTCTTGTCGTGGTTTTTGTGAGACGCTCTGTTTTTATATGGGATGAGCCTAGCAACAGGATAACAGGCATTGGGTCTGGTTAGGTCGTTACTGGCTGATTTTGTGAATGTATTAGAGTTTCAATTAGCAATACTTCTGTTCGTTTTTGATTGGCAATGTTTTTATTGGTGAGTTAGGTAGCGTAATTAAGAAAGAATACATGCCGTGATTGTGAATTTTTTGTTGTTAATCCCACATAAATTTTGACTGATGTGGAGATTTTTGATGGAGTTGTTTGCTCAATTTAATTCTAGTCGAAGAATAGGGCAGGATTAGGCGAGTCTAGTTAAAAATTTTGATACGTAGGAGAAGCAGTGAATGTTTTTGTCGCTCCATAAGTTAACAGATAATGCACCGAAATGAGCAAAGAAATCCAGCAAATAATTGAATATTTTAATTGGAAATTAAACTATGTGGCGTTTGTGTTAAATTTACAACATCTAAGCGATAAACTTTTCGTTATGCATTGATGAACAGAAACTGAGGAAGCTCTCATGAACTCAATTAAGGAAT
Organism: Trinorchestia longiramus; assembly: GCA_006783055.1. Classification (NCBI taxonomy): domain Eukaryota; kingdom Metazoa; phylum Arthropoda; class Malacostraca; order Amphipoda; family Talitridae; genus Trinorchestia; species Trinorchestia longiramus. The sequence continues at coordinate 328,566 of VCRD01000136.1, read as the reverse complement.
ATAACTTATTCTGTTTCTGAGTTTTTTTAATTTCTCAAAACGCGTCCATGAATAATAAGGTGACCAGATTTTACAAAACGCATCACTTTTATGAAAAATTTTCCCACGTTAGAACAGTTTTCATGAAAATAAATTCTGCGTAATTCTTTTCACAGTAAAACGTAATTCAAGCTCAGTTTTTAAGCATCTTCTTTCATATTAATTTCCATGTTACATTCGTGACTCATAGTGAAGTTATACCTGTAAAAATAATTTTGCAGGGGTAAATAGAAATTGAAATGTTCGGCAATTCTCGTTAAGAATTAATCCCCAATAATTGAAGCTACTTTTAAAGTTTGTAACTGAGAGAGAAAAACCAATTGGAGTTTCGTTCACAGTGAGGAAATTATTTCGTACCCATGCTCAAAATAAATGAAGTAAGAATCCATAAAAACAGCAACACCAGTCCAGTTGCTAACCAAGTATTCTCCATAGAATAGTCTAGAAGTTTCATCAGCCGCAGGCAGAACGCGCACACACAAGGTGAAACGTACACGGAGAAATCTCTTACCTGCTCTCCAGTGTGTAGACGGTGAGAGAAGGTACGTTACAACCCTTAGCTCCTCCCACTCCTGTACGTGTTCCAACACGAGCTGGACGTGTTCGTACACGAGTGGCTACTGATGGTCATCTTATATACTTTTCTGGGCGCTATGGTGTGGGCCATCTAAACCAGGGGTTTCTAACCTCTCTCTGACCTTATACCTCTTCAGTATTTCGACAGATGAGCATGTACCCCTGAGTTTTATAAAAGAATGGTGAGTAAAAAATAAAATTCCACTGAATTAAAAAAAAAAATCTTTTGGGTATTAGGAACTATAAACTAACATTAAATGTGCCCCTATAGATAAGCAAATATACTCCAGGTTGGGAACCCCTGATCTAAACTCTTCAAGTCTCGTAAAAAACAAAGTCGATAGAAAATGCACTGAGATAAGCTTGAACAATAGTTTCTTTGTAGACGGTTCGCGTTAGTAATGTGAGTCACTAGATCACATTAAAATATATCTTCTGCAAGATGTTATAAGACAGTCATAGTTTTTGTTCACAGGACCTGACTTTAATTTGGTCTTCAAGAATATTTCAGCTCGTTAAATATTTTAACGTACAGGAATTTGTTATGAATTCAGTTGCTCCTTGTTATGCAAGGTCATTATTTACCAAGAAAAAGGCATCTGGTAAAAAGTTATGAAAGAAAACGCATGAGTATCACGTGCGTAATTTCCTAGGTAATTTTTACGCTTCCTCATAACCTACCTCGAACAGCTGACATGTCTCTCTACCCTACCAACTCCACTAGAAAAAACAACTCTTAAAAAACCACGATTCTAAAAAGAAAAAATGCTTCTTAAATATGGCCGGCAGATTACTGACGATGTTATGCGGTGATTCCTACGGGGCTCACATTGACGTAGATTTTCAAATGATAAATATGGTACGTATGTATGGCATTATTCTTCATCAATTCTAATTATTTCTTCGTTTCATCACAGACGGTCGTTTTTCAGTGGTGAGTCACCGCGTCTGTCTACCTGCTTTCTTTATCCTCGTCACTGTGTGGTTGTGGTTGTCCACAGCCATATTTGAGTGTCCACATTGTCTACCGTGTATTATTATAATATGTATTAGGTTTACAATACAAGTATTGTGTTATTGTCAGGTGTCAGCATATGCGACACCTTATTTTACGCATTTCTAAGCCCTCTAAGTTTGTGAAAGTTTTAAATGTACAACGTAATTACGATTAGGAGAGCATTGTTTTCATGTGATTGTTCCCAGTTGCTAGTATTTTAATTTTCAGATTATCAGGGCCTCAGTTTCATTTACTTTTAGCAGATATTTTTCATTCATAGAAAAATATATTGGCCCTAAAAGTCTTCACTTATATACTATAAAGACTTGTGAAATTAACGTAATTTAATTAATTGTGTAATTAATTTTCATATATTTTAATGAACTGAACACTTGTAATTGATGTTTTTTCATTGGATGTTGCAAATGAAAATTTTAATACCTTTTATGATGCACTTCATTCAAAGAATAAGCAACTATAAATAAAAATATCGTCTACGACACTAACATATTTCTCAACTCCATTCTATTTATGCTGATAGTTAAAGTTCAAATTAACTAAGCTGCATACTCTTCTAGACATGTATGTGTCATTTATTTATCAGCCTCTCTAGTGGCTCGTCTCTATGCTTAGTGGTGCAGCAACCTACTTCCTTTTTTCAAAGCAGTTTAAAAAAAAAAGGAAATTATGTTGCCGTAGTTTGTACGAATTCTTCAAGCGCTTGGCAACTGCGGTGTATGATGAGGTCATGAAAAATACTCACTTTTAGTTACGGTGCAGGAACTGCAGACCGATACAGCAATAATATTGTCAGTCATTTTCTGTTAGAATTTGCATGTATATGTATATTATATGTACTGTATGGTATACATCATATATATGTATGAAATATGCGTTGAAATAGTACGCGTACATTCCCCAGCATATATTTAAATTTAATTTTGACCTAGATCAGCAGAGTGAATACATATTCCTCATTTATATTATTGAATAGAAACAAAGAGGGACGACGCCACGGTGATTACTGAAGCTCTACAAGATGTAGATTGACAATTAAAATCTTGTCAATTAAAGAAGTAGACATTCTCTAATTTATTTCGAATAACTTATCAAGTTTAAGAATATTTAAAGTGTATTATATTGACAATCATCATATATAAATTTGAGGATTAATGAGTACAATTTTGTTCATTTAATTCAATTTTACACGCATTGATATGTGTGTACGCATGAATATACGATAAATTATGACCCGGAGTCCCAAACTAAAAAAAAACTTTACTGTTTTCATAACACGAGCTCCTATGATCTGTATATTATAACACAAGTTCATACCTTTACTAACATCTGTTTCAGCTCTTTCATTCTCTCTCTACCTCTCTCTCTCTCTCTCTCTCCCTGTCTTACAGAGTATCTATTGCTTCAGTAAACTTATACATATAAGAGTATCACCCATCATCCTCGCTCTTCAATTCTCTCTTCAATTCTCTCTCTCTCTTCAATTCTCTTGCTTTCCCACTGTCCTGCTATGTACGTCATCAATGTACAGTATAATTCAACTCTAAAGTGTCATTTCTCTCCATAGTTATATTTATATTAATATTATATCATTATGTATTACATAGCATACTCTAACCTCTCTTCTTCATTTCTCTTCTTCTAATAAAGGAAAACGGTCTATACTTGTCACTTCTTCATAGCCACAGAATGAGCTTCCACTGCCAAAATTACTGCTACAAATATCATGGTCATTCCAGCGCACAAACTTAGGTTATATCAGCTGTAGTTTGAAAGCATGGCAGCGAATAAAATACATACTATTTGTATTAAGGGTATGTTACTAATCTTTCTTTAATGCTAACCAGACAATTAAGTTAAATTCGTGAATCAATTTCAACAGACTAGTTTACAAATTCGAATACATCACGAAAGATACTCTTTACGAAATATTGTTATGTGTATTTTTTCTAAGATCTGATAATTCGTTCTAAATACGAAGTAACCTCTTTTTATCTGCTGTTCAATTAGGATATTCAGTAATATATAAGAAAATTGAACGAGTACATGGGGAGGATATTAATGAACGGAAGAGAATATCCTAAGAAAGATGGTTTTCAATGCTCACTTCACCATCATCTAACTTATTTCCATCATAACTGACTTAATTAATAAAGGCAAGCTGAACCTGAAATGTTGTTAATAAACCGTAAAAGAAATGGAGTAAGCAAATGTATGTCGTCATGGATGACATTGTGCCACTAAAGTTCAGTCGATTTGTCTGAGGTAACTAAGACGTTAATTTCAATTGTGTTTAACTGAATTACCGTAGTAATTGTGACACATTTATGTATCTTCATTCATGTGTTGCAGAGAGTTCAGTTTTGTGTGGAAGTTAAATTATTTGAAATTAACCCATTTCTTCCGTGTGTTACCATATGGTAACACAATTTTAAACTAATTTCAATTCAATATATTTATAAATTCTTACGTGATTTCGTTTGAACGAGTTCCATTCAAGTTCCGTACGAGCTTCAGCTATATTCTGACGCAATCGGTTCAGTTGCGAAAATAAAAAGTAAGTGAATGTCATATATAAACTTTCAACTAATTCTGAAAACAAAAAATAACTCCGGAATAAATGGGTTAAGGAAGTCCTCAATAAATATTCTAGCCATGAATAACCACGGCATGGAAGCACAGACGCTACCATAAAAAACATAGAGTAGAGTAAAATATATTCTTTATTCACAACTAATAATTGCTTCTCTATCTTCCTTACTATTCCCCGATCTTTTTATCTTCCTCTTTTTCCAATCTCTCTCAATATAACCCGAATATAACTAACTCCTTGGTTCTCTTCCCCTTCCACCTCATCTCCCTCCCTCGCCCTCCCTCTTGGTTACCCCCAGTTCCCCGTCCAATGAAGCTGATTAACCAACCCCTCCCTTAACTCCCACTCTCGACAACCAACCTCTTCCCCAAGTCGACAGCTCCAGCTGAAGCTATTTCTCCCCATAAAACCCCTTCTTTTCCCCCAACGCACCCTCCCCTCCAACATACTCCCCTACCCCACCTCCTTCCCTAACTCACATGGGCAAGATGACTCATATACTCATGAGGTCCACTGAGTGTACAGTCTTCCTCTCACTTTCCTCGTATGAAAAATACCTACACGTCATGAAAAATATTTTTATTATAAACAGCAGAGTATAATATTTTGAACCCCGTATGGTTTTAATAAGTTATACTCGAATATTTTCGGATATAAATTTTGAAGGTTTTGAATATTATTAGTGTTTTAAATATTTTATCATATAGGACATGAATTTCATCCTCAGATGTTACATGCTGCATTACATTTCTTTGTGTACAATTAATTCTCGGTTAGAAATTAAAACAGTAACATCTTCATATAAGTAGTCCATAGTTTATCCACTTTTTGTTGAGTTTATTTAGTAACCGTTAAGTAAAAGCAGAATAATTTTGTTCGAATGATTAACATATTAGAGATAATACAGAACAAATGCACTGTTTAGCGTAAAGTGCTTTCTACTCAACAGATGCATAAATTCAGAGACTACAGACAGAACCATTTCAGTGTTAATTCTTGTGAGAGAATAATAAATACAACAGATCCATCACCTGCATAACGATGTACCCTGACACGTGGGTTGATTCATTTCCATATTTTGGAAACAATGACCAGGTGTCGCAAATGCATGCACACCTGCTAAGTGGTAGTTTAGTGAGGAGCCTGCGACAGACATAATGTCTGTTTATACTAGCGTAACTGTTTGCTAGCTCTTAAATGACCTCTGAAATGCAACTTTTCTTGAGAAAACAATCGGACAGAGCATCGCTTGTCACAAAACCCGTTTCTTGATATAAAATTGAAGACTTTTGACTGTAGTTATACCCCAATATATTTACATGGTCATTACTCACGAATTTTATATGGTTCAGGAAAAGCAAGTTGCGCACTGTTTCCAGTGACACCTGTTCAAGTTTTTATTTCGGAGATAAGCTGAGGAATGATGAGATTTGTGATGCGCTCATTCAGTTAGTTACACGGGACGGATATGTTTGCCGAACAGCAGTTGACCGCTTGGCGACTGTGTGAGAGATATGACAGTGTTAGAAGCCGCATGCGATAAGAAGGGTTTTGAGGCAAAGAAGAGATATCACTTACTTACTGATGTTCGATATTTATTTGAACGAAGTACTAAATCGTATAAACGAAAATATTTCTACATGATCTGTCAAGGATCTTCTATGGATGATGGATGATAGAAGCAAGAGCTCAGAAGCAACAAAAACCACATTTCCACGTAAAGCAAAGGAAATGGCTGAGAAAATCATGTGCTACAGTCAAACCAATATTCATGCGAGGAAATTTACAGAGCCAAAAGAGATATGGAGGAAACCAAGGCGATCTTTCTATGTACCGTTACTGACAAGCTTATCATAGCATGCAGAGATATGTATATAGTCTATACATATACTGTTACTCTGCCGCTTTGTTAGCATCGAGCCAAAATCTGACGTAATCTACGTAGCTGCGGCTATGCTGCTACTTGTAACAGCAAGTAAACATTCCTGTTATAATATTGGGAAAATAAATAATTCAGTCGAATCCTTATCGAGTATTTGGCTTTACGTTTTTTATAAATTATGGCTGATCTGTGAGTATGGGTGCAGTGTTGTAATTAATACTGAAAGCCTAAGTTGTTCCAGTTGTAAGTCGTATGATGAAATTATTGCTATTATTCATCAAAGGAAACCTTCAGAACTAGAATTAAATCATTCAGCATGACAGTTTTTTATACCTATTTTCCCCTTGAAGCAGCTTGTAAGCTTAAAAAGTTGTTTAACTATAATGAGAATTAGTCTTCCTAATAGTGAAAAAATATTAATGACATTTCTAAATTCTTCGTATATATTATTACTAGACACTCTTGGCGATTTTAAGCTGTATTGCACATAAAGATTTATCAGCGTTATTTTTCAGGCCACACATTATCCATTACACTATTGATCTGATTAAGATCTGACTTTCAAACTTTTCAGTATTACAGTCTTGTATCAATTTTTTTAGAATAAATGGCTCACGACTGATGATGCTTTGGAATTGAAAGAAACCATGTAACGAAAGTAATATAAGCATACAATGAGCTGTCTTAGAAGTTACACAGCAGTTCACGGAGCCCACTTTGCCTCCACAGACCTGGTCCTGTTCTGTGACATGCAGCAAAACAGAACAAGTGTTTTCTGGTCACCCATTATTTACAAAATGTCGATGAATTATATAATGTGAATAATTTCCTCCTATTCGTTGGAAATATAGTCCATCATGAATATGCCCGTGACACTGAAAATAATCCAAATATTCATATTGCAAATCTTGTTATGGTATTATCAATATCTTATGGTACTATCAGTATGATATATGATATGGTACTATCAGTATGTTATGGTACTTTCAGTATGTTATGGCACTATCGGTATGTTATAGTACTATCAGCATGTTATGGTACTATCAGTTTGTTATAGTACTATCGGTATGTTATGGTACTATCAGTATGTTATGGTACTATCAGCATATTATGGTACTATTAGATTATATAATTTGATGGAAATCACCAAAAACAAGTTCTAGCTACTAGTCAAAGATTGAAGTTTTAGTATTCCAAATGCATGAAAATAAGCACCGCCTACATATTGATATAATATTTTACTTAAATGTTATCGCTCTCTGAGACATTGAGAACATTGAAGTGAACAGAATAGCAACAATCCAAATAATGTTCCATTCAGTCATGAAGAGTTTTGTGCCCTCAAGATCATAATTATTGACTAGAATACATAGAGAGGCAAATAATGCACAGTGTTCTACACCAGTGACGCCGAGAAATGATACGAGATTCTTCTGTCGTCGGTATTGCTGGAATTTTTGTAATTTTGTGTGACTTTACTCATCGTTACTGAACATCGTAACTTTAGTAATTCATTTTAAAAATCCACTCAGTACAACATATGGAATTACTGCTGGTCATTTCAGAGAACTGCTATCACCCTCAATGCCGCTTCTAGTCGCTTTTCGTAGTCAATGTGTACGTCAACGTGCAAGTATTCACTTCGAATAGGCACAAAAAATTAGTAAAGTATTATGTACCCTTCTCTTAACATAAACTAACACAAGATTGTATGAGCTTGAGCTCCAATTATAATTGTATTTAGGAATTTGCTGGAGTTGAGTGAGATATATTTGTATCAATGCCATTATTATCTGAGGTCGAGCTTGTCTAGCGACGCATTAGATTTCGGAAATTCACTCCAGTTTCTAACACTCGCTTTAATTCGAACAACGAGATTAATATACTCAGGTATGGAATAAAAATGATACTTAAAGCGGTCGTTATAATAGTGAACACCAGTGTTAGTGAATGTATTTTCACAACTTATCATGACCTTACGGCAATTAAAGTCATTTACTGACCTCTTTTTGACGTATGGGTATTACTACGCAAAATTAATATTAAGTAGATTCAGAAAGCACTGTTGTGAAACTCGAATTTTTCTACCACAACCCATTCTTGTTTAGGTGGTGAGCTTGTGGTGAGCAGCACAGGCACCCACAAGGCGGTTAACGTACCATACGAACATAATTCTCAGCCGATATTAGTTGAAGTTAGAGGGTGACTAGCTGGTCAGGTTCAGATGGATGAGCGGCACGCAGAACACGCGTCGATGTCACCTCCAGCACACTGGAAACCACCTTATTAACGCGCTAAAAAGCTTACTATGCGTTTTACTCGCGAGTAATGAACGAGGGCATTATTACTGGCACGTGCTATGCCTTTTTATCGTAGAGAATTAGCGCTAAGTAGTCACGGAGTTGAGAGAAAGATTGTGATATGCTCTTATTGACATATCGGAGACCTTTCAGAGAAACGGGAAGGGAGGGTGGGAGACAATATATAGATTTAATTTATTAGTTTGTACACATACGTATACATCCATTGAATATACATGGATACTTCAAGGACCGATGCATATTAAATAATTTCGTGGATGTAATTATTTAACATGCATTTAGTCGCTGGTGAAGAGTGACCCGCTCGACAACATGGGATGCTCCATGACAGCGGGAGACATTTAATTATTTGAGTAATTAAACCTCGACTAAGTTCTCGTGATGCGCTCATCTTGGTGTTTGATAAAACATATCAATTTTTCAGAATAAATTAGTAAAATGTAGTAGGACTGTGAAGTAAAAGAAGCACATTGTAATAAATGAAGTAGTCAACTCATGTTTATTTGCTTTCGATTCTGAACGTAAATATTCGATCAAGGTTTGAATGAGGGGTTGTGTTGTTATGTTGTATTTGTTTTAACTGACAGTACCTCGAATAGTATCAACATTTACTACAATTTCGTTTGAAAAAAAAACTTGAGTGTAAAAAGATTTATAAGTTTCAGAAACATATACCATTATTTTTACCTATTTAATATGAACAGAATAGAATAGAATAGAATAAGGCAATAGGAACGAGCCGTTTGGCCCATTCTTGGTTCAATACCGAAGTCCCATGCCGTCTAAAGTAAATCCATCAGTCATGCACGTACACCTTTACCACGTAAGTCAATTTAGTCGTGTGCACACATATCACTCACGCACAGGCGTTTATGCCACGAGCATTTGTCTCAATCATACATTAACCTTAAGGAGTTAGGGACATAGTTAGTAGGATGTAGTACTGGGGGGGTTCGTAATCCAAAATTTATCGAGACGATTTTTGAATGTGTTCACAGTGGAAGCAGAAACTATGTTTTCTGGCAGCTGGTTCCAAGTTACGGCAATTTTAACGGGAAAAAAGTTCATAGCTTGAGATGTCTTGAAGTTTCTCAGTAATAGTTTTTGACCGTTATTTCTGGTTCTTACGTTACCGTCTCTTTCGAAGAGCCCTTCCAGGGTAACATTGTTGAGGCCATTGAGATACTTAAAGGTCTCAATAAGTTGTCCTCGCAGTCTTCTTTGTTCTAGGGATATAAGTTCAAGGCGTTGAAGACGTCTTTCGTAGCTGAGATTGCGGAGTTCTGGAATCATCTTCGTTGAACACACGTCATCTATCTGATTGTTGCCATTTGCTGATGAAAGACTTGCTTTTGTTATCACCAGCTTGGTCGACTGGTGAGCGAATCTGCTTGCGAGCGGTAAGACCCGGGTTCGAATCCCGCTGCCGACATGGTTGACGCGGCTAGAAATACGGCATGGGACTTGGATAAAAACAACTCAATAATTATCGAAGTAATTATCCGACCCAAGAATGGGCCAGAAGGTTCGTTCCTATAGCCTCATTCTATTCTATTCTATTTTGGCAAAACTTATAGCAAGGAATGCAAAGCTTCGTTCGATTTGCAGGGAGTCGATACAATTGATGGATACAACTGATTCATTAATAAAGGTTCGTATTTAAATAAGCATCATAAATATTCCAGACGAGATCCATACTGTGATCAGGTATACTCGCTGCTATCTGCCATATTTCCTCTTTCATGCATTCTCATGTCGACCAATAAAGTAGTTTTTATGTTATTATTTTGCATGCTTTCTTCAGCTGTTTAACAATATTCTCGTCTCTGGCGCAAAGTTTTGGCCTCTCATGTGAATAAAAGAAGACATGTGTAAAACGTTATATAATAGTTCTCTAAAAGTTCCATCTGCCGAGTAGACACAATGATACAGCAGTTTTGAATCCTTAGTTAAAACGTGAAGGTTCAAACTATCAAAATGACCACACTTCCCCTACCAGTGCAATCTCAAACTTGTGTTGCAACTAACATGCAGACCAGAAGCTCTACAGAATAATTACCAGTTATTGGCTGCACGAAATATTATTATTTGCTAATTTTCCCTTCCTTGAAAGTAGGAAGTCATTTCGTGAAAAAGTCCTCACCGCTCAATTCCAAGTCTCTATGTACAAAGACAAAAAACACGGGATTTTAACTTACAGTGAATATACATGAAATTTATACTTTTTTGTATACATCACTCGGTCGAAATATGGAAAAGTCATACAAGTCCCAGTTTACGAGTGGCATCAATTAACCCCAGTCACGTGTCGGGAGTTGTACCACAGCAGGTGCATATTACCACCAACACTGTGAAATAATGGATTGTAAATGCACGCTGTCCCTGTCCTTAGGAGCGATGTCATCAGGCCGCATATAAATAACTGTTGGGACCGCACAGAGCATGCACTTTGAGTTTGCCTTTAGTTGTTAGCTGAGTGCGAGCAATAAAGGGTACAAATTAATCCCAAGCTATTTAGTTTTGACAAGAATAGTCTTGTCTTCCGGTAAATAGTCTTGTCTTTTGAGGTGACAAGACTTATTTGAAATGAAATAATTTATTTGAATTTAAATTATTCTGCTATATATCTTTCCCACACCTACTTCTCTCGGTCACATATTTATAAAACACGCTTTCACTTGTTATTAACTCGTGGAAAACGATGAAAACATTTGAGGCCGAATCATTTGATGTGTTTTGCAACTCTGACGCACGTGGTAGAAAACTGTGCTCATGAATTAAGCACAAAAATTAAACATGGGGCCATTAACATTGCAAAACAATAACAGTATACAGGTTCTTCGAAGGAAAACAGCAGGTGTACTGATATTGACATTCGTAGCCTAAATTACGCACAACTGGGAACCTCAATTACATGGTGACTAAGTTATGATGGAATCCTGCGTGACCTCTCTAACACGTCACTCTCATAATCGTTATAATTTTTTACCCTGGATATCAGCGTGGTTGTGCACTAGATTATTCGTTTTGTTGTTCTTCAGAGATTCTTTAAAGAGTCCATGTTTCTTCAAGTAGTTCTGAAATACTGAAATACAAGGCATCTTTACATGAAGTAACCTTGCTTTTAATACCATATTCAAGAAAGGTGTTAAGACTAATATCCCCGTATTTCAAATTTACTCTGACCTCAGCAATCGGATCAGAAGCCTGGCTATGCATGGCATAGTTAAATGACATAGCTTCCCACACACATGCAAGGTTATCCGAAGATTTACAAATCGATGCTCATGCATAATTCTGTAGCCCAGCTACTTGTGAGATGCCAGCACACACTGGACTCATACATCACAAGATACATATAATCCAGTGCAGTGGGCAACCAGTATCCAAAGATACTGGGCAACCAGTATCCTACAATCACAAGATATTAGTTGCCCGGGATATTGGTAGCAAAGAAAGAAAATCAGAACAGAATCTTTAGTAATTTTATTGTTAAATTGTGTCGAAAAAACACAATGCGTAACGTTTTCAACGAGAGTATTTGCGTTTATTAGCATGTCAAGTACTGGGTATCTGATAACCTCAACAGTTTAACACATTACTTTATTTTGTCTCTTTGTGGGTAAGTGAAGCTGAGAAGTAGACTGTTCAAGTACTTTTCATGTGTAAACTAACTGTACTTTGACACTGAGCATAAAGCTGGGCTCATATAAATACAAACCGAATACAAAAAGTATATGTTTATAAGAAACCATTAGTAATTTTACGTATATTAATGTCAATTTTGTCACTAGAATATTTTGTAGTAAGTTACACATGTAACTAGCACTTCCTTATTCATTTTCAATTTGTTTTTGAAGATGTTTCTCGAAAATGTATTTGCTTCTCGCATTTACTTGATTTTATGTTAGTAGTACAGAACAATAAATGGATATACCACAGGAAGCCAAAATGTCGATAACTCTCAAGCATTTCTTACCATGTTAGATAATGAACCTAAATTATAGATTTGTTGCCCCACTTTTTGCAACTTTGATGGGACAGAAGGCTGTCCAGTTGGAGCAGGTTGAGGGTCGAGAAGGGTGACATTGCCGACCAATCATAGTCTATTAACAAAAGTAATGTGATGTTTGAGGGAGTACCTGTGATTTGATAGCTTTATAGTGACGCCTAAACTTCACAGAACACGACAAAGTCACGACATTCCCTCGCTTCCATAGAACTTCGCTGATATTTGAAGCTGCGTGTGCCTTGGTGCAATGCCGTGGTTATGAATATTGATTGCATAGAAAAGTTCCCTCTGTTTCATGTGCTATTAATGACTTAGTTGTTTCATACATAATTTGACGTTGACATCTAATATTATAAGATAACCTATAATATTATAGTAACGCAAGTTCTGAGAATCATGCTCCTTGTATCTTGGTCCTGGTCTCCTATACGGTACATCCCATACCACAATTAACAAGACAGCTTTGCGGTGTCAGCAGAAAATCTGCCTTGGAACGAGCTTAGACGCTACTGATACAGAGCTCAAACTTCAGCTATGCGGTACTCTATTTACAGAAAACGGTGAAAATTAACAATTGAATTTTCAAAGCTGAACGCATGTTTTCATGCAGTACCGTAAGTTTATTTTAAAATAATATCTACAAGATAAGTTGGTACCAATCCTTAGCCATTACGTTTTGCAATTATTGTCTAGCACAATATCATATAAGGTGTATTTACTGCTAATATGAGCTATTTTAAGACGTGTTGAGAGCAATTTAAAAATCACAATTATGACGAAAAAATTGATTTGACTAACTTTACATCGGTCCGATAATATTCAATAGGGAGATTTAATATTGACTACACACAAACTTTTTGTAATCTTTTGTACCCAACTTTTTGGGTACAAAAGATTTTTTACAGCTACAACTAAAGAAGTTTCAGTAAGATTGTTGCTACTTAATGTACACTTACAGTATGTATGAAATGGAAAATTTATCGAATGCATCGTTTCGTTCTGCACAACCGAATATGCACTCAAACTTCGTTATATTCACCATTATTATTTGTAGTACTCACAACTTGTAGTGCTTTTTAGGAAATATTTTCATAATTTTCAGAATTGCCTATTTATTTTTGCGACTGTAATTGACGTTTTTTACATGCATAAACTCTTAAAATCTAAAATTATGGCTTGAATTACGAAAAAAACGAAGCTTGGTTGCATTACCTCGCACGTAGTGAGAGCCCCAGCGTTCCCCCACGAATAGCAACAATAAAAACTAATATTTAATCCAAAACTGTGTTTGAAGTGAAAGTTATTGGATACAAAATATTGACTTAAGAGTCAGATGTTAGAATTTACGTGGAAGAAAAAAGGTGAATCTAAGGAAAATTGTAAAGTTGTCATTGTTTCTGAAATCAGACAAAATTAAAACTGTTTAGTTCGAGTCTTGATAGAATTCAGGCAGTTTAATTATCTCGGGGATGCATCTATGAAGAAGTCCTCCCCGAAATTAGAGGTTTTAAAGATTTTGTGCTGCAAAAATCACGTGATGAAATACATACATTAATAATTTAACCTGTAAAGCGTTATTTACGTCATATGATGTTTGTACGAGTTGCATTCTACTGGCAACTTACACCATATGATGTAGATGAGCCACGGTACCACAGCGGCGTTAACATCATATGATGTTATAATGTTTATTAGTTCAATTAGCGTTGTCATTACTCTCATATTGCAATTGTAGTATGACAATAGTATTATTATTGTCGAGTGAGCGGTGACTGTTAACAGGTTAATAGATAAGGTTCACCGCGCTGAGCATACGCACTGGAAGTAATGAAGCCTCACACTGTAAGTGGTCAAGTGGTCTTTGTCACGAAAGTGAAATGGATTTTGTGCTGCATGAGGTAGGCGAGAATAATGGTACATATATTTTTTATTTTTGACTCATTCGAAGTACGTACATGGTTTAAAAAAACATGGAATATTCACTCACAATCACTTTATGGTCAGAAGTTATTGCTTGATACCCACCGTAATTACGAGAAGCGGCGGCCTCTCACAAATCACAGAGTTCATGTTCGACAATTTTGCATAATAAAGCGAACAAATTGCACCATGTTTCGATTGGCGGATGAACAACGAGAGTTAACGACGAAACTTCACGAACACACAATAAGGAGACGGCGTTTGTTTCCAGAACTGTGTCAAGTCACAGATTCATGCTGAGACGTGTTTGAAAAACTAAACTTCTAAGAAAATATGACTGAAAATGACCAGGGCTTGCATTATTTATTATTTAATAAACCTACTTCGTACAGCTCAGGAATTCTTCGAATTGTGTTAGTCACTAATTTTATAAATAAATTGAATACAATAGAAAACTTTGAACAATGTCAATATTTATGAAAACGTATTAAAACAATATATTTTGCAGCATTTTTTAATACGAGAATGATTTGAAATAAGTTTTATGACTTGAAGGATTGAAGAAAAAAGGTACAAATGATACGAATCAAATGAAACAAAAACTAGCTTTCAAAACAAATGTAGTTATTTTTCAGAGTTTCAGAAACGGTAGAACAAAATAATTGAGGCATAGAACAACTATTAAATGCTGTTAAATCAAGCCTCATATTTAATTAAGTTTAACATGTGTTTTCTTTTGTGTGCAAGGAGCTTAACAATTACATTTAAAGAAAACACAAAGAAAATTTAAGTTTTTCCATGATTCTTCAATTTAATTCAAAGTTAGGAACTAGGACCCAATATATTTCAAACGAGGTTTGATTTCATTTATAATAGATGAAATTAAATAGATCAGTTTCGTGTATTTTTCGTTTAAATAGACTCATTGAACCCGTAGTTCAAATTCTGAGTCGGTCATGGTCAGTGAATGAAATAAATAATTATCATGAGAAAAAATCTCAAAATAGAGAAAAAATGCTGATTTTTTCTTGTCAGAAAGCTGAAACTGGCTCATCACGTTCATTTTATGTGATTTAAACAGCTTCATCACGTTCATTGCAAGGGATTTAAACTGGTCCATCACGTTCATTGCAAGGGATTTAAACTGGTCCATCACGTTCATAGCAGGAAACTTGAACTGGCTCATCACGTTCATCGCATATGATTTCGGCGAGGACATGAAATGCTTCAAATTATGAAGGCTGATTTTTGCTTCAATTTATGTAGAAAACCGGTAAAATGAAATTCGAACCTTCATTTGAGGCCTTTCTACTTATAATAATAGGTTTAATTAAGTAGGATAATCGTCTTTAGTATTTATCTTTTTTACTTTACTTATACACTGAAAATGCAGCAAGTTTAAATGATTTATTTTCAATTTTCCGCTTTCCAATCATAATCAAGAAACAAAAATATCTCGTTAAAGAACTCTCTTTATACTAGTGTACCCAACCGTCAAAAATGACGGTAGAGATTTCGTGATAATACCCGTGCCATCAAAAATGATGGCAAATACTGTTGGAAAGATATTAAATAAAATTACATATAAGAACGCAATGCAATATATTTAGTTTTATATATATTTACAAAGGACAAACGTGTTAATTGAGTATTTCTTTAATGACAACATTCCTAGTGAAAACTAAGACTCTTAGTTTTCTACTGCTGCAATTGACTCTTCAATTCGCGTCATATTCAGGTACAACGTACCCGAATCATAGGGCAATACCCTGCCGTATCCACGATACGGACTCGAGTATACTCGTATATAAGGCTCTGGATCTCTCTAATTTTTTTGAAAGTGACACGAAACATATAAATAAATAAATAAATAAATAAATAAATATATATGTAAATAAATATATAAACACACGGCAGTCATTCTTAGTATTAGATTCTCAAGGTAGAAATTTAGAAGCAGATCTTAATGTTGATTCGGAGATTGTAAGCCTCCTCATTTCTGTTTGCTTACGTAGTGAATCTCCTTGTTTTTCTTTAACGAAAATTCTTTAGTACTAACAGTAAAAAATCACTTATATGCAAAAATCGGAAGGCTGTAATTTTTGTGCACTGTATATTAACTTTTTCGGAAAGGGACCAGAGAAGAATTAACAATTAGATAGTGTTATGTATGAAAATACACGCATTTTCTTCTATTCAATAAGCCCATCGTCCTAGTCAGCTCTATCAATACGAATGTCAACTGAATTATTGAGATTGTTAAAATTTAAAGCAAAGCATTAGTTTATTTAATTTTCTATTTGACCACACGCAGTCATGGCGAGGATTTTTGCAAATAATTCTTGGCTTGTAATTGAAGCTTTAAGTGCTGTCGATTTCACACTTTCATGAGTTCAGGCGAAGATTTTCAAAGGACAGAAGAAATAACAATTTGAAAAAATATAATGACAGTCACTTAACATATAAAAAATTATTTCTAGTTAACAATCTAATGATATATCATTTGAAAACCAAATCTTAACACATACAAAATCTGACCACGCTTGAATAACGTATTTTTTAGACATAAATGAGCTTAGCAGCTTCTAGATTTGTTGACACGATGTGTTATTAGCGTGCCAAAAAATGATGAGGGTATCTACATGGACATGTACGATGCAAAAAGGAAAATTATAATTTTTGTCTCATCGATAAATATATGTATGTTCTTATTTAGGTTTGCCAAAAATGAAATATAGAACTTGTATAGAACAACACATTTCGAATTAATTCAGCAATGCATTTATCTCCAAATGCATTGTTTTATACAAGTTTCATGTTCTGTTTGTAGTACAACTTATATAAGAACATTCATTTATTCATAAGAATGCAGGAGAAATGAACACTGCATACTTTAGAAGTTGAAAACTACGTTGTAGCTAGAATGAACTACATGAGTACAAATAGCGTTACTACATCATATACATAGAAATATTTTTGCTCGTATTCTCTATTTGGCGTATAATACGTATTCTCTATTTGGCGTATTCTCATTTTAACAAGATTGATCTTTTAAATCTGATTTGCGAGACCTAGCTTGGTGCTATACACTGTACGATACAAAGAGTAATGAACGTTAACTTATGTTTGAAATTCCGCCCGACCTTCTGTAAATTAAAATACAGAGCATGTACTTCCTTCGACCTGAAAAGTTAATTGTTTCCTAAACAAATCATAGCAAAAATTTCAACTTAAAAACAAGTTAACGCAGATACTTGAATTTAAATGTGTTAATCGACTTGAAGAATACGTCCACGACCTAGATAACCACGCAGAGTGGAAGTAAAAGCTTGGAGCTCAAAGGTTTTATGTACAAAAATTACACAAACGGGAGATTTTGTCCTGTATAATAAATGCAGAAATCGTTCTTGGACTTGGTCTTTCGTCCAGCTCTCATCGCTGGTACGTGCGCTCACTGAGCTGTGATGATTCACCGCAGTCTCAGATGCGCAAAAGAATCTTGATAACATGGAGCGTATGCGTCACTACCCACTTTTTATGATACTTAAGTAATGTGTTAGTAGCAATTATTCAGAATGCGTCGCTTTATGCTTAAGACGATGGAATCAAAATAAAGAGTATCGTTTGCTTTGTTGATATACATATTAACATTTTTACTGTCGACGACTCTTTATACATAAACGTGTAATGTCAAGTGAGGGATTTTGAGTATTGGATTTTCATATGGAATTGAATGCATGTGAAACTGATTCATCAAAGAAATATGCAGGCGCATTTTTACACTCATAAATGTTTTGAGTTCTACTCTCTCAAAAGATATCTTGATTTATGTATAAATCTACGCATTTGGTTAATATTATGAGGGGTAATAAGAGGTGGTGAAGAAAGAGACATGAATTGAATTCTCATATCTTTTATTTAATTCCTAAGAGGCAAGTGTGATTGAAGAAAGTAAAACTCGTCCAGATTCAATTATTCCGCACTTTTTTCTGGCGTTGCTCTACTCACAACGTTCCAATAAAGAATCTAAAGTTTCCATTTGTCGATCATCACTTTTCAAACATGCATTAAATAATTTCTATTCACTGCCTTTTACGAGAGTTCGGGTGACTCCTCACATGACAATAAGAAGACGAAAAAATCTAGGACGTCAGTTAGCAACAGGGGCTTGCGTATGTCGACTGAGTAAGCGGTCGCTGCAGCTTCTGACTCACGCTGGAGAGCTGCGGCTGATGACACCCTGCAGCAAAACTGTTAGAATTCGTCGCGCTCAAGCTTGTATGGACCAAGTTATGTTTTAACATTGCGAAATAATTACCTAGAGTATTACTTACGGGATATGCAGTAAGAGCAACTTTCATGTAAGTTCGCCCAACTTTTGAACGCAATATTTAGAATATTATACTTAAACGAAGGATTTCTAATGAGCTTCAAGAACGACAGTGGTCCATATCGAGTTATTGCACTCTGAAAACAACATATCTCCGAACTGCACCTTGTTAATTGAATCAACAAGAAATTTTTGAAAGTTTGCTGTAGCTAGTCTGACGAATGCTGTATGTAGGTCTGACTGAGCGTCTTTTCAGTATACGTTTACTACTGTGTTGGAGTGCATGAACTTTTGTAATTTTTGAAATATCTGTTAGTTGTTCTTTTAAAACATGGGGAAAATAGGACGGATTTTGTGCCGTGTGCAGTAATTGGAAGCCACAGCAGCGAAAGTGTTCCCTAGAAAAGGTCGATCAAATTACTTCATCGACCGTTATTGACGACTCCGTATATACTCGAAAGTTCGTCTACTCCGAAATAATCTACTTTAAATTTTGCAGTTACCATTGGTTGGTATTTCACATCAATAGAAGGATAGTAGCCGTTGTAGTACGTGTGGTAGGAAACGCTACTTGAGCTTTCTCGTTTTCCATATCTATTTTTTCAAACAAGCATACCTCCAAAAAATTTGAAGGCATTTTTAATGTTGGGAAATTACTTGAGCTGTTATATATCAGCAGTCAATGGACGAGTCTGACTTGTGTTAGGATACATTAGTGCGTGACAAAAACCCTATCGACTTTCTTAGTAGCAGGAAGCAAAGTGCATTTTCAGTTCTATAGAAATTGAGTTCTAGACTTTAGATTACTTCAGCATGATGAACTAAATCGTCTTTTTTTGCGGTACGACGATGAAAATTAAGTTTCTTCCTATAAGTAGAATTTGGTAACACTCTCACATTTGATGCCGAAATAAACTATGTTAAAATATTGAAAAAATTTTGGGGGAGGGCGGCAACATAAATTCCTTTTTATTGAAATAAACTTCACTTGGAAAAGGAAGTTATTGTTTCCTCATCCTGTACATTCGTCGTTTTATTTTTTAAGAATCAATGTCCATTTATTGTACTTCCATACGAGTGAATTGAAGAAAAAGGTTCTTTATCAGCACTTAATTCTAAGCTCTGCTGCCACGATGCAGTTGTGGGTTATGAACTGTGATTCATTGACTCAAGCCCAAAAATTTATAAACACACCAATTGCTCAGACGCATAATTATAAACACACCTACTGAATTCATAAACACATCAACAGGTGTTTCACGGACTGCTTATGCACTCAATTGCTTACCTAATTCAATCAAAACATTGCTAAAGAATCACACGAATTAAGACGTTCTTTTGCTCCGTGACAGAGTTCATTAACAAACACAGCATCCAGCCGTGATTCTCAGTGAAATAATATTACATTCATCATTCATTGATCAGTGTTTTACATTCATCATTCATTGATCAGTGTGTTACATTCATCTTTCATAATCAATGTGCTACATTTATTATTAATTTATCAATGTGTTGCATTGATCCTTTATTCATCAGTGAGTTACATTTGCCATTCATGCAACAATATGTTACATTGTCGTTCATTCATCACTTTATTACATTCATTGTTCATGCACTCATTCTTCATTTGGCCTTTTGTGTTACGTTAATAATGACACTTGAGAACTAAATAGTAAATTAATAAGCAAATCTCCTTCTAATTTTAAATCGCTTTCGAAATTTAAGGGGAATCATATCTAAGGTGATGCATGACGAAAATTTAAATTACTTAGTTTTATTATACTGTCTCTGGTCGACATTAATTTTCTGGAAAACATTCAAACAATTATTTCGTTTTCTCTATTTCTTGTGATTCTTCAATCATAATGTGTATCATCGAAATTACATTGCATGAGTTACATTCGTCGACTTTGTTTCCTTCTGCATAAATTGGTTCCAACCAGATGGAGTGCCACACAGCTTTGAAGCCTGTTTAGCTGGTACATGAATGTCGGAGATAGAAGTCCGTATACTTTCCTCAGTTTTGGTGTGCTCGAATTTTGTTGATTGTGTACATGTCTTTAAAACTAAGTAACTCATCATCAGAATGAAAAAGAATGAACAATGACTTCATTGTTCATGCTTTTGAGCATCTTTTATGAATTAGTTTCATTGAAACTCTGAAAATTTGCATGTGTGCAATGCAATGAAACTACGCACAAGTTCGATCGGTTTGTCCCCGAGGTAAATGTTGGAACAAGCGAGCGTGGAAGTACAGTACAATGTTCAGTTAACCCATAATTTTTAAACAAGGTCTAAATCTTTTATAAACATAGATTATTTTAATGATAATAGAGATAGTTTTGGTAACACTGGAACGCTAACGAGAATTTCTGTGAACCAAACAGAATTCTCATATAATTTCATTGATGGTCGGTGATCCCACCTTCACAAACTTTTTTCCCGCAGATGAGTTCTCAGAAGTGCTATAAAATATACAAGTAAAACTAATGGTTGACACTTGCACTAATATGTACATGAACACCACATTTGACTTACAAATCCCGAAAACGAAATTCTGGAATTTTGACCTTATTAGACTCATTATAATATTTTTTCAAGCTTGATAATTACATCTTGAAGCTTTCTCTCCTGAAATACTGAGGATATTTTGGTTGGAATAAGAAGGGCCGCCCCTCTGGAAAACTCCTCCCTAAGCTCCTACAGCCCCTCCTACAGGAATCATTGTACGACCTCCTTCCTGCATACATTAAGTCGCTCCACGCTACCAAATTTTCCCGTATTTCTAAACAAATATTTTATACAGGGAAAGCAACCACCAAAGTCTTCACAAGAATACTCATTATTTTTTCAATTGACAGAATGTCAACGAATGAATTTCGATGGAAAATTAAATCTTCAATAGGTTATAAAATCGGAAATTTAGATTTTGAATATCTCGGTTCCTGTTGGAAGTTTAAAGTAAAGCCATAATTTAAATTTTGATGAGCTATGAAATGAATTTTACGGACACAAATTTCATAAAAATATCTACCCATTTTCCTGAACGAGTATGTAATATTGTTAAAAAAATTCCATTGCCATATTTGTATAGTTAATTTACTAAATCGTGGTGGCACAAAATATAATTAATTATTGATCAATTATTGTAGTAAAGATGAAATAACACACACACACAACCCTGCGCACTGGCCTCATACTTCTACTTCCTCGAGTGTGTGTTCTTCCAGCACATGCTGTGCAACCAGGGTGTAGCTGTGCAACCAGGGTGTAGCTGTGCAACCAGGGTGTAGCTGTGCAACCCGGGTGTAACTGTGCAACCAGGGTGTAGCTGTGCAACCAGGGTGTAGCTGTATAACCGAAGTGTAGCTGTACAACCNNNNCAAAGTGTAGCTGTACAACCAAAGTGTAGCTGCGCAACCAAAGTGTAGCTGTACAACCAAATTGTAGCTGTACAACCAAAGTGTAGCTGTGCAACCAGAGTGTAGCTGTACAACCAAAGTGGAGCTGTGCAACCAGGGTGTAGCTGTACAACCAAAGTGTAGCTGTACAATCAAAGTGTAGCTGTACAACCAAAGTGTAGCTGTACTACCGGGGTGTAGCTGTACAATCAAAGTGTAGCTGTACAACCAAAGTGTAGCTGTACAACCAAAGTGTAGCTGCGCAACCAAAGTGTAGCTGTACAACCAAATTGTAGCTGTACAACCAAAGTGTAGCTGTGCAACCAGAGTGTAGCTGTACAACCAAAGTGGAGCTGTGCAACCAGGGTGTAGCTGTACAACCAAAGTGTAGCTGTGCAACCAAAGTGTAGCTGTTCAACCAAAGTGTAGCTGTGCAGCCTAAGTGTAGCTGTGCAAATTAAGCGTTACTTTGTATTTTTACTGCAGCTGTGTATTTTTAGTGCAGCTGTGCATTTTGGTGTAGCTGTGCATTGTTAGTGTAGCTGTACAATTTTAATGTAGCTGTACATTTCTAGTGTAGCTGTACATTTTGGTGTAGCTGTACATTTTTAATGTAGCTGTGCATATGACATTAGGTCCACGGGAACATAAAAAATATTAATTAGAAAAATATAATAGTGGAAAACTAAACAAGTCATCCTTATACAAAAAAAATACACACCTGCATTCGATGGCATTCTGAAAAATCTTACGTTATGTATGAAACAGTAATTCTAGTTGACTCACAAGTGTGTCGAATGCGTCCAGACCGGAATGAAAAACTCACAAATTTTATTTAGTATGATTTTTTCACTTGAAATTACCCGTAAATAATACTGGAGTTATTAACTAATGCTATGTCGGAGCGATAATTCTATGCGTGACAAAATTCAGAGCACGCAGATGATGTTAGTTATCAGTTCAGTTATATCTATTTACATAGAGCTTTCTAAGACCTTGTCATTGCAATGTTTTCACTTTTGTGTTGTGTTCGGGTCTATGGGATCCGTTTTCATTTTTACTGGTAACATTATGAATGTTTACACTGCTTGTAAGTGATATAAAAGTATTTTAAAGTAAAAGTGTTTGATTGTGACGCATTAAAAACCACTAAATGCAACGGATCCACCAGAACCACAAACACTGGCTGAATAACAACAATATGAACACCATACTAGGGTTAATACACGCGATTACTCGCTGATATGATACATGAATCCTTACATTTTATACGGGACATGTACGGCTTTGTTATTCAGTATTCGTTAGAATAATGGCTCCATGATATCTGGAGACGCTTTTCTTTTTAAATGTGTGACGACTTATGGTTCATTTAATTCAAGAACGGTAACTCGAACTGGATCTCACTGTTCAGGAAAGCAACAGTCCGTGTGAAGCAAACGTACATATTCAGTATTGCTATCTTACGTAAAAGGTTAACATTGAATTCAATTAATGTTACGTATTCTAACGTAAACAGCGCTTTAACTTGGCGAGAGTCAATGAAATAAATTTGGGGGAATAGATTTTAACAAATTATGTTTGACCTGATCCTCCATGAGGCAACTTTGAGGGGAAAATATTCCTGCAGAATATGTTTAAATTTGGTAAAACATTTCTGAGGGGAAAATATTCCTGCAGAATGTGTTCGGATTTGGTAAGACAACTCTGAGGGGAAAATATTCCTGCAGGATGTGTTTGGATTTGATAAGACAACTCTGAGGGGAAAATATTCCTGCAGAATGTGTTTGGATTTGATAAAACAACTCTGAGGGGAAAATATTCCTGCAGAATGTGTTTGGATTTGATAAAACAACTCTGAGGGGAAAATATTCCTGCAGAATGTGTTTGGATTTGATAAGACAACTCTGAGGGGAAAATATTCCGGCAGAATGTGTTTGGATTTGATAAGACAACTCTGAGGGGAAAATATTCCTGCAGAGTGTGTTTGGATTTGATAAGACAACTCTGAGGGGAAAATATTCCGGCAGAATGTGTTTGGATTTGGTAAAACAAGACCGAGGGGAAAATATTCCTGCAGAATGTGTTTGGATTCAGTCCTCCTCATTAGGAAGTCACTCGCTATTTCAAGCCGTCCCGCCCTAGCGAACACCTCCAACCTCCCTCTAGCCTGTAGCCCCGCCTTCTCTGTATGAGTACATGGTAGTGTACTTGTGTACATAGTAGTGTACATGTGTACATGGTGGATTGTGTAATATACTTATCATACACAAAGTCCCTCGTCAGCGCCTCTTACAAAAAGTTGACGTAAACGAGTTCTTGTCTTCAAACATCCGGACGTTCGTTTGCGGTAAGTGGTTAAGTGGTGTCTAAACAGTTCCAATTCGACTACAATATAGTAAGACACTTTAATATTAATTGGCTGTGCATTTCAGAAGACGAACATTTGGTTATCTAACATTATTTTTTCCAGTGGCACTAAAAAACGAAGGCAACGCCTCTGTACAAATTCCCTAAGTGCATAAATTTGTTCGTACTCACACTATGCTTGTACAAATTATGTATGGAACAGATATCGTACGGGCATTCTTAAAGGCATTCAGTGGCGTATATAAAGTTTTAATCACACAGATGTGTGAAAACCTACTGTCATAAACTCATTCAAATTACATATTTCCAACCTACAATTAGGCGTTTCCGTAGCCATTGCTCACTTACCTCATATTATATCTGTATGATTTTTTAGGTTCTCCCTTTATGCAGTATTTTTTTAACTTCATTGCCTGAGCTTTGTTCTTATTTCCTCCTCAGTGTTAAAATAGAAAAAGATATCCTCCAATGCTTGAAATGCTGCATCCTGCTTTGATGCATGTGCAAACCAGTCATATTTACAGCTAAATTAACATTGTTTTTCGCAGTCCATTGGAATGTCTCTGGAGGAACAACAAAGATCTTTTATTCAGTCATCAGTACAAAATTTTATCCAGAGTAAAGCAAGATTCTTGCCTTCAAAGGGCCACCAATTTTCCATATTATTTTATACATAATAGAAAAATTCATCTTGACACTGCATCAAAATTTTCACCCGTAAGCTACGCAGTTGTCAACATAGTTAACAAAACGAACTAGAAGCAGTTTGAGTAATGCTCTTCGAGAAAATATAATACGTTAATTAAATGACCCTTCCTTAGTTCGCTCTATATTACAGCTCGATTAGTATGCAGAACTGCTGCATGTTTCATTGTTATCGCATTCATGCAATTAAACATCTGATGGGAGGTAATTAAAAGCTCAGAGTCACGATCGTAGAATCCAGGGACATATTATGAAGCAACACAAAATTGTGATCATTCTTCGTGAAACCGACTGAATGAAGATGGAGCAGGTGCATTTTGTAGCTAAGTTTATCGTTCATGTTTAGACATCCAAATGAGTACAGAATACAAGAATGCCGTTCCAATTCAGTGTCTAGAGTTAGGGAGGTGGACGAATAGTAGAGAGGTAAATTCGTCACGTATTTTAAGTTTAAAATTTTCCCAGAACAGCTGAAAACCTGGTCTTAGAATAGATTTATTATAATTAATAAAGTGTATCACCTACATTCAATAATCTCAAATACTGAATTATTATTAGGATATAAAAAAGTTGTCTGAGACCTGATGTTACTTTTACATTCATCTTAGTTGTTATGAACCTAGTCTCTCACAAAGATCATTGGAACGATACTAAATTGAACCATATTCAACTGTACTGAGCTCAATCTAGTTAAACTCGGCTTTATCAAATTAACTTTATCAAACTCAACGAACCAACTTCTCCTAATCGAACAAAATTGTTTTTGCATAACGAAATTAAGAGAGAAATCGAAAAAATCTTATTCAACTTCAACACAAAGTTATTTCAACTTTTTCAGGAATTCAGGCAAACCAATACTTACTCAATTAAAAAAATATATGTTTGATATCAATTAGAAAAAACAGATACGAAAACAAGAGGATTTTTTAATCAGATTTCTCCTTATTTGTTTCTGAATATATTGAACACAATCTTCTTATTCTTAATGCACTTGGAATTTATCTCATGTAACATCAACTTGAATTACTTAATTACTCAGAACGTATTCTTACACACAATCATTTTAGAAAACTTGACTTTCATGATTAGATTGAAAATTTATTGTGCTATCTGACAAATAAAAATGACAATTCAGCAAACTTGCTTAAATCATGACCAGATACGTCGTTAGAGTAGGGTTACCCTATTCTAACGACGCATCTGGTCATGATTTAAAAAAATTATTAAAAATAAATTAAAAATTAAATTTAATCTTAAATTTAAAATTATTTGATGTACGTGGTGAAAATACGTGCATCAATTAGTAATATGTAATGTTTTAACACAAAATGATTACTAGTGGCACAAAATTCGTATCACATACATGATCAGTGTGAGACTCTTTGTAGAAATATAACAAAAATTAAGATGTGTGAATATCAGAGATTCAAGTGGACAAATTGGTGTTCCCACTGTACCTACAGACTGTAAATTAATACAAAAAATATTAACCCTAACGTTAATGATTGTATTTAGACTTGATTAAAAATCTAATAGTAATAAAAGCGAGCTTGTATTAAGGTAAAGGTTAAGGTTAGAATGAAGTTAGGAATAAGGTCTGTTAAATGGTAATTGAGTGAAGATTGCAAATTCGAGCATTAATCTAACTGTGAAATCAAATTAAAGCTCACCTTATTTCTCATGAAACTATAATCTAGCATTTATTAAAACAAACCAAATCCGACCTCAATCCTACATTAACATTTTCACTCCTTAACCTACGATAAACATTGTATTACGTTACGCTAACATGAACATAGCTCGAAATTTATCTAAAATTAACTCACTTTAACCATACGTTTCGCCTGTATCGTAGCTGAGCTTATACATCACCATGTGCTGAATCCTGATATTAGTTTAACCTAAACTGTTAAAAAACTCGTATTTTACTAAACCACACTTGCAGTCGTTCTTTTGACCTTAGCTTCAAGTCTGATCTGAAACCCTTACAGTAACTTTGAATTATAAATAACTTTACGCTTGCGCTTAAAAATATTACCGTTTTTAAAGAGTTATTTTTCAAAACCAATAAGGTAGCGCATTGTCGTAAGCTGGCTCACAGATAATGGACATGCACAAGTTCTCTTACATTCAATAATAGAATATTTACAAGAAAAGGACTGCTAATGCTATTGAGTATTGAATGCGAAAACGTTCCCATTTGTTAGTTATAAAACTTTAACGCTCTTCAACCTAAATAAATTAAATAAGAGCTTGAACTTCTTGTATCGGTCCAGTAACTTTCCTTACCTGAAAACGACATAAACGACATAATTTAACCTCCCCGTTCATATAAACATGATTGAACTTAGCGCAACCCAATTCACCTAAAGCACCATCTCGCAGCTCATCAACCTGTCATAGACTTATAATATCGAAAAGGTTTGCATTAAAAGGAAAAACTCATACCAATACAATCTGAATTCGCTCATGAAAATTGACAACTCTTGAAGGTATCCGAGTTGAAATCCTTTAAGTTTTATTTAACCTAATCTAGCATAATTTCAAATTACAATTACGCTAGTTTAAGGTCCTCTAAATATAACACAACTTGCATTTATTCGTTTAATTGTCTGCGGTTATACCTTGAAGGTATTAAACACCTTTAAAACACTGTCCATGCTTATAACTACGTAACTCTACATAAAGTGACATAACCCTGCACAAGAATACCTACTTACATACCGAAATCATGCAGCCATTACAGCCCAAACTAACCTAGTGATACACAGTAGCATTGTCGAACTTATTTAAATCCTAAGGCTTTACACGACCGAACAAGTCAATGATGTAAATGTTCATAAAATCACTGAAGTTATTTAACTTCTCATAACTAAATGAGCCCAGAGATACTAACCTTTCTGGTCATAATTACTCACAACCAAAGAACTTCTCCGATCTTACATTACTGATCTTACTTTAACTGAACTCAAAAACAAACAAACAAACCCGGTTACGGTATTTACTGGAAATCTTTTGATTAGTTAAAATTAACGTAGTTCAAATTAAAAAAAAATGATTCAGGTATGGTAAAAGTTTCTCTGCTTCTTTTTCTAATTAGTGATTCATCCACCGGTGAATGTGAAGTTCGATGAATTTCACACCCTCGACTTCTACGAGCTTTAGCAGTGCGATGGCGCAGTGATGCATCTTCCAGTGATGAGGTGTAGTGATGACACTCATGACAGTGCGATGGTGCAGTGATGCATCTTCCAGTGATGAGGTGTAGTGATGACACTCATGACAGTGCGATGGTGCAGTGATGCATCTTCCAGTGATGAGGTGTAGTGATGACACTCATGACAGTGCGATGGTGCAGTGATCATTGAGAGACTTGTGTGATGCAGTGATCATTGAGAGACTTGTGTGATGCAGTGATCATTGAGAGACTTGTGTGATGCAGTGATCATTGAGAGACTTGTGTGATGCAGTGATCATTGAGAGACTTGTGTGATGCAGTGATCATTGAGAGACTTGTGTGATGCAGTGTATTAATAAAAGAATACATAATTGCTTATCTCATAGTTCTTATCTTGGAATGATGGTCTGTTAGTGCTTATCTTGAACTAATTGTCTGTTAGTTATCTTAAGCTGATTGTTTGTTAGTTCTTATCTTGAATTGATAGTCTGTTAGTTCTTATCACAAACTGATTGTCTGTTAGTTTATATCACGAACTGATTGTCTGTTAATTCTTATCTCGTACTGATTGTCTGTTAGTTCTTATCTCGTACTGATTGTCTGTTAGTTCTTATCACTAACTGATTGTCTGTTAGTTCTTATCTCGTACTGATTGTCTGTTAGTTCTTATCTTGAACTACCCAGGAATTCTACAAAAGAAATGTGATTCTGACTGCATGGTTCCCTTCACCAGCGTTCAAATTATTGTGTTGAAACCGAAAAAGTGATTCAATTAACATTAGGAATGACACTCGGTAAATCTATTTATAAATTTACTTATATATTTTTATGCCTATGTATGCAGCAGTACGCGCAGTAATTTATCTATAAACTTCTTCAAAAAATGAGTGGTTTGAGTTTTTGTGAACAGTGAAGGAAAACTCAAACCACTAATTTAGACACATCTATCTACCTTCTTTTAGATCAATATTTAGTGATATTTATGTTTATAACAGCTTGTGTTGAACTGTTGACCTCTCCTAACGCTATTCATATGATTTTCAATACCCTTTCAATTGGAAGAAAGGTAATCTCTTCAAATTTGAAAAGGATCCTTACTGCCCGTCCGATGTCAGACTTTGCGTTGCTACCACACACATCTCAACCTAGGCGTAATCTAGAGGTGGTATGGTGAGCGTAATCTAGAGGTGGTATGGTGAGCGTAATCTAGAGGTGGTATGGTGAGCGTAATCTAGAGGTGGTATGGTGAGCGTAATCTAGAGGTGGTATGGTGAGCGTAATCTAGAGGTGGTATGGTGTATTGTCAGGAGTGAACATGACTCACCTCTGTATGTACAATTGTTGCTACCGCTGCGTGCACACAGTGTGTACACAATTCCCCCGCCAACTGACACGTGCTCGTTCATAGACTCGCTCATTGGTCAAATATCAGTTGTGGGCGGGGGCTGTTTCACACCAAGTATTGATTTAAAACTTGGTTTTATAGCTACTTTTTGACCCTCAAAATAACCAAATTTACCTATTTACAATTTTATTTAAAATTTTAGCTTGATATGAGTTTGTTAAAAATGAATTTAAAGAGTTTTAGAGATAATTTTTACGTGTTTCTTTCTATCTAGTTCCGACTTGCAACTAAAGCACTTGTCATACGACTACAAACCTGTTGGGACGGGCGACAACAGCTTCAGTTCAGCACGGGTAGCCTTAAACTCTAGACTAGTCAGTTGCAGCAGCGACACGACCGAGTAAGCAGGTTGCTTAACTTGCTCTGCGAACTAGAGTGATTGTGACAGCGCTGTTCAGTGAGTGACATAATTTCTCTCCTGAGAACGAGAAGTGGATATTTTCAAGTAGATGACTCGAGTGGCAGTTTTGTTTTATCTCCTCATTGCAGTGTGCGACTTGCTCAACTCAAAAGATATATTCCGAAAAAAGCTTTTCGTTTGCCATATTCAGCAAGTCAGAAGCTGTGATTGACAATACGTTCAGCAAACGGACCATAAGCTCAAGCTTTACGAGAGGACTTGAAATTTTTTATAGTGGAGTGAAGAACGCTATGTTCACTGCCTTACTTAACACAATGGCAGTGCCGATGGGATTCGTGGAAATGCGTGATCAACAGAAATATTGTTCATGTCATCTGCACAGCAACAATTCTATGTCTCAAACTACTGGCATATTGTCACCCACCAGCCCACAAGGTAATAAACATTTGCAAGTTCTTGTCTGCATTTTATTTTTTTTTACTTTGATGTCTATAGATAAAGGAAGGTCCACATTTTCGTCAGTTGGAATTGAGTTCTAAATTTTCTGTAAACGACGTGTTTTGTTTGGTGGTGATTTTTGTTTCAAATTTTACCCTTTTGACTCATTTGTGTAACTCTGATTGCGTTTTTTTTTCATCACGACGTTTAGGAGCTAACAAGTTTTTGCGTTTCGATAGGACGAGAAATTTTAAGATAGCTTGTGAATATTCTTAAATTGAAAGATATTTTGGATTTTTTCCGAATCCATTTCCGTTGATTTGCACGCGAAGTCTTTTGACAAGCATCATTAATTTTTTGAAAACTTGGTGTTCAGTTCGAGGTAATGAAGAGAGTAAGAGTCGGATGTTTCGTCATCCCTGTTCTGTTCTTTATATCGGAAATTGTCTGATTCTCATAATAAAAGTATTCCAGTTAAGTTTAATTTCACTCCGGTGTTATTTTCACTTGAAAATTTATCAATCATAATTCGGATTTTCATTATGGTGTTGGCGAGGATTTATGTACAGTTCGTAGTCAACCTTGCGAGTAGTCAACGTTTATTAACATGAATAACAATTTTATTAATTAAATCCTTTCCTTCGTGTTTGAAGTGAAAGTTTTTTTTACACATTATTTAAAAAAAGACATTGCTGACTAGGAATTGCACCAGCGCTAAGCAGATTGCTGAGACGTGAATTTTTTTAGAACCCTTGATTTTTTTCTCCGGATTGTCTCGTAAAAAGTTGTTCTCGTAACTGTGATGAACGGTGACTTTTTGCGCTAGCCATACGCCGAGCAGGAGACTGAGCTTAATTTTTGCCATTTGACAAATGTGAGGGAATTTCATGACTATGTAATGATTTTTATTTTCTGTAATAGTCATCTATAATGGAGGAGATGATGCAATATTGAGTGACTACTCGCCATATTATTATAATTGATTATTCATGTAAAACTTGACCAGGTTGTTTAATGTTCAAGCACTGACTTGTAAAATTGGTTCTTACAGGTCATGGAATTGTGTGTGCAGGCACAAAGTAAATTACTACTCAATAAAATACTACCCAGGAAAATACTACTCAGTGAATTACTACTCAGTAAAATACTACTGGGTAAAATACTACTCAGTAAAATATTACTCAGTAAAATGCTGGAGTAAAATACTGGAATAAAATACTATTGAGTAAACTCATCATTTCTCTTGAGATAAAAGTCTTATTTGTTTCCTTCCTTCTTACATCGGTGGCTAAGAAGAAAATTTTTTCTGGAGTTCAACTGTTATTTTTTTTGCTGGGCGTCGAGTTTTTGGCCAGCACTTGAATGCAGTTGACTCGCCTCCACAACACTGAGTTGTTTAGAACTTGTTTTCTCAATGCTGTATTTGCGTTCCTTTCAGGCTTAGGTGATGAAGCAAAACACGGAGATGTATATTAATAGTTTGGCTAATTTCCTCAATTGTCCCTAGTCCCTCATGTCTTTCATGTTCCATCATGTTCCCTCATGTCGTGTATAATACATTTTTTCTTGAACAAGGAAAAATTGAAGTGCTTCAGAAAATTTATTTATGGTTAGGTTGTATTATGATTTATAAATTTTTAAATGTTTTTAATTTAATCAATAGTTGAATTTTTTTTTCAGAATGACTCAGCAACTGCGTCTGTAATCATTGGTTCTTACCATTGTTTTACAGTTTGCTTAGTTGAACTTCTGTTTGAATGTACGAGTATACCTTCACAGCTTGTTTTATTGTGCTTCTCTAAATAAATAAATTAAAAACAATGATTTATACTGTACCAAATGAACTTTAAATGTGGACAAATTCATCCTAGAACAGCTTGATTGGATTGTGTGTATTTCTCTGCGAGCGTCAAGTTATGTGTAGGTCGCTCGCCTGTATCATGCTGTTCTTGGTTAACTAAATCCACTTATATAATAACCCTTTCGAATCCTAATGGGATGTATTTTTACCAGCAGTGAAAAACATTTATGCGATTGATGTACTCATAATTTAGAAAACATGTCTTATTGATGGCTGAATAAATCCATTATCACCAAAATATGGCTGAGTAAAAGTTGGATCCAAAGGGTTAAATGCCCGTACTTCTGAATAACTAGTCTCAGGAAGTTATGAATAAATTGAAGAATTTAATGTTATTGCAGGATTTCTTTATCCCTACAACTGAAAATCGTCCTACAATGGTGGGTCCGGATTTTCGATTGCAATTCAAAACTTTTCAGAAAAACGCAATTGATAATCATATTTAAATTGCACCCGTTGACGATTGCGTGTGGGTGTTTCCAGGTGACAATTTGGAGGCGGAAAGAAGACGTGGCAGGAAGGGAGACGACAGCAGCGACGTTTAGTTTGCATGTCTCATCAACTCAGCGATATTTTCTGAAGCTGCGTAGAGTTGTTTGAGGTCACCGCAACGCTTGAAAATGCGAAGCGTGATCTGCTGAGACCTGTTCGAGATTGCGCGTTGAGACGAAGAAATTTGTGCTGTTTTGGCGGGCTGCGGTAGCTTGATCACCGGCCTCAAGCGCCACCGCGCGGCAACCAACTGCACTACTTTTACTACGCTTACTACGAGGGGCGGAGCCTGAGCGTGTGGCGCGGGTGAACGCACTTTCCCGTGGACGAACGAACGCACCGGGCGTACGTACGTACCAGTGCCGACCACACTCATGCAGGAGCTCGCGCTTGTCGGGCTGCACATGACGCACACGCGCGCGTTGGTCAACTTGAGAAGTGCGTCTCTCACACGTATTTGTTCTGGCCAATAAGTAGCCATGATTTTCCTGACTTGTGATTATTTTCAGATTTTATGATGGTGTACTGGAGGACTGTTTTTTTTCTCTTTATTAGAGATTTCTAGTTGCTAATTAATACGTTTTTCACTCATGCAGCATTGGTCATTTTCTCTATTTAAAAGAATCTAGGGAGTGGATTCTAAGAATCATTTGATATTATCATGCCATCTTTCCCTCATGCTTACTAATATTAACGTTCAAAATCTGTTTATAATTTTTTTGTGCATATTAAGTTCCTTCTTTGGCTAATCTAGATTTTTTCTTTGTCTGTGCAGACTCGTCTTCTTTGGCTCTGCCTGACTTGATCATGAGTCACAACCCGACCACCTCACAGCCCACACAACATACTCGTACCTTCGTCTTCCCACCCAACGCTAGTGTCTCACACACGTCCACCTCGTCACAAACCACCCCGTCTCTCACGAGGACGCCTCTTCAAGCCCAGTTTTCGTCAACTATTATAGACTCTCCGCTCGTCCGTCCATCGTCAACGATTTTCAGCCTTCCTTCAACTCCGTCAACTCCAGCTACTTCGCAGGTTGTCGAGAGCAATAGTTCTGAGAACTTTTTTCTACGGACCGAATTACCAGTTCTGGAGCCTGAAAGCAGTGCGGACATAGGACCTTTGGATTCTAGCGGCAGTGCTCTTAAGCAGAGAAGATCCAAAGCTTTCGGGTATTCTCCGCCTTTTGAGTCGAACATTTTTTTGGATTCCTCAGAAGATATAAATTCGAACAAGACAGAATCGACGCCAACAACGACAACATCATCTTCTTCACCCTCAGAAGTTTCCAGTATCGGCCCTTCTGCTTTGATACTTGCCAACCTTCTTATTTCACGGGATTCTGATTTGTTCGATGATTCAAATGTGGAAACAGAAGAACCTTCTCAAATTGAAGATGACGAGAGCGGTAACTCGACCTCCAATAGCCCAAGCCGCCCGTCCAACAGCACTGGCCACGACTACGTTGTGAATCATTGCATCCCCATGTGCAGCAGCCCTTTCACGCTGGACGAATGTCACGCTTTAGAGAAAGCGAACAGGAACTTGAAGCACATAGTCACAGTTCAAGACAGACTCACGTCTGATCCGCATTATGATGGCCTTAGCCATGCCAGCATGGCTGGAGACCATCGTAACAGCAATTGGAAAGACAAGGTTGACTATTCTTATCTTTCTAGCTCAGATAGTAGAGTCTACTACCGCTATAAAGATCAACCAGGTATTGATGGACGACCCAGTACTGCTCACAAATATCATGAAATTCCTCATCGGCGATTACTCAACGATCGTAACCATTTGAGGATGTCTTGGGAAATACCTCCATCACCACCACCGCCTCCCCAAGTTTTTTCGCCCCTCGTAGCCCCAATTGACTCGAGGTCTCATCATTCTGATCCTGATGCTGCGTATCGAGATCGAGAAAGCAAGTTCCTCATGAAGTGCGTCGGAGAAGACCTCAGAAATATTGCTGACCAGTTCGAAGAGTCCTATAGAAAGGTAAGATAACTTAAATATGAGTTTTTAGTTAAAAGTTAATTTGATTCTTCATAGTGACATTATGAGGGGTTTTAGATCTTGTCATCTCATCTTATTTTCACGTATTGCTTGGCTTGTAACCGTAGTTTATATTGCTGTGAGGGTAGTACTTGGTGACACTGGTTATTTATGGGCTCATTTTATGCGACAAAAACTTGACCCACCACCTGCCCTATTCCCGTTGCTAAGCAAGTAAAAAAGGAGCGCCATGAACGGCACAAAGATCCACCACGCGTCTGCAATTATTGTTAGCACCTGGTTATTACTCTGCTCGTTAAAAAGAACAGTCTGATGACAAACTCGTGTGCGTACTAATTCGCTGTGGCATCAAATCGATTTAGGGAAATTATTACGACGAACTTGCGTTTTGTTCACAGACGTTAGCCCATGTGTATGTTTAGTCCTCTAACGTATCTACTCAAAATAATCGTGTATTTATTGTTACATTTGCCTCTACTGTGTATTAAGAAAGGCGTAGTATTCTTGTTGCTTTATTGTATGATCTGGCAGTGACTAATTGCCTCTTAGAATAGTTAAACTAGCTGAGGAAACTACGACTTCACTCGTTATTAAGCAAGAAATGACACGCGCTCTTCGCATGTCAAGAACCCTTTAGCACACGTGCGTTACAAGTATAGGCTTTTATCACGAGTAGTTCTCCATTAGAAGGAGAGATCACGTGGCAGTGAATGCGCTAAATGATTTTAAGGTGCATTTATCACCCTATAATATTGGGAGAGGGTTTCATCGTCCGTACCATCTGTTTACTTCTGATCGGTCGCCCTCGACTGTCTATTCTGGTCGGATTAATCAACCCTTCCTCCATCTTCTTATTGAGTTAATCATCGCACACGCCTTCTGTTGTCTTCGTCTGAACCAGTCTCGCTTCTCAGAGAAAGTTGAAATTATTTGCAAATTTTTCTGTTTCAGAATTCAAGAGTTTTTCCTTGAAGTATTGCCAAATAATACATCGTTATTAATTTGATTTGAACCTTTGTGTAAAGATGCGTTCGTATCAAAAATTCTTGAACAAAAATTATAGAGCTAAAATTTTTTACTCGCGTTTCAATCGAAAGTCGAAACAGCTTTTCTGGAAAATCTGGAAAACTTGAACTGCAGTAATTCATGTTCCGTGTGCATCCCTACCCCACGTTTTGTTTACATTTCACTGTCTACTGAAAAAGGACTGATCCAATCGAGCTGTATCTGATAAGGATTGGGGGCTCAGACGTTACTTGGAGGTCTTAGTGTCGGCAACGCTTATCCTGATATTTACGGCCGAGTTGCCAGGACACACGTGCAAAAGATCAATAAAGTTATGGCTCTGTTCACCAGTAATTAGAAGAGGGGCTTGTCAGGACGCCGCTTCGATTATTTTTTGTTTATTTATTATTTTAAATAGGACTGGTAGTTATCTGAGTTTCGAATTTGTGTTGCCGGGTAAAATTTTTCAAATTTGTCTGATGAAGATATTGTTTAAGTTGATATTCATCTTGGGGACTAATAAATTGAACGATTGAAATGCCAGGAGTTTCTTGAATGTTAGTTTCCCTCTCTGTTTTTCGAATTTTTTAATGAACTGTTAAATGTTTAAATTAAATGTTTGTAGAGGTTTTCATTATGTATTGGTTTTGTTTTGAATAGTATTCAGTAAAACGCATGGAGTAATGCTTCTCATCTTGTAAAGGAAGTACCGAATACCAGTTTTTTAGCGTTCTCCTCAGGAAGAGTTAGCAGAATACGTGTGGAATACAAAGCTAATTTTTAAGAGCATCCCGACAAGATGATGGCGACCGAGCGAGCAACTAATTATCTGGTCTGGTGCACCGTGTGAGGGACCGTATGAGTTATGCCTTGACTTAAGACAGCTCTGCTTGGTTGAGGGAAGGTGCACAACTTTCGGTGACCCTTGGCTCCCTCTTGTCACGACAAAAACAAATCATCCTCTCAATGGCTGCTCTTTGACCGACCAAATGTTCCTGTTATCGACCAGGGATGAGTTAGTTGACTGTTCCTTTCTCAGTGACCGCTGGCACATTGCATTGCCTCGTTTCCTTTACTTAATTAGTTCTGATGTTTTTTTTTGTGCTGTTGCTGGAGAGAACTTGAGTTAAATAAGTAAAGGACGCCTACGTTTGAAAGTTTTCTGCTGAATTATTTTCAATACACTCATTATTTTCGTAGTTTAAATATAACACAGAACACGTTTTCTGTTTCAATTTCTTTCGGAATTATGTTCGCGTGATTAATTGTTTTTCTTTCTGATTGCCTTGCAGGTTGCACCAAGACGAGGAGTCTCATCGATCCTGTCAGAAGTCTTGTTTGATGGTACCGTCACAAGAGGAGCTGTAGGAAAGTGTATCGTGGTGTCTGCCATCGCTGTACTCTGCTGGAAACTGTATAGCAATGCTCCAGCCTCATTTTCGCGGTGATACTTGGCAAATTCTCGTTATAGTTTCATTTCGCTCTCAATGTCCAAATTATCTTCAGTTGCTGGGTATTTTTAATGTAGAAATTCGATTCTACGTTGATTTTGTTGTACGTTGCCGTGGGTTGAGCAGTAGGTAAAGTAATTCGCTCAAAGCGTGTCTGTACTAGAAGATGCGTATCCAAATTTATAGGCAAATTTGTTTAGTTTGATTGTGACCATATTAGGCGCATTATTTTAATTGGAGTGTTTATCTCGCGAGTGCCAATAAGATTTTGATTTACATGATATTGGCAGCGTGGATGTCAAGACTTGCGTCACCACTTAACAATCGTTTTAGTTTCTTGTTCTTGTAGGTTTAAGTGAGTGCCCGCAGTCTTTCATAGAGGGATGAATTAGCTTTTATAACTGATCAAACGGCGGCATTTAATGAAGCAAAGATGGACTGTCTGTGGCAGTTGGCTCTTGCATAAAACTCTCGTCATTTTCGGGCATCATTAACACATAGTTACGTGAACACTGTGTAAGTCTGAAACCAGTCTCTGAAAGGTATTGGCCTGTTCTTGAGCCCAAAGTTACCTCTCATGGAAGTTGTTTCGCTGAGCTCAGCTCTTTGTGTTCAATAACTATATTTTTAGTTATGTGTTCGTCTTGTTTAATCCCAAAAATTATTCTAGTTCAAGATCAGCTTTGGACTCTCTTAGCGTATTAATTAATTTAGTTGTCAGTGATTTTTGCTCATGTTAGATTTTGTTTCCTGATTGATCTCAATGTTCTTGTCAGTGAATAGATTCATAAGTCAACTTATGAAAAGTTCACCTGGTTGGTACTGTCAAACTTGTAAATCAGTTCTTTATTACTGTTATTTCACAGTGGTGTAGAGAAAAGTTTCTCTACTTGATCGTTGAAATTTATGTTTTCAGCATATAATCTGATGAATATCCCAATCTTTGCTAATAAATTCAGTATGAAAGTATTTCTAAATCATGGTTTAAATATAATTTACACGGTACCAACTTGGTTAAGTTTTCTCAATTCACCAAAACAAATTACAGCACTGACCAATAAGCTCTCAAAGAATTATATTTTTAGAAAAATTGTAAATACAGCTTCGTATTTTATTATTGCTTTAAAAGTTAGTTTGTATTTATGTTTATATAATTTCCGGCTAGTCTTACTTCACCTCTGCTGGACAATATCTGCTATTTTTATTGATTTTTGCTATTTGTGTGCACATTCTGCAAATCAATTTTGAAGCAGATTTTTAATCTTTGGTGAAGTAAGGACATTGCTTGTACTTGAAGGTTAATTTTAAAGAGCTCACAGACCTCGACGTCTTCCTTTTTTCATCCAGACCTATCTAATCTTTTTGCCGAAGACAATTGAGACCGCAATGGATTATCGAGAAAAATGGCGGATTGAGGAAGAACTAGTGTGATGTCCGTAGCTCGAGCATTGCTTTCCTTTGATCTCTTCAGGATAAATAAGGCATCGTTCTTGCCATGAAGAACGGAAGCTTAGCATTAGCTTCATTCTGTAAATCATTCTTACTGGAAACATTTATTTGAAAATATTTTCCTGCATTGAAACGGTACCTTTCTCGCACCCACAGCTTTTGTTTTTCTGTTTTTCACTTAGTATGGTCAGTATTCGCGTTCAACTCAGCATATCATCAAAATAGTATTGTTTGCTTGTGTTCAGCAGCGTCAACATAGTTCCTTTCGTGAAGTTGTTCATGACGGTTTGGATTCTCGTCGTGGATGACCTAAATGCTCAATTATTTATTTTGTTTTGGTGTGAATGATCGTTTCAGGAGCGTTTGACATCTTGCTCCGAGTATTTAAAAGACAGTTTTTAATTTATTGACACGTTCAGCTCAAGGTTTTGTGATGATATAATTCTATAAAAAGACATTTTACTGGCACTTTTGAAAACTTTTCAATCGTGACACCAGACGTCTTATTTTCTCAATCGTGACATCAATACCATTGATGGAAAGGAATCAAGAAATACCGAGGTTCAACACTTGCATTCCTGACAGTAAATTTTACACCTGTGCGAAGTTTAAATGATTGGCGTAAAATTGAGCTTGACAAACGTCTTCAAGTGCGGTCACTGCCTAAATGGTCTTTCATGATAATGTATTTCTTTTATACATCATAGTTTTATGGTATTAAGAGGTTATTCTAATGTAATTTCGTGTATGATACTTAAGCTATATATGGTCCAATAGCGCTGCAAAGACATTATTAAATTCGTTGTATAATATTTTCGTTTATCATTCTTCATCGCGAAATATTGGAGTAAAGTATGGTATTGCCGCTGGGTTAGTTTACTCCTGTTAGCATTCGATGCTTGAGTTCATTTCTCATCTTGAAATCTCAATTCTTACCTGAATAATCTCCACCAAAAAAGCTGTTCATGTTGTTGAAATCTCTATGCAGTAAAAAATGCTAAATCTAGCTAAAAATGAGATTATCTTGTAAGATTAGATTTTTAGGCGAGGTGTCGTTGCTTTTTCCATTTGATGAGAACTCGCACGCGTTCGCCATCAGAACATCGGAAAAGTTGACCAATTTTGCTCAATTATTTCGAGCGAGTTCTGATGTGCATTGTTTGCCTAGTAGCTTTATTAATGTAAGCAATTGATCTCGCGTATTTTTTAAGTTGAGTTCTGTTTAGAGTGCTTCTGTTCTGAAATAGGTCTTTTCTGCAAGTCTTTCAATAGCTGATAGAATTGTACAGTAACTGTAACTCTTCTCATTCCAATCTTCTGGACTGACCAATCATTTGTCTAAAAAAAGAGGTGCTTTTGAATTTTTTGGAGCAGTCAATGCAAAATTTTCACTTTCAGATTGGCTGTGGTTGTTTAAAGTAGCGTTCAGGAATTTGATGAGGTGGATGTGTTAAGTATATTGGTGTTAAGTAGCTCGTGTATAGCCTTTGCATATTTTGTGTACAGTATGAACAGCCAAGTTTTCTAAGTCAATACGAGTGTTTAGTCTTTTAAGTCAATGGTTTCCTCATGTATGGATGCCGTTACGAGCTGATGACTGCCTGGCAACTGCTTTTGGGGAGCTGTTTTGAAAACGCCAGTTCATAGAACGAATTAATTAGCCGTCAGAAAACACCTGTCCTAGTAGAAACTGCTGGTCAAATTTCTAATTCAGTTTGTAAATTTTCATAGTGCTTGCTTTCCTACCTGTTAAAGATTGGGGTAAACTTTCAAAAAATTAATTGCGTTGCATTTCATTTTTGTTTTTAAATATGGAATCATTTCCTGTTGATTAGTGTATTTAATAGGCTATATCTCTTCAATTTTATGCGCTTTTCTTTATTCATCATAAGCTCGTCATTTTATATTTTTCAAGGAATTCATTTATGAATGTTTGCCCCCTCCCTACCAATCAAATTGGACGAGTCTATTAAATAGAAATAATTCTTTTCCGAACTATAGTTTTACAAAATTACCCCAAGTTTTGTAGGTGGACTTGTGTTCGGTCCTGAAGTCACATTGTGAAGTTGCACTAAGTCAATAATTCGGACGTTGAAGTGTTGCTTGGTCAGTGCCTGGCAGGGGCATCAGCTCGTCCTCATTGAAGCACAGGTCGTGATATGTTTCGTGTAGCTCTAACTTGGTTTGCTGCGTTTTCCCGTCGTAGTGCTCGACTTCTCTTTCTTTCTGTCTTTTATTTCATGTGAAACTTTTTCTTCGTGCTCCTATTTTTATACATGTTCGTAGAATATTCAGTTTTCCATGACTTGCTTGTGTTCGCTGTACTATCATAGCATCTGAAAGGCTTTGCTTCCGTACTCCTTCCAACATAATCTTCCGTAAAAGGGCCAACTCAATTATTATTGCATATGCCTGTATTGTTACCAGCTGTAATGCATTATTGCTTTCTACTTGTGAGGGAATCTAAGATCCAACTTTGAGGATGCTAGTTCGAATGTGGGACAAACTTAAAAGAGAAAAAATTGCTTTCTGATGGACGAGTTATTTGGAGGAAGTTCTGAAAATTTTTAAATAGTAGAGTTTATTTGCATTTCAAGATGATCGATTGATTTGTAAATACTTCGTGTTCCCTCTCAGGGAAGCTGCGGTTTGGAAAAGTATTTGTGTAATCCTTGTTCTAGATTTTGAAATTTTATCTTGAGTTATTCTGTTTCCTGTGTTAGGAACAGATGAGCTGTTTTTGAAGTTTTTAATGACGCAACAAATTTTTAAAACAATGTTACTCCCATTTCTTCGTTGATGGAAAAAATCTTGCGTCTTTGGATTCTAATTGCAATTTCGAAATCATGCATTCCTAATGAATATTTTTATGCTGCAAAATTTCGAACACTTTTGTGCTTAATAAATCTTGTAAACCAGCAATATTGTAATACTTTTATTTATTAACTCTTTATGTATATTTATTGGGCGTTGATTGAAGTGCAGGGTAGGATTTATAATATTTCATGATTTGGTGTTGTGCAAGTATGTTTTCATGCGTCCTGACTGTGTTAGTGTCATCTTCAGTATTGTCTTGTGCGTTGGGTAATCTTGCGTTCGTGCCTTCAAGTACGAATTGTTTTATGTGTATAAACAGAAAACACGTGCCTTGTATGGTCTTTCATATGATTATTACTTGCGACCGAATAACTTTCCATCCAATACTGGACCATTGCTATTATATGGTATTCGATCGATTCATTTTTTTTCCACATTTTTCTGACACTTCATTGGTGATTAGATTAATTTTTCCTCTTTTCTATTCTTTCATTTGTTGTAAGCAAACCAGACTGAGAACGTTCAACCGGAACCAGCTTATTCTATAAGGTTGTTTTAGTTTAATATTTCTAGGCGAAGAGACCCTTCTCGGCTACATGAGCTGACTTCCAAAAAAAAGCTACTTTGGGATCATTTTATGATTCTAATGAATGGTTTAAATTTTGTATTTTTTCTGCTATTCACAGTTTTATTTAAAATTCAAGCTAATCTATTGAGGATTTTAATATACTTTTGTACTTCAAAATATTGTGTGATGTTTCGTAGAAGGGTTTCGTTGCCTATTGTAGATACGTTTCTACCCCTAGTATCTTTTTATGACGCACCGAAATGAAATTTCTTCAGTTCGATCGCTCTCACTACCCATGTTCTTTCAACATTTTGTACATATTCGGTAAAGGAGTTTATTACCATATGGTTATTATTAAAACAATATTTCATCGCAGACTTCCAAAAGCACTGGTAAATTTTCCGACGGAATGAACCTGTACAGAGCTTTATAAGTGATATTTTCAATGAACTATCAGGAAAATGCGACTGGAAGAACTGTTTTTCTACTAGTGCTGAGGTCACTCAGTTTGTAGAGTGAGAGCATTATGCATTTAAATAAGATATATTTTGTCTAGGATAAGGCGTAAAATTTTGCACTCTTAAATACTAAGAAATATATGATGATAATCACATTTTTTTCGTTTATCCTCGACTTCGAGAAAATATTTTGCCTCGCAAGCGCGTATACAGCAAGCATTATTTTGAATTGAGTCATACGTAACATCCATTTATTAGTAGCCCACTATAACGATGTATTTCCATTTTCCAGTGTTTTAATCTTATTGGTAAATGTTTGGAATGTTTTGGACCACTGATCACTGATGACAGTGGATGATAAATTTGCATCAATTTAAAGTATAACATTTGATACCCAAAAATGGACCTAAAACTCGACTTGTGATTTTGTGGGAGTAGATGAATAACAAAAACGCTTCACAAGTATCATGGAAAATTTAGCTTTTTTGCCAAGCGGTCTTCCTGATCGCCAATTGATACACCGAGTTTTGTTCTCAGGATAAATTATTGACAGATGAAGCCAAAACCAGGACAGTCGTCAGATTTCGATCGAGATACTTGAATAGAAAGAGCCGAATGCAATTGCAGGAAAAATACTCGAGGTTTGCTGAGTCATTGACCTCAATACATCCCAATTCTACAGTCACTTGGAAGAATGTATACTAAATGTTGACAGTTGCTTGAAAAAATGGAAGTGGGCTATTAGGAGG
This sequence comes from Trinorchestia longiramus, assembly GCA_006783055.1. Taxonomy (NCBI): domain Eukaryota; kingdom Metazoa; phylum Arthropoda; class Malacostraca; order Amphipoda; family Talitridae; genus Trinorchestia; species Trinorchestia longiramus. The sequence goes on along the minus strand of VCRD01000136.1, from coordinate 285,151 downwards.
CTTTGGTTCCTCATGCCGGTAGGAGAATACGGAAGATAACGAACCTTAGCAACAGGTCTACTTCCGAGACTGAGGAATGACCGATTTTTCTAACAAACCGCTACAGATGAGGAATAGTTTTTATGAAGATGTTATCGCAACAGGCCGTGAGTTGAAAAACTCACTCTCTTCAGGCAGATTTTCATTGAAAAAATCATGCTGTGTGACTGGTGGTTCACAGCTGTATTATGCTCTTAGTTTTTTACCCGTAACCAAGCACTAAATATTCAGACTTGTACCAATAGCAGTAACATATGCAAGAAAATCTTTAGGATACCCAGCATTCATAATATGGAAAAACGTTCTTCATGATAACGCAAAACCATATTCAGTAAAATTTTCCTGTAAAAAATATTGGATTTATGCTGGGCTGTTCTGCCTGATCCACCATTTTTAGCACATTTCACATCACGAGATTTTCATTTTTACGTTCCACACAAGTTCTCTGAAAATCGGAGAAGAATTCTCATCACACAGATTTGAATTACCTACGTGCTGAGTGGTTAGAATAAATGAACACAAATGATGAAGAGTACTGATCAAGTTATTCATGAATGACATATAAACAATTTATTTATAACTCAACCTAGTTTCATTATGTACTTTTTTCTGTTTACTGAAATCAATTATCTTTTACGTTCATTACTTCATACATATGATGAAAAAATTTTGATGACTGGTTTTTTGACTTCGGTCAGTAAACGACAGTTCTTGAGCATGGCGTTTCCAATTAAATTTTTGGCTGAAACTCCTTACATAGGGCACTATTTTTTCGCACCAGGGACAATATGCCCTAAGGTTTTACTAAAGAGTCTGATTATTTACACAGATAATCAATTGTGATGAATTCTCAAATCATCTAAGGAGTCTGTTCATGATCCAGTGACGACTATCACACGAGTACCCGTGAAAAAATAGGAGCCTAATAAGAGTGATTCTGTATTTCTCCAAATAAATTCAAACCTTTCATTGTAGAAACGAAATCAGAAGCCCGTCACTGAGACTAGCTTAGTACCAGAAAACACACTTTTACTGCACTCTTCGAAATGTTCCTGGTAATTTTAGAAGTTTCTAATTAAGAAATTTCTCATACGCCTGTGTCTTCTCACTTCATCATTTTAAGCCCATGACGAAGATACGATCGTGTGAAATCAGTGCTACAAACTATGCAAAAACTGACTATAATTTTGCTAGAGTGAGGCAAAGAAACACAGCCTTGGCATATCCACCTAAGACGATGAAGCTCTCAGATCAAGCCAATGCTATTCTTGGTCCCAGGTCTCAATTTTCATTAGCTTTTAATTGTAAAATCAGAAGTTTGTTCGTCTAATAGACAAGCAGAACTGATATGTATTTCAATAATCAACACCGTACATGCAGCGTTTTTCATTGCAGACTTTGATGATAGTACTTTTTAATGGTTGTATGTGTACAAAAAACTGCTGTAATATGCCTGATCAATTTTGTCTAGGAATATGTAACAGTCCTCTGTTTTTTTGTTGAGATTTTGGTTGACTGAAACGAAGCTTTGTGAGGACCAGTACTTGAAGTGATCGAAGAAGAATAACTCTTCAATACACCAATGCATTCTGCAATGAAGGAAGCACGAAAAAATGCAGTCGCTAACATGCAAAAGAAAAATGCCATAGAAAAACGTCCATGCTGGGAGTTCATGCATGAATAGAACCACTGCTTTTAGTAATGATGATTTCGTGCCAATGTATGACAAGAATGGTTCTTTTCTCCATGCACGCATTGTCGTAGTAAGTAAATCTAAGAAATAAGTACGAACTGTCTACACATCCACCCAGTACGTGATGTTAGCATGTGTGAACATTTTTCAGATGTAAATTCGAAAATACATGTCATTTCATGCTTTTCCTGATGTGACATTTAGTACAAAGAACAGAAGTGAACTACAAATTAATATACATGTATAACTCAAGGAACTTTTCCTGATGTGCAGTAGGGTAGACTATTGAAGATGCACTCCTCAACATTGCATGTTGCACAGTACAACCAGTCAATATCTGTTCTGATCATTTTATAGATGCAGATCAAATTATTTATGAACAATCAGGACTGCATATGCGAGAATTATTACAAATGTCTATCAAAACCAGTAACTACGACGAGTAAACTGTAAACCATGCACATTAAACATGATTTAATCTCATTTACTGTTCCTCAAATCCACAGTTCTAGATTTCTTGACCTCTTTAAACCTAAATATGCTCGAGCAAAGAGTAAGTATCTGACATGAACAGATCAACACGAGCAAACCAAACCATAAACTATAACGAAATCAGGCGCCTGGTCAGCATTACATGGATGAGGGGCTGAAAATTGGGTGTTACATTTTTACAAAAACTGACTCAATACTATTACAGTACTATTACAATACTAGTACGCAATACTACTATAGTATTACTCAATAATACTACTCAATACTACTCAGTACTTCTGCAATACTTCTACTCAATTCTAACACGATACTACTACTCAATACTACTACAATACTACTACAATACTACTATGCAATACTACTATAGTATTACTCCATAATACTACTCAATACTACTCAGTACTTCTGCAATACTTCTACTCATTTCTAACACGATACTACTACTCAATACTACTACAATACTACTACGCAATACTACTATAGTATTACTCCATAATACTACTCAATACTACTCAGTACTTCTGTAATACTTCTACTCAATACTACTCAGTACTTCTGTAATACTTCTACTCAATTCTAACACGATACTATTACTCAATACTACTAAAATACTACTACATGCAGCACAACTGATTACAGTAGCACCTGCATGCATCACAATTGGTCGTAACATACAAAATAAAAATGACTTTTCAATGTGATAGAAAATTATGATCATTTTCGTACAGCATGATGAATTCCAAATGTTCAAAGGGAAATATAATTCCAATGTTCAAGCATGAATAGATTTATTTTCAGGAATACGCAAACTAGGAAGACATAAATAATAGAACACATGAATCCGGGTTTATGAAAATACATTTACTGTAAAACAAGACTTGTGGGGATCTTTTATAAAATTTTCTCGTATCGGAAAACAGCAAATAGAAATTAAAAGAAATAAAATATTAAGTACCTGCCAGACGTGAAAAAAAAAACATTTTTTAAGCATTGACCAATTTTATAGTCTCTGTATGATTGTATTTTTGGAATACTATTGTCATCAAATGATAGTTTTAGTGACGTTCAGAGGAGTGTTACCGCTCATGCAGAACACGGTAAACTGAAAGACAAAATGTCATCTAAGCTGTAATTTTTCAATTATAAATAAGTTACATTACTATATAACAGAAAATTTTGTAGAGAAATCTGTCAATTTCATATTTTTCTACGTTTTGAAGATGTTACCTACTTTGCGAATGCGAATATTATTCTCAAATAGCAAATAGTCCATCCAGTCAATTACCAACTTCACGAGTCGCACTTGACAATTAACAAATAGCTTGATTCCAATGACCAGCGCTCGAAATGGTTTCTATTCACGGTCTCCAGTTTCCCTGTTTGAGCAAATTGAGGCACAAATGGAGCACAAAATGGGTGACAATGGGACGACAAACGGTCTCAGAGCAGGCAGCGATTTGGCCTGCGCAAACGGACGTTGACCGATCACTACTACGGAATGGTCGTTAGAAAAAGATAAAATCGTCATCTAATTGATGGTATATTTGAAAAATGTTCTGAGGGATCGACCAGAAGTATTGAAAAGTTAGCGGGTCAATAAAGTACTCGCGTGCATGTAGCTGCAATTTTTAAGTGTACTGTGCGGTCGACCGTGTACGAAATAATCCAACAGGCCGCCTCACGTCTTCTGAGTTCGTCTTGCAGGTCGTTCAGTCTATATCACATTTTTCTTACGTCAGTGGAAAAGGAAATGAAATAACTGGACTTGTTCAACGAACTGTATTGTTTTTCCAGTAAAATTGATTCGGTATGGAGTGCGAGTCAAGATTGGCTCGTTTTCAGAATGTGAGTACAAAATATTTCTGATAACTTCTCAACTATACCATCTCTTCTTCTAGGCCATCAAAGTACTTGAACATTGAATACTTAAAACAAACAGGTTACATGCATTTAGGGCGAGGCAAGTAATACCTTGATGATACAGTAATCCTAAGCAAGGCGTAAAACATCAACATTTCTTGGCGCAGGAGGTTAAAAAACAGTCGGTTACAAAGTGGAAACTTAAACAGTTCAAATAAATTGCGGTTCAAATATGATTAAAGGAAAACAGTTATAGGTCATTCATACAATAATTGGTATAATAAAGTATTATAAAAACGAGTGACACTGTTCGCAGATACCCTTTAGTTAAAAGTGCGGCTGCAGTTTCTCTTTTTACATTTATTGCAATAATACACTATAAAAAATACTTATTCCTTTTTATGCAGTAAAGGCTGCAATGAGCACTTTTAATTGTGGGAGCATTTGCATGCATTACGGTAGATTGCAACAATTCGTGTATACATCCTCGTAGTACAGCATCATGGCAGCATCATTGATTGTGGTAGGAGCTAGACGCAGCCCCATTGATTGTAGTATCATTACAAATTAGCATCCAGATTACTACAGCACGATAACGAAGTAAAACCTTTAACTGTACAATAACTCTCTGTAAGATACCAGGTAATTTTCGTCTACTTCGTGATCACAGAATTGTCCTAGGTCAGAATGTTCAAAGCCTCATCGATGACGCAATGACTCCTGCAGTCAGTATCAGCTACTGGGGCCACAGAACGTTGAAGTTGTAGTACGTTTTGAGTGAGCATGTTGAAGAACGTTCCGGTGCTGAGATAGTGATGCATTTCAATTCTTTAGAGCTGTCAACACTGTCCCTGAATGATTGTACAGTTGAACTGCAGCGTAAGATTTTCTTACCTGACGCAATTTCTATAAGAATTTAAAATTGTGTCAGGTTCTTATGTCCATTTAATTAGGAAATTTAAAAATATGATATTATTACTTTTATTTCATTTTAACGTTCAGTCGTGTTGAGTTGTTCATAATTCTATCACCACTATCACATGTGTTGAACAGGTCTTGTTGAATTCTAGTTACACCATCAGTCGTGTTGGATGATGGTGATGCAATCCATCAGGTGGTATCATATCCCTGGCAATAGGATGGACAGCGCCTTCTCATTGACGTTCAAGAAAGCTCATCTTACCGCGCGAGTCCAAGGAACGTTTTGAGCAGAAATATTTTAAAATACCCAGCAACAATGGACCACTTCCCGATACCTACGATTGCATAAGGTGGAAAATGATACGATCTGTGGGAAAATTTTATCTCCCCAATAATGCTAAATATCACTTTGAAGATACAATCACAGAAAGGAACTGTGATAAATTATGTTTATTCACAGGAAGACTGAACAGCTTGCAGAAGAAATTCGTATAAACAAAAATCTAATTTTCCTTGCGGCCTTTCCGTCGTGCACGATCACGATTTTTATTTTCAACCGTTATTTTTCTGTATTATCAATTTCTATAATATAATCGTAATGCTTATGTATCAATGTGTGTAAACGTTCTTTTAAATGATGATGGGATGGGAAACCTTAGAAATTCTGATTTACTACAACTCAACAAGGATCAATCATTGTTTCAACTTTGAAAATTCGTAATATCTTAAACTTTTGTGTCTCATTTTAAAGCGTCTTCCTCTCAAGTGTAACTTGCATTTTATTAAATTTTTAGTCAGGTATCTGTAATAATGATTTAAATTTTGACGATTTTCATCGCATTACGTTTAGTGACCTGCCACCATGTTAATTTGAATACTTTACATATTTAATTTTAATATTTTGAATTTTTTTCCACACCACAGCACGAGCTGCATGTGACTTATTCGGAGTGAACGTTTTTTTTCTTCCTTCCCCGTTATTCCCAAGTGGTCTTCAAACTTAGTATACGATCCAAAGATAGTTAGTCTCACCAGTGGATTTAAGAACAAAATAGTCAAAAAACCAATTTATGATAAAACTTCCCACTATCTACGACATTTTTGAGCGAAGGAGTTATGTTTGCTTGCTTGTATGCAATTTACTTATCGCAGTTTATGCGATTTCAATAGAATAACTCGTAGGAGTTGCGAGTATTACACCATTTAAAGGAGTGGCGCATCAGCGGACTTAGTGCAGGCAGGAGTTCCGAGGCATTTCACCAGTGATGAAGTCTCAGAATGCTTAACAATGTTGAGAAACATGAAATTTCATCATTACTCGCTCTCTAAGCTTGCAATTTTCTTGCATGTTAAAATTTTACTTAACGCTATTTATGATGTATGATATGTAAGCATTGGGGGAAACATGTTCAAAAAAACAATATTTCTTGCAAAAATGGTCAAAATGACATTACACAGTGAACAACAACAACAAAAAACAACAAAAACGTATATTTCCAATAAAGTTGGTACATAAGAAATGTAACAGCATTGGTTTTTAAAAATGCCTTATCATAAAATCC
>VCRD01000136.1:199223-278110 GCA_006783055.1 Trinorchestia longiramus | reverse complement strand
TTTTCAATACTTAGATGTTGATATAGATAAGAAGCTGTAGTAGACTAAAGTTCTGAGGTTACAGTCACTTATTGTAGCAAAGCAATTACTGACATTGACGGATAAATTTTTTGATTATGTATTCAATAAGTACAAAAATAACGTAAAAATTACATATATATATATACATACATATACATACATACACATACACATACATGCACACATACGCACACATGCATACATACATGCACATATCACATGTATGTACATACACACACACACATATGCACATATATACATATGTATATACTCGTATACATCTAAATTCCTCGGAAGAAGAATAATCTGAAGAGTAACATCAATTCACATAAAATTCTATTTAGTTTTAGGCAAAACACAATTTATACTCTATCAAGAAATTGTTTTTTTTATGCTCTATGAAAAATTAAACCTTTCTAACATGTTAACGTTTATAAGGTTAAAAAAGCACCAATTTATAAGCCTGAAATATAACAGAAACAAAATAAAAGTAAAAAGTAAAAAACATCCCGGTTTTTGATAAAATTAAATTAGTCGATTTGACTCCAGAGCTGAGGAATTATAGCACGAGTTTGACATATACGTATGTTTCGTTTGAATATTGTTAGCTCTATTTCAGTTTATACTTAAGTTGTGTGACACAAACACATGGTAAAAAAAACACATGGTAAATAGAGAAGCCAAAATACTTTGTGCCTCCTTTTAAAAATCAGATTAAATATTCACTTTGCTACAATTTGTTTTCAAGTTGTAAATTGTGGATTTTGACCAATCACAGCATTGAATGATGTTTATCGTAACAGACACCAATTTTTTCCAGGTTTCCCCTGCATTTTGCATGCAGGACTTTGAAGAAAAAAAAGAAAAAAAGAAAGAAAGTAAAAAGAAAGAAAGAATGAAAGAAATTTTATTCCCAATCAAGTCTACAGTCCAGATACATTGGATCTTTAGATAAAGAATGGTCGAGGCAAGATCATTGACGGATGGTAGGTCTTGAATTGTCAAAGAGCTTCACAATTGATGTTGCGACTGCCTTCAAGTATCTGAGGATCTAAATAAGTGAGCAGGCCGAGCCTATATGTAACATCACACGACAGTTTATGCTTAAAGGAGATCACGTCGTTGCTAAATAATCAAACCTTCAGTAACAAGAGCAGTGCTGTGGACAGTTCATTAAAAGCCATTTGTGAAGCATGGCGGAATTTAGAATAGCCTGATGAATGAGGACTGAATTGTGTCCAGATGCAAGTAGAACTTTTAATTTCGCACATTGATCAAAATCGAAAGAAAAAAGCATGGAATGATATATTAACGCGTGAATCTTCCTTTAAAATTAGTGAAAAATATGAAAATGAGTCTGATGTTATGTCTTGCACATTGACTTTTGATGCACAATATGTTTCTTCCTTGTATTTAATTCTAAATTTTAAAACATTGAGTTCAGAGGAAACTTACACAAATATCAACATTCTGTAGTTTTTTTGCACAACAACCACCTGGTCTAAATGCTATAACTTTCTGAATACCTGCAATAAACAAGAATTTAGACGTATTAAAATGACATTACTCCATTTGATAAAGGACGAATTAAATAAAGAAGCCACTTTATCTCACAGCAAATGTGCGAGGCATAATATTCTTGGTGTTTCCGATACCCCGAAGATTTCCCTGACTCTGAGAATAATAATTCATTAGAGTTTATTTTGTCTTACAAGGTCATGCAGTGCGGTACTTCTTCATCATTTGAAATGTTTGTTCTTGAATCTTCTGTTTATGAAACTCGGTGAGAATCATAATTTGAGAATAAATAAGAAGGGAAAATAAAACTCTACATTTACGAATCTAAAGTAATTTTGTTCGCGCACATGAGTGCTAAGTAAGTTCTTCTCCAGGGAACTAACGAAACTCTTGTCCCACTGCAGTTTCCGTCATCTTCCTGCCACTCGATGCTGTAGCTGGAATGATTGTTAACACGTGTCCAAAATTATACATACCTGACTAGTTTAAAAACAGATAACAACGATAAATTTAAATAGGAAATGCATGTCACACGGTCCATCATGTCACAGTTGGTGACTGATTGACAAATAATATTCACTGCCACACGTGGGAGCAGCTCAATTAAACAAGTGTGAGGCTATCTTCTGCCGTGCACCTCGTGTTATATAATTGACGCCAGCGTTACAGTAATCTTCATAAGAGAGAAGAGAGTTATATACATCAGCACAGTTTAATGAAAATGGAAGATCCATAACCCAAGAGAAGGGAAAAAAACAAAAATCACTCTGTTCAGAGACAAATACTGAAGCCTAAGATTGAATTACGTTTAAAGTTTATCGATTATAATTAGAGATTATAATTTTTGCCATCACTTGTAGATGTTACCATTTTGTAATGTACTTGCAAAATTAATGAAGCTTAATAATTTTACCAAAGTGTTGCTAATTTGACTTGAATTTTGGTCTTATTAAACTGGACTGAAATTATTATATTATTACCAAATACTTTTTGCATTCATACTTACTCTACTTGAGGTTTCCTTTCATATTAGAGAAGAAATATTATAAGTGTAATATACCTATATATATATATATATATATATATATATATATATATATATATATATTACGTAAGTTTCTTGAATAATTGTGCAAGAATATCTTAGCTAGAATCAGTAAAATGCTTTTGAGTTTGTACGACATAACTGTCATCTAGAAGTTAGTACACTGTTCCGAAATACAACCAATAATTCTATAGCTTCTACAAAAGCTTTCCATGACAGGTGGCTCATAAATCTACCTCTTGCAGTTGAATGCAGTGTCAAAAGACTTTACAATGATCGTTTCCTTAACTTTCAATACGTATTTTATCAAGATATCGTTTTCTTTTTCATAGGCACCTTTTAATTTAATGCATCCAAACTTACCTACTTAAAATGCCATTTTAGGTAGGTTTTTAACATCCCGAGACTGATAATATGTACAATCAAGTTCCTCAATGAAAAAAGGAGCTCATCGATCACTATCGGTCACGCACCAGAGCAGGTGTAAACGGTGTTACATTGTGATGTCGCTCTTGTAACTGCTTCACAGGACGTGATTCCGTGACGTGTACGCCGGGCGGCAAATTGCAGGGTTCTTCTCTTCTCTAACGATCCTATGGCTGAGACCTTCATAAAAGACCTCGTTTTCTGGAAATATTAACGGCTTCCAAGATCTTATGAGTCAACACCTAGATACGTGTAATCAGTGAGCCAATAGCATGGACTATCGTCTAAAGTGTTTCTCAATTACAATTATTGATTGTTTTGAAAGAAACATTAATTTGGGTTGAGGCGATCAATTTGGCTCACAAAGCAAAATAATTCAATTTTCAATACCAATTACGCTAAAATCCTTACAAGCTACAACATCGTTAGGCTTTTTTTTAGCACAGCGCTGAACTTGTGGGTACAAATCCCTCATTTATACTTCTGAAATTGAAAAAAAACAACTATACGCTCATGTCTGTCTTGTGTACAACAGGCAAATTCCTATGTTTCTTTCAATCACCAGCTTGGTCGACTGGTATCACCAGCTTGGTCGACTGGTGAGCGAATCTGCTTGCGAGCGGAAAGACCCGGGTTCGAATCCCGCTGCCGACATGGTTGACGCGGCTAGAAATACGGCATGGGACTTGGGTAAACAACCGAATAATTATCGAAGTAATTATCCGACCCAAGAATGGGCCAGAAGGTTCGTTCCTATAGCCTAATTCTATTCTAATCTATAGCTATACAAAATTAAGAGCGAAAATTGTCCATTGATTGGAAAAAACGTGAGGAGTGGGTATGTAATTGTGATACACCTAAAGAGGCTATCTTGTCACAATTATACACATAATATTATACTCACGTGAGGGTTATCACAAGTAATAGCGCTGCCAGTGCTGACGTCAAAGCCAGCAGCCTCAAGGTGCGGGCCAGCGTGTATACGTCATGAAGACGTCAATGAGGAAAGTATGTACGGAGTAGCCTATGGTCAGAAAAATAAACCTGTTTAAGTAGTGCGGAGTTTACTTCGTGATAATCACGTGGAGCCAGTTATGGATCCCAGCTTATTTGGCATGTATTTCCCAGCTAAGAGAAAAGTTACGTACGCAGCATTTCATCTTTGTATTCTAAAAGAAAGATGTGTTGAGTGACAACACGAAGAATATAATGATGAATTTTCAAGCCATAGTGTTTAGCTTCAATTATGACAGAATTAATGAACTGTTGAAGTAGGGTAAATGGTCTCGTACACCTTTCTGAAGTAACAAATTTTAACGTTAAACTACATATGTTGCTAAAATGTTGTAGCTCGTCAATAGAAAGTATTTAATTCTGTTATGGCATCAAGCATAATTGTCCCAAGAACTGTTTTTAAACTCTCTTCTTTCGAATTAATAGTAAATTTTACCAGACTCATTTTTTCTTCAGTGTCAAAAATTCCTCAGGAGCTACTTGTAACAGTGCGCCATTCGGCTCGAGTTAGCATTCAGAGCCGACGTAGATGAATACGTCATCACGTTCTTGATTAAGAACAAGCAGTAGCATTTACAACATGCACACTAGCTTTGCAATTTAATATCAGACTCGCTATTCACTAGAAAGTCTTGCCCCTTTATCTGTTAAAATGGAATTACAAAGCAGTAAACTCAACGTACATTTTTGCATCATACAACTTTATCGTAGTGGTGATTAGAAATGCCCTGGCTGATAAAGTAAAGTAGGTCACATATGAGTTACCGTCAAACATGCCATAATTTGTATCACACTGGTGCGCAAGTGCGTAAAATTTTTATTTAACTCAAGTCATCGTAACTAGTTACATCAATCTTAATTAAACTTAGCTAAAACAACGAGAACCTTCACCATCTATAAAAACACAGTGCGGGCTACTGGGAATGAACTTCAACTGTTGCACTGCGTAAGCTTTTGAGTTGCAGTGTTCTGAGCATGATCAAGATCATTACTTTACTGGGATGATAAAAACTCGAACACGGAAAATATCAGCCAATGCAAGTCAGCTGTATTGATGACAACTAAAGACGCTAATCCTTTTTATTTTCTTATTATCCGTGTGGTTGTCTTTTTCAGCAGGGATACTAAAAATACACACCGATGGCATTCGAGACCGTGCGACTTTAACGGTGGAACAACAATTTTCAAGTTGTCGTAAAAGGAAACGAAGAGTGTTGATCTTACTACGACCTGGATTTCATCAGTCGGTTGATGTAACACAAACGCAAGTCGTCGACCCGCACCATAGACGTGCCTCTTCGAAGACACTCTCACTTTTTGGTGGTTAACGGGAATCCGCGTCAGCAGGATCTCTCTCTAGGCCATGCATGGTGTAAGTCTTGACCCAAGTTATTCTAAACTGAAGGGTTCTGAAATTTATCCAGTGGAATATCGGACGTCAAATATTCGAAAGTCTTAGATTTATATTGCGATGAACTACCTGCACGTAGTTCTTGGTATTGATATGTTAGCTCTATTTGCTGAAAGATTGAGCTCATGAATCAGTTTAGTTTTTTGGCAGAATGTTTCGATAAAAGCTTCTAAGTCCCAACTAGATATCCTATTCATAGCTAGAGTTTGAAAGAGTTCTTTCTGAAATCGTTCATCAACCATGTGCTAAGATGGGACCAAATGAAACCAGAATAATCACACATAAAGAATATAGAATCCCACAGAACTACTAATATTCAGTTCATGAGATAATAAATGCCGTTCATTTCTCAGTAGTTCATGCTAAGGGAAGTTGCTGTAGAGTCCACTAACGTAATAATAATTATTTTAAAAAGTAAATCCTTACGCAGTAGTTTTTAGGGCAAAATTATATTGGGAATGAAAATCCCTGATGTAACTTAACAATTGAAGCAGTAAAAAGAATATAGTATCACCTGAAAAAAAAAACAGAAATCCTGTCGTGAGGTTATTAATAGAACAGAAACCGTATGTACTCAAGATAAGACGCTGAGCAACACACTTCGAGAACTGTACCGAGATAACAAACCTCAGCTCTATCACTGTACCAAGATAACAAAACGCTCGACTAGTTTTTTGAGCTTGCATAGGACAACAAACAAAGTTGCATCAGAAACTAAACATTTAAATCAAAAATTGAGAACTGAGTTTCACTTGTAGTAATTATTTACAACGGAGAAGTGAGCAAATACTGCACTGAGTAAAATAGTTTAAGAAATATATATGTATATGAGAAATGAAAGGAATCAAAAACCAGGTATAACGAGGGAAAAATCTTTCAGGTTCAACTGCTATTCCTATATGCCGACGGCTATTCAGGAAGAAAAAATTTAGGCATTTACTCTGGATCTCGCATGTCAGAAGATAACATCTTGAAAAACCAGCAGAATATTGCAGGAGAATGAGTACATATAATATCCCGATAGTACGTAGCCGGTGTACGAAAATACTTCTGCGAAAAGTAATAAGGGCTGTCAGTATAGAATCAAATTTTGCTTGTTTCATTTATCAGGCAAAAAATATACCAAAATGTCCAGTCTTTTGCAATAGCGACGATCTCAATTTTTACAAGATTTGTTTACATGAAACAGATATATAAAGATTCGGGGAAAGTTGTGAGTTTTGACAGTTAATTAAGCCACACAACGAAATAGTCTTACGATCCCATAAAACAAAACAAAAAAAACAGAACAAACTAGGTACCCACATCAATTACCGTGATAATGAAAGTTGCAGTAATTTATAGAGGGCTCTATGCATCTTGTTACAGATAACCTTTCCTAGGTTAGCGCGTACGACTTCGAGAATGTTCTCTACGATGCTTTTACCAGATGATGTCCACTAGATATGTCAGTACGAATGTCGCCACATGGTGCAAGCTAATGTGACGTGTACTAACAAGTTCTCCTAAGAACCTGTTCTCGACCAATAGGAAGAGTACCTGTAATTGCGACGTCTCAAAGGGCATGAAGGATCAGTGAACTTCAATGCAGAGAAGAAAAAGAGATTTAGACGTGTGTAACAGAAGCCCTATATTTGTGTTGTGTATTCTTAGCATTTGCCAGTTTCTCATTATCCCACTTCATCAATTATTTTCATGTTCAAAAGCGATATCCCAAGGTCACTACGTACTCTAATGTTTTCTCAATAACCAATAAAATTCTGAATATGAAAAGAAAATCACAGTTATTTAAAAAAATTGATAATGAGTAGTTCATTTCTGATTATTCGAATATTTAATTACTAACTAAATGATCAATAGAGTGTTTGTTACTGATTAATGTAGAACAAATTCATCACTCTCTTCAGGGAGAATACCAAGTGACGCTTATCATCTTACAGTGACAATGATAGTGCTCTGAATAGTGCTGGCAAGTTAGAGAACACTAATAAAAATCTAAAAATACCATATTAATAATTGCGAACTGGTTCCCATAAAGGATATTCCATCCAAATGGGAATTCTTTTGAATTTATTTTCGTTAAGAACTGCAAAACTAAGCACATGTGATGGATGAGCTATTCCTTCAAGTTTTTTCGGGGGCTGCAACTAATACAGATTCTTTCTCATTAGATGGTTTGTGCTGTAATTTGGCGTGAGATTCATTAACATTTATATTTTAGGGTCATCAACATTTGCGCATGGAAGGATCAGAAGTTTGAAAAATGTAATCGCATAACCCATTTATATTTCATTTATACCATACATGAACATAACAAATATTTAGCCTAGAGTAAAAGTTATATTTCTGAGGCAGAATTTGGATGTGGTCAAACACATGACACCTAAAACTGTCGATGCTGTATGGAGCTGGGAACTTTGCTACAGTGAATAATTAAACGTACAACAAAGAGTAGCTCAGGACAAAATTAGTTTCCATCATGAGTTCTGCTCCTTCTTGGTTTGTATGTGTGCTTGGACATGATCTCTTTTTTTTAAATTTTCTCATAGAACTTATCTTTTACTTTAATTACAGACACTAATGTTGTTTCAAGTAACAGTACGTACAAGAAGAGTGCTTACATACAAGTATGTGACATCGACGTCATGCAGAAAAATTCTCTGCAGACACAGCAAAGAGTTCGAAAATTCATTCAAGTGTAAAGCGTGGGACACTAATCCATTGACTATGAGTGCAGGTTCTTCCTCAGTTTCCACAATAACATCCGTTATAGATAAAAATCTAATTTACCCGTACTGCAGTCCCGAGTATGAGTCAGGGTTTATAATAGGTCTTTTCCAGCAGTGCTGCAGCTTCCGAGAATGGTCGAATGCTCTTTCTGTCTGCGTTATGCCTCTCATTTCCGTAAAGCCATCCATAGTTCACCACATGGATCCTTTTCCGGTCCAATCGTTGGTGTTCCAGTCACACTCGTCGCTTGGTTGTAGAGTTTAATTGTGTTTCTATAACAGTTGCGTGATCCACGTGATTGTTGGTTACTGTTCTTTTCAGCTGAACACCAACTTTCACTCTCCATGGTATCGGTTGTTGTAGGAGAAGCAAAATGCAAAACTATATCTGTAAAACGTTACCAGCAGAAAAATATATTTCACCTCATGTTACATTCAGATCAGTCAGAAGAAATCATATTCTCTTTAAAGATCATTTCGCACTGATAGCGAGATAATTGGGAAAGAGTTTCTTCTACAGTTCGATCTATCATTCCAAAAAGACTCCCTTTCATATTTTGGTGGGAAATGTAGCTATCAGTTATTACTAGTAATGTATCTTATCTATTTCAGAATATATCGGACACATTACGGAGTTTTTCTATTTAATTGAACACACGGTGTAAATTAGAAACCCAAGAGTAGACATGCAATAAATACTTCATACAAAATATTGCAAACATTTTTTAAAAATCTATTTAAAAAACTCGATAACGTTGGAGGGTGCAATTGATTCAAAGGCACATGCAATGGATCTAACATAAAAATGATATTTGATGTTCTAATACCTTCTACAGATCATCCTTTATAGGTGATCATAAATTGTCACTTATAAATAATGGATGAATCTTTTTATCTCCTTTACTTGCAGTAATTGTCATACACTTGCTCATTATTTTTGAATCATCTGTGAGTAAAGATTAGCCGAATTACGAAGATAACCGAAACCTACAAACGCATCGAACGAAATCACATGAATTTATAGTTGAAAAGCTAAGTATTCAATGCATAAATAACTTGCGTCATTGTAGGATACGGTGGACGGATTTGATCCTTCTTTTCATCAACATTCTTCGCGTTAAGAGGGATAAGAGGGATAGAGGAAAATATGTGTGGATAGAGGAAAATATGATTTGTTCTGATAGGAGGATGGTGATAATAATGTGGTGAGAATATCAAAACTCCAATCTTTTTCGCTGGTAAGGTACATGATGAGCGTGGAGGGGTGTGAGGACGTGCATCTGCACGCGGGATGTAAAGAGTGCTTTAAGATTTGGTTTGTGCTTGACTGTATTCCTATTGCAATGAACATACCATACATAGCTGATATGATTTAAGTATCAAATACTTAAATACTCTAGCATTTAACAATCAGAATGGCAACAGTCGTTGGAAAGAAAGTTACAAAATACTATTTGCTTATTGGTAGTACCGATGTGCAGTGAGTGTCATAACATAAATAAACGAAGCCGCTCCGATAACCAACAGATTTTACAGGATAGGGCATAAATACTGTTACAAAACAATATAAATACTGTTACATCAAAACTTCTTTTTCTTTAAAAAAGACATTTATTTCAAGGTCTGACTTTAACAAATAGTAAGTAATTGAATTATCTACGACTAGAAAAAATGATTCAAAATGCTTCCCTTTTATCCTCACTACTTTGCGAATTCTTTTAGGAAAGTCTTTAATGGTTGGGCGAACTACACTTTTAAGGGTGTTTTTTCCCAGTATTTATTCAATTTTGACTTTAAAACTTTGATACTCTAGCAAGGAGTAAGATAATTGGACTTTTTATCAACATTATTTGACTTTGAGGTTTCCCCTTACCTACTTTGAATATTTCGGATGGACTCAGTTCCTTTCCATGCTTCTGTATAACAAACTTCCGCATCAATTCTATAGATGTCAATAGCTATTGGGTAATTCTTCTGCAAAAAATTAAGTTGTTCTTTGATAATTAATTTTCTAAAATTACATTGGGTAATATTTGCGGAACAATAATTAATAGAATTTATTTGAAAACGTAACAGGAATTATGCCCCACCCTGTAGCTTCTTGTACGGGAATACTTACTTGCTAAATTGAACTGCCTTAGGTACCGTCCGATACAGAGGAAGAATCATTCACTGATAAAATTAATGTGCTTGCTATTTAATCTAAACCATGTTAATGGAACTTGAATCAAAATCTGAAAAAATATAGAGTTATGAGGTATATGAATAGTTGTAGAAAATTTCACAGATTTCTCAAGTACTTTTTTCTAGTTTCACAGTTTCACGTTCCTTCATTTTCTTTAAAATCTTTCAACGAGAAGGCACATGTATATCATCAACAGTTCACATGCCAGGATATTTTTGCTCAATAATTGTCTTCTAATTATCAGGGATCGGGTTCGACTTTGAGTGAAACCGAAAAAAGTAGAAAAATTAGCATGTCTTTTTGCAAACCAATATTCAATAAATTTTTATCAATGCCCGGCACGAGAGCGATATTTGATTTAATATATTTTTTAGATTTCAGAGCAGGGGTTCCCGACCTGGGTTAATCTGACCCCTTGGAGCCCGAAACTAATTTTAGGGGGTACGACAACAGTCATTTGTTTTGACTATTGATGTTTATTTGTTTAAGATATACCAGGTATGATTTTACCAAGTATATCTTTGGTATCAAAATTACATTGGTGGTATACCAGAACGAAAAGGTTTGAGTTCGAAAAGGTTTGGAGCCCCTGTTCTAGAGATTACGTAAATGTGAACTAATCATGAACACCTATCGACTGTATGTAAAATAAATAAGTTAATAAATGAGACCGCGCAAAAACGACATAGCTTAAGAAGTCATATATGAGATAACAATAAGTGTATTTTCTTTAATGATAAAACATTGGCACGCATCCAAGTTTTTCTCAAACTTCGATAACGTTGTGTACATTATGTCTGAACGCATATCACACGTCCAATGCAGCCACTTGAGATGCCTGAATGAATATATCTTACACATTACGGGGCAGCTTCTTTTCAATTAAACACACGGTGTAAATTAGAAATCCAAGTGTGGACATGCGAAAAATATCCCAACGTCACACAGTGAAACTTGACCTCCCTTTTAGTCTTTCTTATCTTGTTTTGTGAGATATTTTCCATCATGATTTTTAGGTCCTAGCTAAATTTGCTTACGTACTTACACTTCATGCGTAGTAAATGAGTCGTACTGTGTATCACTGGTGTTAATCATAAATTGTTTGCTAATATTCTTCTTCATGGCCGAATGCAAGACCAATACGCGAAATTTCTCGTAATCTTCCCAGAAGCGTTCCCGACCTCACTTTCTTTTAGATATGCTGGATTCGATCAACTTTTCTGTCCAAGAAAACTGACTTTTTTCAGAACAAGCGTACGAGTTATATCAGCCAGAACATATTCGACATTAGAACAGATTGTATCGTCAATATGCTACAGCATTATACAGTATAAAAGAGCCCTGTCTTACATCGTGCTGATGGAATGAAAAAAATACATACAACCTCATCGATCTATTTTTCAGGTCTCGTGTATAAAGTTAGAACTTTGCTTCACTGGATGATGTAAGATCAGCAGCATTAGCACAGTTGCGGAAATGTAGGAAGATACAACAATGGTGAACTTTCAGTCAATACTCGCAGGTGGTCAGAGCGCAGTTCTCAGGTTTCCGGTTGTTGGTGAGTTTGAGCAGTGCAAAGAACAGCGCTTTGTCTCGAGCAGATTATTGTGTGCTTAAATGTTCTCGAAGTCTGGTCGTCTGCAAGAGACTGCCACGCAGCTTGCATAGTGCAATAGAGATCCTTTTAATTGTATGTATATTATCAGCAGTTCACAAGCCAGGCTATTATTGCTCAATAATTGTACTGCAGTTATCAGGGATTGGATTCGACTATGAGTGAAACTGATAATAGAAAAAAAATCAGCACAACTTTTTGCAAACCAATATTTATTAAATTCTGATCAATGCCCGGCCAAAGAGAGATATTGGTTTAAATATACTTTTTAGATCATACAGGTTAAATAAATATGGACTAATCATGAGCACCTATCGACGATGTGTAAAATATATGGGATAATAAATGAAAAAATGCCACATGTTTGTAGTTACGGAATGTTATCGAACTGCCGTGAGCCAAATAACATCCTTTGTCATGTGTTGAGACTATGGATGATATTGTTAACGAAATTATGAACAAGGATAATTGAGCAAATAAAAAGAATACTTGTCAGGATAACGTACCAAATTATTACATTATACGAGCTACAGAGCCATAATAGTCTGATTTTTGCTAAGTTGTCTTTTCTAAAATATTTGAAGTTATTTATACCATTTAAAGAACGGTACTGTATTCTGTTTAGGTTTTACATTTGATTCGGTGTAAAATGTAACATTCTAATTCCTATCGTAATTTTGCCATGTATACCAAGTACTTTTCCCGCTCTATTTTAATTTAGTCGCTGGGCAGATTAAAGTCCGTCGAGCTTAGACGTTCGTTACGCTGTGTCTGTTCATGAGCAAGCGGTAAATTCATGTTTAGAAGAGAAATAAAATTTTCTTATTTGGCCAATGAATGGTCATGCAAAATTTTGAGGTACGAAGTCACAGTCGCTTGTTCAAATACTCATGTAAATTCTGATATTTTCCTTATAGGAAAGGGCATTGTTGCATGAAAGCGGAAATCCCAGCACGCAACGTGAATTCAGCTTGCTAACAAAGGGGGATAAATTAAAAGAGCAAGACAAGAGACAAGGCTTCACTAGAGTCTTCACAGGAAAAATTTATCATATTAAAAGTGAGACAATTTTACTGAAATCTCCCTTTTTGAATATATCGTTAATTTCCATCGATGCAAATTGTTTGGAGGAGACTATAAAAATATGCACCTAGTGGATTGGCAATCTTGCTGGTTCATAATGTTGAAGAGTTGATGGAGGAATCGAAAAAGAAAGACCGTTACTCCACCAACTGACGAGAGACTGACGAAGAGACACTGCGTGCGTGGAGAGTCTTGGAACAGGTTGAGGGGAATTCAACTGACAGGGAAGGGACGCCATTTACTGGAAATTAGAGATAAGACACAAGACGGTGGCCGTGGGCTGCGCATAAGACCCGTTACACTTGCTCGTTTTCGGCTTGGGAATACGGGGCCTCGGTCACACCTTTACCGCTTCGATATTGTGGATGACACCTTTTGCTCCTGAGGTGCTGCAGAAAATATTGACCACCTTTTTTCTCCTGCCCTTACTACACTGCAGAACGTACCACTATGCAAAATTCCTTGATCCCACTAAATGTACCATTCTGATTGAAAAAATTAATCTGAGGGGGCCTCTTTCTGGAACGTACTCAAAAACAAATTGTTTATATAGTTGCTAACTATCTATCATCCACAAGGAAAATTAAAACTATCTCAAACTTCATTAAAATTGCGACATTTCAGAGAAGTGAACCGATTCTTCGGTTGGAATTGCTCTGAATAAACCTCCTGTAACTTCTTTCAGCCTGGGTGCTGAACCTCAGAGTAACAATAAACATCCCTGAAGGCGTGGAGCTGCATGGACTCGTTTCCGAAGCTCCAATAAACGTGAAACAAAAAGAAGACATAGAACGGACCAAAGGGTCCAGCCCGGCATTTCCGTCTCCTCCTCTTGCTTGCCCCAAAGCACTTACGAGAAGGTACGATTTGCAGCGAAATGTGTATGAAAACCTAAATAGCCGAAAGAAAAATTACGAATAAACATTTTTCAACGCCGGCAGATCCATTACATAAATGTAATTAGCATTTCAATTTCTCTTAGAAACTGATATCGACTCAAGTAAATCCATGGAATTATGAATTCACAAAGCGGGAGGCGTTAAAAGTCATCGAAAGAGTTTAGCATCATGGACATAAATGATTTTTTTGCTAAAATTTCGGATAAATTTTATGATAGTCCAGTCATTTAGATCTTTATGGTTATAAATTTTAATGACTATAAGTGAAATAGTTCTGGAAATAATAACAAGCGAATAAACAGCAGTGAAAATATTGTGAATATTTTTACGCGGTGAAAATGTTTCTTAATATGTTAACGATTGTAAAAAGACACTTTGTGCAATGTTGAGTTCAGAAGGTTTACGCCTCTCTCTAACGAGCAATTAGTTTTGTATATGCATGTTTTTATCATCAGTCGATCGTTGTGATCAGTACCGTGTTCTTGAGGATCCATATTAAGAGTTCAAGGCCCTTCTAGAGAAATGTTTGCTTCGTAAATATAATTGGAAAAGTTTTCTTTTAATGAGGAATTTGAAGGCAGCAACGTACCTTAGAAGACCCGCGCAGAGTCCTATTATCTCGCTTTTAAAAAAGTAGCGATTTGGGCTACTTTTTTAAAAGTAGTAATCGTTGTCAGACAAGAACACTTGCACTATTGTGAAGACATGGATGGAGCATCCGTGGCCAAGCACTGATTTGATGGATTTTGTAGATAAGAACTTTGCACTTGATTGTGATGTTGCTGTTCGGAGTGACTGGATGTCTTAAAATAATGGATACACATGTTCATATGAACGTATTTTAAGGGATTTACTAGTATAATATCATAGCTCTGTCTCAAAAATTCAGTTCTAGAATGATGCAACAACTACAGTTGCCATGTCATTGATTTGGTTTCGTTACTTGCGTTATTGATTCATTTTTAACTCCTGCCAGCTCAATGATTCCGTGGATTTCCCCATAGAATTTGTTTCACACAGAAAAATTATTATTATGGATGGTACTATTATCTAAAAATGCAAAGTGTAATGATATTATTTCCTTCCAGAACTTTTTTCATCGCAGACTTTCCTCGGTGGTAACTTGTGTTTGAGCTCACTGTACATATCATGAGCTCTAGGACAGGATGTCTTGCTCTGTCAGGTAGGGTTTCGACGTCAGAACGACCACGGCTAACAGAGACGCGACAGCAAAGATCAACTATTAACCTTCTGTCGGGCGCAACTGATCCGACAGGCACAGTTACTTTAATTTTGCTTCCAAACTTGCGCTTGACTGAAGTTCAAGTTTCACTATTCAGGCCTTTCAGTCGAAGATAAGCATAAACTAATCTTTGATGTCATGTATATGATAAATAAGGCAGTCAGTCGCTGGCACAGACACGTAAGACACTGTTCACATGAAGGGGTTTGGTTGAACTTAGCATCACGCGACGTACAAATGCTTCCGTTTCCTTCTTATTATGTCACCGGTCTAACGCTACGAAACATTCAGAAGATGATAATCAGATCTAAGGTTTATTATTCGTGTGGGCACGTCTTGAATAAGCGACTCAAATCATAGCGTGTACGGCAAGAGATGGGCTTCGTTGCATGTTTTTTGGAATAATTATTCCGAGCTGACGATTATAAAGCCTAATTATCGTCTCTCGAAAACTTGTAAGAAAATCTAGCTATTTTTTTTGCATTTTTCATGAGAAAACATTGAAAATACTTAATATGGGAGAAAAAAAAGGTATCAGAGCTTTTTCATGTACGAATAGAAAAGCTTCATGTCAGCATACGTGAACTATGATACTCTGCAATTGTCAATAACATTAAAATAAACTCTACAACTACGGATTTACACTAAAATAACTATTGCTCGATGAAAGCAATGCCTGAACTCAACATTGAGAAGAGCTAACAGATGAATTCGACACGGTAGTAGTGGTTCAGATTAGTCATCGTGTAATTCAGGCATCAGAGCAGGAAATGCTTTTCCTTGAGGATAAGACTCGTATGATGTATGAGCTCTAGAACCTAGGAACTGTTTTCGTTTGACGCGAAGACAATATTTTTCGCTCCTTATGCACTAGCATAATTCGAGATAGAAGTTGTAGTTCTGTACAAAAAAATCACGTACTTCTTTGATTTTATATTTGATTTTCGTGATGAGTTCGAGTTACTATATACGAAAAAGGATACGAGTATTATCTATCAGTGTGATCCTCGTATTATACCTTTTTTATTTAACACATGAAACTTAATTTTTAGCTAGATGTTTCTCTGTAACTTTACAATGAGACAAATTATTTGATAAAATTGAAGCATGAGTTGAAATATTGGTTGCCAGTAGAATACATGAAGCATAAAATTTTTAATAATTACAGTGAGTATCTTTAAAAAAGGTATAAAACGTACTCAAATTATGCGCAACTAACCCAGCAGCAGAGCAATCGGAGGGGAAATGAAATAATTTACCTGAATATGTTTTGCTTAAAAACTGCAAGATTCATTTTTATCTGCAAAGACGTACGTGAAAAAAACTCTACACAGTTGCGGAAAAGATGATGAAGTATATATTTTTGATGCTCAAGAAAATTACTCTTGCCTATCAATACAAAATCGTAGTCACGAGCGACTGAGGCAACTTATTCTAAAAAAAATATTTACATGCTTTTTTGGTTGGGCGGAGGATTCATCTTTTTCTTCTTTATTTAAATTCATAATACCTAATTTAACTGACTTTATTTAAGACGAGGTATAGTGGCTTGCAACTGTTCGTTCCCCGAGTGAACTTAATTAATTTCCTGAGGAAATTCATTGTTCCGACAAGCTTGCATCACGACTCAAATGAAACTTCCTGACTCTCCGTCTGTGCAAACTTCCAAAATAAATTCACGATGCTTCATTGTTCCACAATGAATTGTATTGAATAAGATGAATATTGAATAAGGTGGATATTGAATAAGGTGAGTATTGAATAAGATGGGTATTGAATAAGGTGAGTATTGAATAAGATGGGTATTGAATAAGGGGTGTCAATTAGAAGAATGAAAAATTGCATGAGATAACATTCAACATCAAACATAAAAAGACTCTTTCTTAATGCTCTGAAACAAAACTTTGAAATTCATTTTCGCAGTGAATGACAAATCAGGTGAAATTCTGTTTTTTTATCATGGCGAACATTATTTTTAATAATCCCTAATTAGATAAATAATAAATGCGTAGCAGTACAGAATCTTTAAAATCATTTTATTTGAAAGATTTAAGCCTATGCTCATTGCCAACCAAAAATTCAGATGCACGAAAGGAACTGAATTGGAACCTGCTTCTGGGATGCATATTTTAAAATTGAGATAACACAGAGAGGTAAAACTGAATGGCACTTGAATATTGATAGCAAGTAAGAACTATTTATAAAGAGGTGAAACAGCAACGAATTAGAAAACTAATTGACTAACTCCTTGTAGAGGAAATACATTGTGCAGTTTATTGAAAAACAGCTTCAAAATACGATTGTCCAGCGTTTCTAGAATCGAAGATCAGACTAAGCTGTGTGTTTGAAATTTTTAAATCTATCAATGATGAGTGATGACTTGATCCCATGGGATATTAGAACAATGGTTTTGAATGCTAGAATGAGGATTATTGTATGCCTGATAAACATTTAAATGTGACAAGCCCTCGTGTGAATCACACAGGTAGGCAGAGGGAATCTAAATACTGTTACGTTTAATGCGTGTAGCTAAAGGTCTGGAAGATTATACTCAAAGAGTGAGAATGTTTTTGGCATCATTGTTCATAACATAAACATTTCATGTGAACAGAATAAAAATCTAAATATTGACAGAATTTTTATCATTTTTAAGAAAATTTATGCATCATAACACTTTATTCGAAGAATTTTTCAGCAATATGAAATGTGGTCACACAGAGAATTCAAATTCAAAATTTACCACGTCAAATCGGAACTTAAGGAACCTCTGCATTAAAAACTGCACGAAATACTGAATGCAATACTAAAATTTTGGCTTCAGTTGTCATCTCACGAACAAAATACTGTGTGCTGGCAGGAGCGCGTTTAGACATGGACCACAAGCTATGATCATAACATTCTTGCAGTGAAATGCAGGTCGTGCTATCTAATTGAAGAGAAATAAATAACAGGTGTTGGTAAACAGCTCCATGAACATGAGTGTATAAAGCTTTCAGTGAACTGTTTCAAGTGATGCGTCACCCACGATGAAATAAAGTTTTATTTAAGTGTTCCTGATAACTACAATCTTTATTGCGTAGAGTGCCGATTGAACCTGAGACGAAGTACAAATAACTTTTTCCCGTTGAAACATTTTATTATTTACTCCGAATAACACGTACTAGCCAGTGGCAGAAAAGTCTCGGGAACTAGCTAACATGATCATCTAGCCTAGAAATGCATGTCTCCCTGTAATATTTTTAAATCTTCGATGACATTACGCGTCGCAGTCCATGATTTCAGGAGAGATGGGGAAGCACAAGGAAGCGTTCTGTACAACACAAGCCCTGCGCGTACCTGCGCTTGGGAGGCATCGTCATTTCCAGGGATTCGGAGAATGGGAAAACGAGATCTGCTTCTTAACTAATGACACGTAATCATAGATTAGGAATTACACTTTTATGGAGTCACGCATCCGTTGCGAGTATTCACCAGGTCGTTTTCCAGTCATTAACGCGATCACCGTAAAAAGGAAGGAGGTTCTACTTTAGATAATAAACGTGTGTGGTGTGTGTGGTGTGTGTGGTGTGTGTGTGGCGTGTGTGATTTGTGTGGTGTGTGTGGTAGTTACGGAACTTGGAAGGACCTGAAAATTATTATTGTTGCAACATAAGTTAAAAATTGTGCCCCCAGGATTTATAGTTTTTTTCGAAGAAAGTCATATTGTACTGGCTAGCACGAGTTACTCTAAGGCTGAACCACTATTAAGAAACTAATTTTAGGCAAGGTTAATGATTATGCTTATTTAGATATTAAGGCTGTACAACTGCTAAGAAACCAAATTTTAGGTAAAACCGATGAATGTGTTGGTGTACACGTTGATATTACAAATAACTAGGATACCAAATTCAACCATTGTGTGCTTGGTAATCAAGTGTAAATAAAGTTAAAATTAAAAGTTTGATTTTCCTGTTAGTTGTTTTTCTTAGTAGTTGAATTGTCTTTTTTTTTGCAACGAACATCACCAACTGACGGCAATCTGTTTGTGGTTTAGGAAACTTAGCTGCACACATAAATAGTGTCTGATCGTTCTGCGCTGTTAAAATAACACGAAAAAAAGATAAAGAAACATCTTTACGAGAAACCTAACGCAGCTATTTCTAACTTTAGAACAGCTCTGAACTAGAATGCAGGTTTAGATATATAAAGTGACATAACTTAAGGTGAATGCAGTCAGGGCGAGACGTGAAATCATTGATGTAGCCAATTCAGGTCTTAAATTCTAGAAAAATACTGTACTTACTGCACAGACTAGGGTGAAACAGCATGCCGGTTCACACTGTTCGCCAATTTTAAAGCAAAGGGGAAGTTAGTTAGAAAGTTAATGCCTAAGCTAGATGCTTCAGTGTTTGGTTGCAATAATCAATATTTAATGAGTAGTGAGTGAATGTATCTTCATGTCTGCTTCTAAGAGAAAGTTGATAGTTGTTTCGGTACGAAAGAATAAAGTATTGAAATGCACTCATATTAGAACTCCGGAAACTGATGTATATAAGATTAAGTTTAATTCTATGTACGCACGCGCCTCGTTTAATGAGGTAATCTTAGAAATTTTCGAAAGTTTGATTTATGCAGTTCTGGATAGACGATAATTTACTATTTTTAAATGTACAGGATGTAATTTCAACCTGGTGCAAACAAATTTAGTCCCTAATTTGGCATATATGCGAGCCATTTTGATGAATCGTATTAAAATATTAGTCAATAAACAAAATTAAAGCCTGTCTACTGGCAAATATAAATAATTATCACATCGAGAGACAGATTTTACACAAGATTTGCAACCAGTACGAGAAGAGCTGCGCAACATAATTCGGTGATGCCCTCCATACGAAAAAAAGATTCAGTTAATCATCGAAAGCAGGGTTTTTGATTCATATCATTTATTAGACTCTCAAAATGTCTGAAATTTGATTTGCATTCTCAACCAAACTCACAGTTTTTAAATATCATTTGCTGTGATTCTTCTCGTACCTGAAATGTTGATTGGAAAATTATAATAATTATGGTTGTAATAAGAACTTCAAAAATGAAAAAATAAATTATCTTCAGGGCCGTTATTTTGACTTTTAGCTAGAGTACAAGTTTGGGAAAATAGGCCAGTGATTTCAACCAGCGCCCTATATCATAATTATGTTGTGATAACATAACATAGTTCCATGATGTACAAAGTTGTGCATTAGTTTGCTTGACACGTTTATTAGTTGGTTACTCAGCCTTAAGACAAGTGTGATCTATACGAGGTAATGAAATTTTGCAAAATAATGCACAAAGAGATGACGCATAACAAGTTTTACTCAACCTTGTCTTTGTAGTATCGTATGTGAAAAACAGGGAACTATAAAAGTGGGCGAATTAGACCGATGTACCTTAAAATTTGATTTACAACTTTGATTTTTTATTTGATTTTTAAATGTGTGAATCTTGATCCAATTTTGATTTTCAAGTAACAGTTGGCGGTTGAGCAAGCTTTTCCTTCCAAATTATTCAATAGAGGCACAAAATAAGCAAAACTGGCAAAAAAGTTGAAAGTGAAATGACCAAGAAAAATGAAAACAACGCTTCTAATTTTGTTATTCCCTTTAAAGTACACATGGATAATTACGAGCTCTAAAAATTTCATGCTGCTCAAACACAGCCAGTCTTTGACGGGGATAAGCGATCACTGCAAGGGAGGCAATTCTCAAAACTAACTGCCGCTCCAGACTACCTTTCTCGGAAAGGTTCCTCAAACGGGCAAAACCTGGTCGAAACAAAACACGTCTAACTTTTGTGCATTTTGTACTTCCTCGTGGAAACCTAAGCGTCACTGACTTTTTTATATTTTTTTGCCGATGATGTACGAGTTTTTCATGACAGTTTTTATTTGACATACATACGGGAATTGATATGAATTTCTCGAAACTGATTTCTTAAAAGAAACAGGATTAGGTTCAGTAAGGGAGCCTATCATAAAAGTTTCGAGGTAAATTATTTGGGTGAAAGTTGGAAAAATGTGAATAACTTGAAAAGGAAAATTTAAAAAGGATGAAAAATATTGTACGAAGAAAATATGAAAAAATGATTCCAAATTGTGCAGGTGTGATGCTAGACTTGAGCAGCTGTGATGCTAGGACCTGAACAGGTGTGGTGAAATGTACATAGAAGAAATCTACATAGGAGAAACCCGTTCTATTACGCGAAAAGTACGTAGTTGTGCGACTAATGTGGTGAGGAACTTTACTGTATTGTTTTGTAAAAAATCCCATTGTTGAAATTTTAATGTCTACGACTAAATGTGTAGGCCTTTGAGCAGGTAAAACATAAGCCTGATGTAGTGAAATCCATCCTAAAATTTTAATAATGATTAAATCATGTATTGTTCACTGTTGTTTCAAATTATTGTAGGAAGAGAGGTTTATACTTGCAAGAGAACTCCTACATATAGCATTGCGATGGCCTACTCATAGCGAGTAGGCCATCTTGAACATTTCAGAGGATGATCATTATAACGCATTTGAACATAAAATGGGATGGGAAGACATTGACACTGAGAATTTATTGAGCTGCATACAGTTAAAGGAGTGTTAGAAATTTCTCTTAAAGACTGAGAATATGTTCATGTACTGCAGACCAATAGTTAATTATAATAAGAAAAGCAGCTAAATTCATACAAATATGGTCAGAACATATCTTATGTGATGATATTGCGAATGGTTCGAGGTATTACATGTTCAATATTATGCGCTCAAATTATAATAGCAATTCTTTGATGAAAATACTTCCCGAAAGTGATTTCATTCATTTGCAATGGCAAGGAAAAATCTTCTCATATCAATATATTGTCTGGTCGAGCACAGGAATGTGTTGAAACTCGTACTTTAGATAAACAGCCAAGTAACAGAGTCCTGTTGTGAGCCCATGGGCTCGACAGAGTGACATCGCTTTTTCATTACACTTATACGAGCAATTATGCACAAGAACAGTAACGTACTTCTTCATTTGTTCTATCACACAAGCACTCGTAATTTGTTGTGCATGTCTTCTTGAGTTATATTTCTGACGGAATAAAGCTACTACAATATCTTACGAACATCAAAAATACATGAAATGTTCAGATGAAATACCAAGTTTATGTTTTCCAGTCATTTATCGCTTCCTGCGCGTGAGTGTTAAATTGAAACAATTTAGCTTCATTTCCTAATTCTTAAAGTTGTTTTGGGAATTATTGACGCATGAGTTTACTCTTAATTATTATTATTAATTAGTTTTTTACACTTAAACTGAACTCTTCCTTTTGTTCAAAACAGTGAATCATTGAACAAAATTTCACATACGCTTGAATGTATGAAGAATGATTTCGTATGATAATTTTGAAATGCAAAAACAGGACAGTTCAGTGTATGCCTGTTGAACGAATTGTTTTCCTATTGGTTTACTTTGCACCGAGACAATCCGGAGACGATGACCTGATTCACAAGAAATAATTGTTGTCACGCTGCGTTCAGCCACATGTAGTTATTTGGGATCATCATTTTCGGAACGCTTCTGAGATTAGAAAGTATTGTTGCATCGTATATTTTATGAAGTTTTAATTAAAACACCCACTGTGCCTCTAACAAAGTATTTATGAGTATTGCATTTTACATGCCTAAGTAATATCCTGCATTTAGTATTGTTTTATTAACGAGTGTTTTGAAATGAGGGTATAATAAATTTATATTTTTCAGCTCCCTCAACAACACCGAAGAAGGTCCTGATAGCTCACTTCCTTGTCTACATCGTCTAAGATCATCGATATTGTGTAGGGATGATCCAAAATAATGTTCGCATTATCCCATTCAGCAGCGGGGCTTGAATCCTTTTGATGGACTGCTCATATGTCAGTATCTATATTCGTCTCCTGTAATAGGGGATAGGATTCCGTTTTCTTGAAAGTAAAGGGCCTTAGAAAAGTGCGTGACGCTAAATCCCTCCCCGCATCCGGCCTCTCCAACAAATAAAAGTGGCCAGCGTTTTGCGTGTATATTTTCTCTGCAGCGCTTACAACATACGGTTCAGGTATCCAAACATTGAGGCATGAGAGCCTAGATTATTGGTCACGAAAGCTCAATAATGTTGTTAAAATGATCATCTGAATATTGTGGAGGCATTGGGAGGGTGTTTGAAGTCTCTATTAAGTATGAAGTCAGCTTATTTCTTCCGTACATGTTTTTAAGTTCATGAAAAGAGAATGATTTTATTTTAACTTCATCATGAATTAGCTGCTGCCTGGATAATGAGAATTGTTAAACAATCAATAAATTTTATGAAATTCAAATAAGTTATACTATAAACAGTAATTTTTCAGGTCTTTCGCGAAGCAACTTAGGAAAATAAGAAGAAAATATTCTACAGGAGCAAGGTGGAGGTTGACCGCAAAACTTCATAACTAGGGTATGCCAATAATATTTTGCATTAATGACTAAGAAAATTTTGTCCACATGTTTGAGAAATTACTGTTATGAACAAAAGAAATGAAGAATGTTCCGAACCTGAACATGGGCTTTGGATCTATGACATTATTGGAGCAATAACTTTTTGAATGATCAAAATTAAAAAGTCTTTTTCATTAGCAATTAGTCGTCACATGCACATCTCGTAGCTCAGGCTCGAATTTTTCTCAAACAATTAAACAAGTTTCAACGAATTTAGGATGTTAGGATAAATGATATCTTATTTATTTTTTGTTAATTGGGGGCTGACAATTAGCTGTACATCAGTCGCAGAAGAATTTTCCGTTTCAGACAAGTCATTATTTGCACTATTACGAGTAAACTATCAATAATATTTTGAAAGCAACGTGTCTTTCATTTTAAGTTTCTCATTTGAAGTTGAGGGTTTTTATTATGGATACTGAAATTCGGCATGAGCAACTTTCGTTGATAATTAAAATGATGATCAAGTCTCAAATTCAATAACTGGTACTTCAGATGCCATGAAAACAACTCGGAAAAATAGCATCAAAAATTGCAGAGGCAGAGCCCTACTGTTATTACAGGATCGAAATATCGAGTTGTTATAATTAGCTTGCGAGTATCCAATTAATCTTGGATCCTTGCAAGTTTTTTGACGGCCTAAAAAGTTCATGTTCTGACCTGGTCAATAACTTCACCAGTTCGACCTGACGTTTGGTCAGGGCTGGTCAATGCTTCGTAGTTCAGACTGGAAATATTGCACTAATATACGACCACAGTTTCAAGTGACTCGTTAAGATCGTGCAGAAATGTTTCGTACAGGAAAGACAGAAGTGACCGTCTAACATACGCATCTGATAATTTTGAGGAGGGTTTTCAAGCTCTTTACTATTTCAAACACAAGGTATTTTACTATAATTATGATTATTAATAATATTATTCTTATCAAAATTATTACAGATTAAAGTAATTTTACAGACTAAAAATATAGTACGAACAGTGAATAGCGAATGCTTTAAGTGACTTTGATGTAAAATTTTCAGCAACATTATTGCACAGGAGTTGACAAATTAAAGCTGTAAGACAATATTTCGATTTTGTTTCATGAAGGAGTTCCATTCCCATCGCTTTCTCATGTCTTCAGTTCAGTCTTCAGTTTGTGGCCACTGAAAAAGAATGTCGCTATCGATGAGAAACATTTATAATTACTGGGTTTACAAAGTCACTAAAAATTTTTTTCACAGAAGCCATTAAAAACAAGATATGAAGACACAGAAGTTGCTTTCTGCTATTCAACTACTCGCATTGGTGTCTTTTAGAACTTATACCGTACTCTGTGATACATCGGAATAAAGTTGATTTATTTGTTTTTCATTTCAGACTATTGCATGTATAGTCACGATGGATTATCTCTCCTTCAATGTGAAAACCTTCACTCGTTTAGAATGCAAATTGAGGATATCAATTGAACTTTGCTCTAAACGAGATTGTAATTTGAAAAAACTTTGAGAGCAATTATTTGAAAGTGATGAGAGTTCTTCCTTCCATATCTCAGAACGGCGAGTAAATCAATGACTTTAGACTCTGCACTCAAGAATTGACAATTTTTTTACGATTTAAACTTCATTTTTAAAATCATAATGGATTTATTGTCAGTTTGAAGAGCAGCTTCAGTTGGCCAAAGGGGAAAATGTTCGTCTTAGATCTTGTCATACATTCTACGACAAAGGAATAAGAAGTTATGTGTTTAATAGCTATTCCATGACTATATTGATCGAAATGGTAGTATACGTCGTGCTCGTATTAGTTATACATTAACTTTTCTTATATTAGTCGAGAAAGTCATGATGTTCAAACTAGCTATACTTTAGTTACATACTCGTATATTGTTCTACAAAGTCATGCTCGTATTAAGTAAGAATTAACTATATCGGTAAATAGTCATGAATGGTAATGTTCATGCTAACTGTTCATTAACTATACTGTTCAGTAGAATAATAAGAAGTCATCTTTGTATCATGTATAAATTAATTATTAGTGTGTGAACAATCATGAAGGATCATATTCGGGCAAGCCATTCATTAAGTCTACTGCTCGACGAAAATAAAAAATGGATATAATAATTCAACTGGACCTAAAATTCAGTGGGATGGTTTTTTATGTTTCGTAATAACAATAATTACGAGCAAGTGATTTCAATTATTATAATAGCACTAATGACGGAGTGAACTAATGCAACTCCGGTGTAAACTTTCCTACATTTCATGCTCTATGGTAAGTTTAAGAACAATAAAGCCAGCGTATGTGTGTATATCTAACTTTAGGTGGAAAAAAATTGGAATCGTAAATGCAAATGATAGATGAAAAAGAAACACAAACACCTTTATGGTGACGCAAATTAGCGTTCGAAAGTTTTTGTAGATTTTGCTAGTAAGTTTATGCATTATTATTGGTAAGCGTTCACCTCGACGGCGGTCAGACAACAGCCATGCTGCAGAGCAAAAACTTCGGGCAGAAAAAGTTAAGTGGATATTGTGGTGAGATCGAACCCTAAAAATAAGCGATGTTCTGATCGACCCTTCATCATGGTTTGTAGTGTCGGAGGGCAGACGCGTGGAAACAAAAGAGATGAATAAGTTGAACTGGGAATTATTGGCATATTCATAAGCCATGAAAACTTGAGTTAATATTTAAAGTTTATGACAGTTGTTGCATATTTCGTTTTTAAGTTTCAAGATTTCAACATTTGCAGCAGAATGAAATAACTTTGAAGTTAATTTTTCCATCGATTGTTCTTCAGGAGAATATCAGTCAAAACACTCCTCTACATTCGTTACAGGTTATTCATATTATTAATTGAGTGTGATAATGAAAAAGTCCACAGTCAGTGTTTTACAAAGTAATACATTTTAGTGTTTTACATGAGTGCAATATTGGGGCAGCAGGGTGTGTCAGGTGAGTTGTGAACGATTAAGCGCACGTAAACCACTAGCTCTCCTGTTTCACATTGTTGCACTCCTTGGGTCTGCCATAGTGTTTATCAAGCGACAGTTCACAGATAATTTTACAGGTTTTCTGCCAGTATTGAACCTGGGTCATTATTTCAATTACTCGTGTATAGTAACATTTTTTTTGCAGTTGGTAATCTAAGTTAATGAGTTACGAGTTTCAATGACGGACGACTTCCTAAGTAATACTTATGCTTTAAATAATACGTTATTTGACCCCAAGTTTCAACAGTCTCCTTCTGTCACATGTAACTAATGATCAGAATTTTTTTACATTAAGTGCAGTACATATTTTTAACTTCGAACTTCAGTAATTTTGGGGGCCATGTTATGTATTCATTACACCCAATAATAATAATTCGTTGTAAATCTTTAATACATTTATCTTTATAATAATTACAAATTAGTCAAATTTAAATCGTTAAATTTCCACGGGAACTGTCTAGTTTGAAATAATAAAAAATAGAATACTCACTATTAATTTCATTCAGAACTTTGATTCTGCATGTTATCTACCAATAACATGGTCCAGATAGTACCCATTGAAATTCCACGGTTTAAAAGGGATAAAATTAAGGATTTATGAAATTAAAGGCATTTTTCAGTTTTACTCGTGAATATTTTTCATCAATGTATACAGAACTTCCATTCTGTATCTTATCGACCGATAATATTGCCGTGTAAGAAAGATCAGCTAATAATAGAAAAAATTGAGTATTTTGTAGTGATCCGGAGCTTCTGGTTTACAATACAAAGCTTGTAATACATGCATACCCGTTCTGATTTGAATTCAATAATTTTTCTTCAGTAATGGATATAAAGTAATGGGACGGACACACACAGATAGACGTCTATTATCACTTTGGCCGCGATGTACGCCATATATGTACACGTACTGTGTTATTCGTACGGACTAATTTTGGAATCGCAGTCAAAGTGTTAAATATGTAGATGTAGATGTAGATATTGCGAAACAAAATATTTTCATACTGCACACTAATTTTGCTACAGAGAGCCAGTATATACATACAAAGAGATGAATAAAGAGTGAGGAAGGAGGTTGAGCGTGTCGTGTCTCCAGAATCATAAACAGTTCATTTGGTATCACAGGGACGCACGTGGTAATGCGCATGCGACGCTTAATCCAACCACCAGTAAGCGAATTACAGACTTTGATCCCCTCACAATCTCTGACCATCTAGGGAAGGAGAGATACAAACATAAATTGTGTCCCTACAAGGGCTCATTTATGAATGATAGTGCAAAAATTAAGACCGCTTTCTCTTGAAGTTGAGTGCTTAATGCTATTGCTAGATTGAAGATTATAAGATCATAACATTAAGCTACATCAGTTCGTAAACGATTTTATCGCCTCAATATGGAGAGCGGCACATGCCAGTGAAAGCACAACGAGATAGCTGAAATAATTTTCATATTCGAACCATGAATATTAACGTTATCTTCTTCAAAGGTGATGAATGGTTAACGGTGCACGCAATTTGCTAAGTGGGGCTAAAAGTTCAGTGATAAGGAACGTGGTTGTGAAACAGTTCAGGAGTTCAATTTGGATGAATTTGAGCATTTTACTCAGAGGCAATCAATATCGGGAACTGTGTGTAAGGTGTACTATGTACACAACCCCATAGCAATTGTTTAAACTGAAATAAATATAAAACCATGCAAATCTTATATTTATAATTCCACTATATAATAATACAGAGTTTGTTTCTTGCTTGTTTGATTCATCTTTCTGTAACGCTCTTAATTAAGGACTTAGATAGAAAAAAATTCGGAAGCCTCTCCTTCGCAAAGCCAGCGTTCACTGGCAAATCAAAAGATATAATTCAGTAAAAAACACGTGAATTTTCACGTGTGGGTCTACTAGTGTATTTATACACTACAGTGTCGTACTCATAACTTGAGTGCAGGGCGTGTGCAGTACAAATGAAAATGTGAGTGAAGTAACAACCAGTTTTACTTAATTATTAATTGTTAAAATGTACTGAACTCGTAAGTACGCTCCGTTATGTTCAGGGGAAAAACAATATATTTTGGATCCTTACAAGCGTTTTAACGGGATACAACCAATATCTAATTAATTAAAAGAAAAAACATTAATGGTCAA
Organism: Trinorchestia longiramus; assembly: GCA_006783055.1. Lineage (NCBI taxonomy): Eukaryota > Metazoa > Arthropoda > Malacostraca > Amphipoda > Talitridae > Trinorchestia > Trinorchestia longiramus. Next base: position 249,314 of record VCRD01000136.1, on the reverse strand, counting down.
GATTTAGAGTGTATAAGATTTAATTCAAAAATATTAGGTTAATAACTTCACTACACTTCCATTCGTTAAACATTATTTCCTGCAAGATTGACAGAATGACGTTCTCTCACTCGGCTTCCAAAATTTTACGTTGTTTTTTGAGTCTCTCAGCTAACAACAGCCACTAATCAGATAAACATTTTTAATGGGGTTCAATTTAGGGATTTGTGCTGAATAGCTGTTAATAGCAAGTATTTTGTCGTCCCAAACAGGTGTGGGCTGGGGGAAATGAAGTTACCTTATCACAAATGAAGTACAGCGGCTGCGCAGTCAAAGTGAACATCTAATCCTAATGTTTTATCATAAGTTGCTTTACAGCGTAGCATGGATCTTGCCCTGTAAAGGAACGATAGGACCCACTCTTGCATCAGAGTTCGCACTCCACACAGCCAACTTCCCCTAATAAACTTGCCATTTTTCTTAACGTACGCAAGAGACATTCTGCTCTGAGCCTGAGTCCTGCTGTCTGAACCAATCTTCCCGAACTTTGACTCGTCGAAATAATGTTATTTTGACCGCAATTTCTGTAGTTCAAGAGACATGCTCTGAGTAAACTACTGACGAGCTTATTAGCTTATATCGCTGATATGCCTCGAATGACCCGGTTAATTTTTCTCTAATTCAAAAGCCATTGATTGAATCATTCACCGAGTTTTCTATGTTCTTCATAGATGTGAAATTTATCTTTGAATGTTACGAAAAGTTTCAAATTTTATGCCCTTCAAATTAATTAATTGGATAAAAATCGTTGGTACCTCTTCTGACATTCCCATTGCTATTTTACTGTCGATGGACATTGAATATTTATCCATGCAAATATTTAGAATGCCATATTAATAATCAGTGTTGAAAACATATCCTCAATTGGTAATATGTATATTTTGAGGTTATTTGGTCAGATTACGTCGGTCGTCAGCATAAAGATCACAAAAAACTATACACAACAGGTAAAGTTAACTCGGACTAGCGAGTCAGAGATTTATTCAATATTGTTTAGCAAACCTCAACAATTGGAAATTTCCTCTATTGCGTACTACTATACAGAGTGGTTAAAAACTATCGTCACATTCATATGTAAAATAAATTATTTACACTAACTATTTATTCTAGTAAAAATATTGGTGTATTAACGAAATCCTGTTTTTTCAGGTATAATATTGATTATAATGGCTTGAAATTCAGAAAAAATAACTATTTTAGAGCTGCACAGAGAGGAAAACTCTCCAACGGATGTTACTATATCTTTAAAAGTAATCAGAATGCTCGCCAGGAGAACGTGGAAGAGGTTTAAAGGGACTGGATAGGAATGAATATGCATGGACAAAGTTGTCCTCGACCTGCCACAAGCTCAAAACTGGTGAAATCTACGAAAGAAAAGCTCAGAAGGAATCCAAAGAGATCCTTCAGCAATTTGGCAAAAGAGGGGAATGTACCTGTAGGAACCATGTCCACTCTTCTTCATAAAGACTTGAAAATCTCTACTTAAAAACATAAAAAAAGCTGTTATCTGCGAAAACTGTTGACAAACGTCTTGCAAGAGCTGAAATGTTTTCTCTCGTATCCACGAACACACGAACGCAATTTGTGCTCAATCACGAAAAGAAATTTGATTTCCAGTAAAAAATTAAACTCACAAAATGATTGATTTTGATCTGGGATTGATGAGATTGACATCTGGGTAGTCACTTAAATAGAGTGAGCGGTGTCTGGAAGAGTTTGGGCAGCGATCAGTGAAACCGGAATAATTCTATTGGTTTTCGTGGAAAAAAGTATTGATTTTAACCAAGAAAATTACTGCAACGACGTTCTTACAAAATAATTGTTGCCTTGGGCTGAGAATCATTTCAAAAAACGCCAGCGATCATTTCAGCTGGACTCGGCACTCTTACATGGAGTTAAAAAAATACATGATGTGTTTGCATCCAATGTTTCCCACTTTATTTCGAAGCAGAAATATCCTAATTCATGGCCAGACCTGAATCCTTTCAAGTGTGACATCTGATCCATCTTGGAGAGTAAAGTTCCAGGGGAAATGGGCCAAAATCCTTCAAAAAATCGTTTGTGACTCCTGCAGGGCATTCTTTAAGCGTCTTCAGATTGTTCTTGACACACACAGAGGGCATATTGAATAAAATCAGTTATTTTCCAAACATTACATTACTAACTACATTTAATTTTTGTTGCACCTGCATGCATTTCTTCGTTTATTAAACATAGGCTTTAAAAGTCGAAGCGTTGACTACTGATATCATATTGAAACCACTGTAATGATATCATTTATGGGGGTTATCCATTAAATAGTTTGACAGGCAGTGCACACCATATGACATTACTTAACATCGAAAAGCATCAATGCGATGTATTTTTATTACAGGTACATAAACACAATCTATAGTGTTTTTCTTGGAAATTTATTTCTTTACTAAAGCAGTTCTAATTCAAAATTGACTTGCGGGCAGGTCCAAGAATATTTCTCCGACAAGTTGTAGGCCTACATAAAGATTTAAAATTCATTTAAAAGTCATTAAAGCATCGGAAATGTTTTCCTACTAGAAGAGGGAAAAACTATAGATTGTGTACCATCGGATGTAATTCAAAACTGATTATAGAGCAAAAAATTAACTGGAGTCGAAATAACTTTGGATTTATTTTTACACTCATGATAACCAGTAAAATATTCATATATAACTCAAAACAACAGTAGAAGAGAAGTTGCAGCGATCCCTGCTCAAGAAAGCATTTGAAAGTAACATATCATTAATTAACATTCAAATAAGTTTTACAAATAGAAATTTATCTGTGAATCATTCCAGTGTGCTTAATATTACGGAAACTAAGGAACCAGTTTCACCTATGGTGCTGAAGAGATGCTTTCCACTGGCTTACCCAATTTTTACAAGTTGTATCCTTTAGCCACCACCAGCTTGGTCGACTGGTGAGCGAATCTGCTTTCGAGCGGGAAGACCCGGGTTCGAATCCCGCTGCCGATATGGTTGATGCGGCTAGAAATACGGCATGGGACTTGAGTAAACAACCGAATAATTATCGAAGTAATTATCTGACCCAAGAATGGGCCAGAAGGTTTGTTCCTATAGCCTCATTCTATTCTATTCTATTCTATATACAGGGGTTGGACAAAAATATGGAAACACTTCGTGAAATGCATGATTGAAAAGAAATTTGTTCTGGTGAAATGTGTTGATGGTGCTGGTGTTCTCACCTACTGACTCCGTCTACATGTACAACTCCGTAAATACGCTGTGCAGGTCAGTCGTTGTCAAGGCACTGTTCTGTGAAGTTGTAATTGCATCTTGTCAGAGCTAACAGACTCCGAACGTCGGAAAATTATTAGAACACGTATGGGGGTGCTTCCGCAAGCCAAGTTGCCGAAGTGTTTAGTGTTTCAAAAGGTATTGTATCAAAGATTTATTCCATACATTTGAAATACGGAAAACATCATCTGCTAAATCACAGATCGGACGAAAGTGTGTGTTGAGTGATCGTGACGGACGATCATTAAGAAGGATTGTGACGAAAAAGAATTAGACCACAACTGCAGAAGTTACTACTAAAATGAATGTCGTGCTCAAGAACCCTGTGAGGACCAAAACAATAAGAAAGCTCCATAAGCAGGATATTTTTGCCCGAGCTGCAATTCAAAAACCATTAATCTGTGATGATAATGCTCGTTACAGGAGAAAATAGTGTTTAAGTCATAAAGCCTGAACTATAGAGCAGTGGAAGACAGTAATATGGTCGGATGAGTTTTCTTTCACACTGTTTTCCACTTCTGGCCGAGTTTACGTCTGGCAAACGCCATCACAAACCTATAATACAGACTGCTTGCAGCTAAGAGTGAAACATGGCGGGGGTTCTCTGATGCTTTGGGCAGCTATATTGTAGTTTTCTGTGAGCCCCATGATAAGTCTGCAACGGCACATTACTGTCAAGTATTATGTGAACATTTTGGCCTATCAAGTCCATTTCATGTTACAAACTTTGTTCCCCAATGGAGATGATATCTTTCAAGATGAAGAAGCCCCTGTTCACACAGCTCACATCGTTCAGGACTGGTTTTCTGAGCACGAGCATGATTTGCCACATCTCCCTTGGCCACCACAGTCACCAGACCTCAATGTTATTGAACTTTTGTGGTTTACATTGGAGAGGAAAGTACGTGGTCGCTATTCGCTGCCACCATCGTTATTTGAACTTGCCACCGTTTTGCGGCAAGAATTGTTCAAGATTCCTTTAGCAAGCATACAGGAACTGTATTTATTCATTCCGAGAAGACTGCAAGCTGTTTTGAATGCCAGCGGTTTTCGTACACGATATTAGGGAAGGAAATATGTTTTTTAGGTATTTGCATATTTTTGTACAGCCCTTATATACAATTACTGCCACTGATCCTATTACCTTAGCATCAACTTTAATGCTCCTAAATTAAATTCCCTGTAACTAGGTGAGCTTCATGACGTAACTTATTTTTGGCAATTTCACATTTCAATTCGGGAGATGAAGTTTTTATTTAACGAAGATAATTAAATTGCAGCTCAACCACTCAAGATTAATAAGTATTACTATCTAATTATCAATAAAATTACTTGAAATACCCTCGATCTATTTACTTGCACGCACAGAACACGGCTGACACGTCATCTTGACTACTGGTCAGATTCCTGTACAGTTCATAATCACCATCTCTGTGCGTTAGCGTATACAACAGCCAAATTTATGTTTGTTTATTGTATAGATATAATAGAAGCGTTAACATAGCCCACCCCAGTGAAGTTCTGTAGAGCGAAGTTCCTGTTACTCGATCCAGACAATTTTTTTGTGACATCTTGTTTCGAATTATTAATTAATCTTGACATGAACAGTACGTGATTATCAAATCAGTTGAAAATCCAATGAATTCGCACATTAGGTGAATTCATGAAATACCATGCACTTGCGAAATCCTTCAAACAACACGTATTAGATAAAATTTCTGCTTTAGTCTACTTTTGGAAAGTTCGGATTTCCCCTCGGGTGTACTGCAGAGCTCTAATCTGCATGTTGGTAATCGGGGTGTCCTCGTTCATCTGATGTTATAGGCTCATAACTGTCAGTAGGGATCTCGTTCACCTCTGGTCAGTTCCACTTAATTTGCAGTGGCTTTCAGTAAGAACCGTCCACTTTCGTCCAAAGTGTCGGCCAATGTATATCGATCCGTCGAAAAGCGAAGATTGCTCTATGTAAATCAGCCTACCCCTTCGCTACAGGATCCTTCCCTGTCCTGTTAACTATAGAGATACTCCGTAAAGGCTCAATGGACTCGAATTACTTTCGTCCGAAAACTCCCTCCTGACTGTGACAGAAAATACACCTCTATCGCCTCGAAGCCACATTTCTTCCTATCACTGCAAGCGAAGCTCTCCCAACTTTCACCGAAGATTATTCAAAGCACACAAACTACTGAACTTTCCTCGCATGATATGATATAAATGTGATCATACCCGTCAAAAACGCCGTTTGCCATCGTGACACTGAATTAGGGTTGGGTAATTAGGTTTAATGAATTCATTTATTTCATAGAGCCAAAAATAGTCGAAATTAGGAATGTCATTCAACGTAACATATGACAATCAATGACTATACTGGCCTCATATGGAATTCAATACCCATCGAATTTTAAAAATACTAATGATATGAAATTTGATTTGAATCTTATTTCATTATTTCTGAACTTAAGAAAAAGACCCTGGGAGATGAAGCACTAAAACTGTCACAAGTTTGATTAATTAGCAGTATCATCTGAATTTCATAAACCTGGAATAATTTTCCGGAACAAATGACAAAGTTGCAATCAAACCTAGAATGCGTGCTGACTCGGTGCTTCCAGTAAAGATTTTGATTCGACTTTTAAAATTAGCAATTTCTTTGACTTAGAGAAAAATTTTGACATAGCAACGATAGAATTGACTTATTCATGGCAATTGACAGTGTTTATGATACTAACATCACATTTATGATTGGTACAAACAAATTACGTACACAAAAGTGGACGAACTGACCTCAGAAATTAGGCACTCAGTGCTATTAGGGCTCGTCATGCTCACCAACGCTGTACCAGGTAATTTGGCTCCATTTAAAAGCAATAGCTTGACTCGCGTAGGTAATGTTTAACTACTTATTGAACACTAATGAGCAGCGCAAAATGAAAACTCTTTGGAAACATCGATACACAACAGCGCTCACGTGACATCTACTTCCAGGCATCTCCCGTGGTCGTCATCAACGAATGGACCAGAGGGCGTAGGCAGCATTGTTAAACATATAATGAAAAGCATAAAACTTTTACTTTTACGAGAAAGCGCAATGAGAGCTCATCGACCTAGCCTCTCAAGTGCGACCTATGCTGTTACAATACGAAGAAATAATGGCACTGACTGGAAAACTGTATTATTTAAATTATAGTTATATCATTTAATTATAATTCACAAAAACACTGTAGCACCCTTTAACCTCTTGTCGCTTAAAAATACACAGAAAAAAGAAAACTAACTGAAAATAAATGCATTGTGAAAAAGGATTAATGTAAAGAAAAACTGTTGTGAAAACAATGCACAAATAATACGAAAAGGTTTACTATGGCGAGAACGCAATACAAATTCACAAAGAGGACTCGGCACAACAGACACGAATACGAGTAGAGATTGCAATTATGTCAACTGATAAATTTGATCTAGATAAGATAGGTGGCCGTTCGTTGGAGGTGTTTAAAGAAATGGATCTTTTCACTCCTCTAACTGAAGAGTCTTTATCAAATTAACTGCGATGTAAGCTTTGAATGATGCATTCATATTTGAACTTTGAAGAACTTCATGGGTGCTCCCAGTAAAATTGCTCGTTTACTGTGGAGGAAAAACACGTGATCTTGTGTAATCAACTCAATTCAACATTAGTGTGTCCATCATCGCAAAGTAAAGATAGAAAGATTTACTGGGGCGATACTAGCTTTACTAAAACGACTACGTACTTATATTAATGGTATATTCTTATGTCGCCAGCGATTTTATTCAGACAGGAGGATGAATGTATGCCGCAGTTGGCCAATTTTTGATGATCATAGTTACTTGCAGTAAAATCAGTGTTATGAGACGTCAGGTACTACCACAACAGCCGACATTTTTAAAGACATTAGTTGCGATAACAGTTACAATTCAGAATCAAATATTACTGCCTGGTACATACGCATAAATTTGATTAGAATATTGATTTATGTTTTCGGTGAAACATAGAATTTGAAATTGAATAGTCATAAAGGAATAAATTGCATTTTACAATAAAGGTTGCAGTTCTCAAATATATATCGAAATTTAGGAGTACAGGTATTATACATTCAACTTCAAACGCCATATAACATAACTTAAGAATACGGTACACTTCCTCTCACCATTGTTCATACGCTACATACACGCACGGATTTGTCCCATGTATTCTGCATATTGACATTCCACACATGTAGATACTGCTGTCAGAAGACACTAAGCAAAAATGACACTAGATACCTCCGAGATATTATTGCTTTTAACAATCTGAAACGAAGTGATACCTTTCTAATCTCCGAGCACAACTTCTGTTTCCTAGATTTTTCACACGCTCATTATGACCTCCGATGATAAGGTAAAATGTGTTCAAAAGTACAGGATTCTTCTGGTTGCTGGAATTCTGGTTGCTGAGGTTGCTTTCAGGACTGAAAGCTGGCCACTCTCAAGTAAAAAATGGAAATCAAAAACAGTTCTTTTGGAATCATACCGTAGAGAGAATAATATATGTTTCTTAAATACATATGTGTATATATGTATGCAACATATTAACATTTGAAATGCACATGATCCTTCAATTAACTTAAAAGAAAAATAACACGAGAAGACAATTCGTTATTTGCAGAAATGTATGGCTTCTTGGATTATGAGTACAATCATTACTACTGTACACATACAAATTTGTACGGGTACCTCACGGCACCTAATTACCAAACAACAAAATGAAGTCGACTTTGCAAATCTAATTTTGTTGCGGGTGACGTCACGCTCTGGCCGTACAGAAATTTCATGTCTGTGTACCAAGCAGTTTTAGCCTACTACTTAACATGAAAGCTTCTATTTTACATATTCTGTACTTGCAGTTTTAAAAATAAATTAGCAGGAATTAATTTTCTGACTTCTGTTCTGTGTGGAATTTCTCATCTTCGGCAGCTGATGCCAGTGCCTGGTAGGAACCAACTTCCAACTGTTTTACTCCTGGAAGGGTTTTTAACAATTTAATGCACTTTCTACAATAACTTCCATTTTCTTTCTGGACAGTGTCCGAAATATGGGCTTCAATTAATCATGAAAAGTCATCATTATTCGGATGAATTTATCCAACCATTTTGACGAAGAAAAACGCATTTTATTTCGTCCATTGATGAATTCTCAGCATCGCATTTCTCGGACTAAAAATCATATCCGACAAATATTAATGCCTCAGCTGCCATAACCAATGTCGGAAAAATAGTCCATGTTTGTGGAAGATAAATAGGCAATTTCACTTTGCGTAGGAAATAACATGGAACCGAAGGAGTATTGTCCAGCTATAAGCCATCAATATTTGTGAACGCAATGAATTATCAACTTGATGTTTGCGTGGAGAGCGCAATTATTAAAACGACCATAATTTCGCTCATCAATCTGGAGCTGGAGCTTGGTTCGTTTCCTGACGGTACACGTGTACGGTGTGAAGCGTTACGTATAAAAATGCTGGAGCTCCGACAGGCGGCAACTAGATGAGTCATACTTGGATGAGTGATCATTACATAATTATCGATGTAAGCTAAGTCGCATGTGTGGGAAAATAAGCACGACTGTAAACAAGTATGCATTAAAAATTTGTCTTTAGAAACACTGTAACATCTCTATTAAAATTGGGAAGTAACTGTTGCGTACGTTTGGATGCTACTGGTATGATGGAAAGAGTGTACACTCAAATAGTGTTGTGAATTAGTGCCTAACAATTTAACCCTTTCAGTACTATGATGCAAACATCAAAACCTTTTCAACATATTTAACATCAAATTTGAAAAAATGCCTTGTGATGTTTTACGGTCACAGCATTGTCCTGATCAAACTGTAGCTTGCACTGCCCTACCAGCGTTTGCACAGACACACGTGTTGCTCTGCATCTTAAAATGTGCAAAATTGGAGCGGTACTTATATGTACCGTCAGTATCGAGAGGGTTAAATTTAAAAAGTCCTTACATTTTCTATGATGAATCTTCTGACGGAAATCACTCACTTATACGAAACTAAGGTAGTTATTGTTTATTATTGAGTAACAGTGTAAATTATCAGAGAACATCATAAAGTTTAAAAGAGAGATGAATCGAAACATGAAATGAAATGTTCCTAGTGTTTCAGTTCCAGCAATTTGCTGAACTTGAAGCTTGAGAAAGCAACCTAAAGTTGATCTTAGAATTTTCACTGCACTAGTTCAAAAATGTCAAAAGAGCAGCACACATAGTTAAAATTAGAATAAAATTTCATTGTAAAATTTGAAACTCACTTATATTAAAGAAGGTACGTTGCAAGTAAGTGTAAAAACATTTAAATCAGAAAAAACACAAAGCATTTTCTTTTGTGTGAATGTAAATTCTAATTTGGTGTTCGTGTTGCTAACCTGGTAACAGATGGTACTGAAGCAATATTTATCGCAGGCGAGTGTCACTTTAACAAGAGGATTTCGTAGTTAATTATTCCTCTTGAATATTCAGGTTCCGTAGTCAAGTTTTCCACCGCTGGCCACTTTACTTTGTAGTAATTTTAATGTGACTACCAGAAGGGTAGATTAGAATCGCTGGAGTTAAATGCATTATTGACAATTGTTTCCCCACACACCAGGACTGGTTATGAAATCTGCAAAACTAGGCATGAATTAGTGAAGCAATCTGGGCCAAAATCAGCAACTGATGGACCAATTACGTGATAAGAAGTTTTTATTGAAGTAACTTGTGTTTATTATCGAGTAGTAAACGCTTTGTGTTTAGACCAGCGTTCATAACACATTGCCGTGTTTACCAGCTACGTGCCGTACAAGTTATTACAAACTGATTGAGTGAACAGATTTTGATGTGCTTATGTCCGTTCCTTTCTGCACAAGTAAATTAGTGTCGCATAAATGCAAGTAAATATGTACACATGTAGCATATTATGACGTCATTATGTTTTACATGCCACATTGTGTGCCTTGTTATGAGTAATGTTAGAAATTTAACTGCACGAAAAATGTACGTCGCTTAAAGTTTCATTTGATCTTTACTCAGCAATTCTCATGAGCATGCCAGTTCATGAGTAGGTTTGTGCGCTTAGCTAATATGCACTGAATTGAAAATTTTAAGCGTTGTAAAAAATGTGTCTCGGTAATATCTGTCGAATAACGGCGGGTATACTCATATTTCCATTGCAAACAAAGCCGAGAATATGCTCTCAGATTTGTTACCTATGGCGATACTAGTTTAATTTTTCCAAGGGAAATGTTTAAGTAGACGCATTTTTGAGCTGGTTAGAGGACAGAAACAAAAGTCAACACAATAATATTCATATAAAACTTGAATAATTCTAAAGGTAATTCAGTCTGAGGGGAATAATACTGAATAATATGATCCGTCATGTAAAACTTTTAATAATGTGATTGCTCTAAAAACTCAATTCACATCAATGCTCTCAAAATATCACGAGAATTTCATCATTGTTTCTACTCTGAAAATGAGTCAGATTTAATGACACATGATCAAGCTTTCATTCTTCAAACACTCGCTCTTTTTTTCGCAGAAAATCACGGACTCCAGTCATTTATTTGCGGGCTCTAGAGTTTCTATTTTTGTGCGGTGGGGCTTTAAAAAAGACATGAGGACAGTCTGGTAATAAAAGGAAGAGGACGGCGGGAGTACGAGCGGAAGGAGTTTCTTTGTCTCGTCAAGACGTACCATAGCGCACCGCCGCTCAGTTCCGGTCCGGATTTTCTGATCCTGTGTGCAGTTTTTGCACAGTTGACTTTTCTATTCTTTTCTTCAATCGGCCCTACCGAGTTGATTTTCTTTCTTTCAACTGTCTTCAGTTTGTTGTGAAGATTGATTATTGGAAGAGGAATTTGAAAAGGGAGGTTTTATAAAAAGGAGAATTTGCCATTATATGGTACCCAAAAAGAACTATTATTGGGAAGCTGATTTAAACTTGAAAGATAAAAAGATATCCATAATTTGAAGATAGGGAACGAAAATTTTCCATTGATTGATGAATCTTCAGAGGGCGAACAAATGTACACTGTAGGTGAAATAAAATCACGTAGTATTTTCCCACTATATTTTTAGGCACTCTTCACTTCAGTGGCTCAAATTTTAAAAGTTTACAACTGTTTTACGCATGCAGCACAAATTTTGCAATTTTTATTCATTGTTCAAAAGGGCATTTTTTCGCTATCAGCTGTTAACATTAGTGTTCGTAATTACCCCGCTAGTAGACGAAAACTATCATTGAGTTATGCATCTTGGCACATGGTTCAGTACACAAACATCTACCACTGAGATTCCCTTACGTCATGGGAGCATGATTTAACTGATGGAGTAAAACTACAACCGAGGTAAGGGAAACTCGACATTTTAAATGTCGTAAGGTAACTATAAAAAAGAGCTTTCCACCAAGTCAAGTTGAGGATTCATATAAATTTGAGGCAGAAGTTGAAGAAGGCAAAAGGAGAGTATTTTCGGAGCCAACGTTGACGAGGATAGCATGGAACAGTAAGAAATCATTCAGCAGAAGAGAACTAATTTTTGACGGTGGATGCACCGGCAATGTGTCGATGTCAATTTCAATGTTTTTAGAAAATATTCCGATGTGTGTCGCTACTTAATGTGGGATAACAGATCCAAGTTGAGGGATATCCAAGGAAACCGTCAAGTAAAACCTATAGTTTTTACCAACAAATCCTGAGTAACACTCGATACACTGAGGAGAGACCATCTGCAAGCAATGATTTAATATAATTTAATAAATAACTAATAGCTGATATGCATTGAATTGAGAATTGTCCGTGTTGTAAAATATTTGTCTTGGTGATATCTTTCGAATAACGGGGAACATATTCATATTTCCAATACAAACAAAGCCGAGAATGTACTTCTAGATTTGTTATCTATGGCTATAATTTATCTATGGCTGTGATGATCAAACTACAAGGTCGTTTTTGCAAATATGAAGCTTTGAAGAAACTCGAGTGACGTTTTTATTAAGAATTATTGTTGGTGTGAAACTTATTCTATCTTTGAGGCTGCTTAACAGTCTGAAGCTATCTGCAGATATCAACATCGAAATGCTGTTTTGAAATGATCGATTGATGAGATAGCTGGGGTGTTTTTCAGACTCAATTCAATTAAAATCAGGCAGCGTACTATCAGGAGAGAACTTTATGCCTCGGAATTGAGTTCAAAACAAGAAAACTTCTGTAACGAAGTTCGACAACAGTAATTTGCATTTCATGATTTTCAATAATAGAACACCTTTCCTTGATGAAACCCTTATTTCTGTCACGTTTGGGGTGGTACATACCTGTAAAAACAACCTCTACCACATGCATTACTCAAATTCCCACGCAGTGAATTACTCTAGCAATGCAATTTCAATACACTCTGATGTCAGCAACTTCGTAACTACATTTAAAAAATACGTAAATTTCCTTGCTGCTAAGTTTTTGATGGAGACCTGTGATTATTTGAAGTTAAAGGTGTTATAAAGCAACAGCTGCCGTTTGTGAACAGATGCGTCATTTTTCCAAATAAACAATGTTTAATATCAGTGCAGCAACACACATGTGACGTTTGTGTTAATACAGTGGAACGAACTTTGCAAATGTTTTCAAAAGACAATTTCGCGTGATTTTGAAATCAGCATGATAAAGTGCAGGGGAACTAGAAACTGAAGTTATTCAATCAAACAATAATTTGAATTTACAAAGCACATCACATTATGATGAAACTGTTTGAGGCAAAATTTGAACGATCATCGAAATTAATTGAGAACAGCTTGGTTCTATCTAGTTTTCAAAAGATTTTTGAAGGAGAATTTCAACACGCTTCAGGTCATCATTCCATTTTTGGTTGATAACTCGATCAGTATCGGCCATCGTTAAATTACTTCATGATAAATAACTGACAAAATTATACTGAATGTCAAGGCGATTTCAGGCTCCTTTAGCTGATTCTTAAATTTTTTGAATGCATATTTTACCAGAATAGAGATTTATTAAACATCACCAAGGCTCAAATCGGGAAGGGATATCCGTGTTTCAGTGTTGAAAGGCCCGTTGCAGTACTGGTAGATGTATCGGATTTGTACGAAAACATAAGCTTCAGTCAGTATAATCTTACAAGTATTTCTTGGAATAGCAACAACTGTCATTAAGCGTTTTTTTGTACCGGGGGTGAAACATGTTATTTAACCCCTTCAGTTCCCTGGTCAAATGTATTGGACACCCTTTAAAATGATTGTAAATCATAAATCTGACGCAATACGAGTACGGGAGTCACACTGTCCTGTTTGTTGGAGACGTCTCTAACGAAAAAATTATTTCTTGTTTTATCCTAGTTCATGTGGTCTGTTTTTGAAGATGAACGAAGTTTTTCAATGAAAATCAACATAAAAATCATCGTGGCTGAAGGGGTTTGCGAAATTGACAGCATGGTAATGAACAGCATATCAATTAAAATCATAGTTTGGAAATTTGCACGCATTCCAATTCTACACATTGAATGATTTTGATAGCAGCAAGTTGGAGGTGAAGAATTGCGTGGCAGAAAAGAGCCAAAACTCGAGGCGCAAATGCTGACGCTCGCACGTAGCTGTTCGCACTGACCACCTGTAGTAAAAGAGAGCTAGGACCTTTTTAGTCTGAACGGTTTCCTAAATTTGGGCCTCACATTATCTGAGGGTAAAATGACAGTTTGAAAAACCAAGTCAGATGTTAGCACACATATTTCAAAATAGTATAGTTAGTTATTATTAAATTCTTGGTTTAATCACCAGCTTGGTCGACTATCACCAGCTTGGGCGACTGGTGAGATCACCAGCTTGGTCGAAAAGACCCGGGTTCGAATCCCGCTGCCGACATGGTTGACGCGGCTAGAAATACGGCATGGGACTTGGGTAAACAACCGAATAATTATCGAAGTAATTATCCGATCCAAGAATGGGCCAGAAGGTTTGTTCCTATAGCCTCATTCTATTCTATTCTATTCTATTCTAATCACCACAGACGGTACAAGTACAAAGCTACTGAAAAACACTAAAATATGCACGGGTTTCTATCGGGTATCAATATATATCAAGAAAAATGTGATTATTTAATTGACTTCATTCTTTCGAAAACTGACAACAAACATGAATGAACACCTGGAAACAGAATAAAACTTCTCGGTAGCGCAAAAAATTAAAACTTGTGACAAAGCAAACACATTCCACTTGCAACCAGACAATATATTCCTTTGAATTTAAGTTGGAAAATTTAAGTACGACGAGGGAATTACTAACACGAATAAAAACTGACAGCTGCAACTCAAAACTAAAGCGCACATCGATTTTCACACTCATTTTTTTCCACTCTACGTAGGTGAATAATGTAGAAAAAGCTGGAAGATGTTATGGAAATAATTATTATTTTTGTCGCACATCGGGGACTGAGAGCGAGCACTCGTACACACACCTTTACAGGAAGACGCTTTAATTTAAATAATTCATTCGCTTCTACATGCAAATATGTTTCAAATGTGTAATTGATAAGACATTTTGTGATGATTCTCATTATGATTGAGGGAAGTTTTAAACCATATTACGCTTAGCAATTTATGTGATTAAGCGAAACACAGAGTTGAATCATGATAAACCTTTAGAGAGGCTTTGAAAGTTCAGTCGTCAGCCTCAACCCACCACAAGCTTCACTGGACAGTTTCTAGATTCTCTTCTTGCGCTCATGCAAAATAAAGAAGTAAAGGTAAAAATAATGGCAGCTCCAGCGGTGCTTTACCGCCTCACCGCTTCCGGTACGCGGGATCAGCGTTGCGCATGCGCGTCTGCGGGGAATGTTGGCACATGCACGACTGTCAGGGAGAATAATTAACTTTGGTGTGAAACTGATATCATTATTTTAAGGTAAGTTGTTTTTAATTTGGTATTTTCATAAGTTCAAAGTCAGGGCTCATTTTCTCGTTTTTTATTAGGTGAGAAGACGAGAATGAGCTATTTGGGTTCAAAAAATAAATGTTGCTAGATAAAGGTGAGAAATTAGTTAGTGTCAAAGCATAGGACTTTTTTTCATGCAGTATTAGGTACGTGAATCCCGAAAGTTTAGCCTGGTAATTATTTTTTAACGCAGTTATAAATTTTTGCGCTCCTGCGAGCAAAGTATGACAATTAGTATACACAAATAACACCATTTCTAAAACAGATTTGTTATGATTATATTACGTACTTTTGCGATGAAAAAGCATCATGATCGATAAAGAGGCGAAAGAAATTGATATTGCAATGAATCAAACTCTGATTCAGTCTATTCGACAGCAGAAGCTTTGTTTTTGCGATAATGAACAAATATGGTAAGCAATCGAATACATTCAGATGGTCTCCTACTTATTCCATGCTAAAGCTGGTCCAGTTTACATAAAATGAACTAGCGTTGCATGAAAAGTAGCAGAACAAAACCCATGACAAACAGACATGTACAGTTTCATTGTGTCAATTTTGGAGGGCACATACGCACCAATAATATCATGCGTGTGTGGATATATTGACTCTGGAAGTATGAGCTTTCAAATGAAGGCCCAGGATCCATTAATAGTATTTGTACACTACGAATTAGCGCAAAAGTAATTGAAAAATTCTAGTCCAAAGTACGAGTGAATATGTTTAAGCCTAAAATACGCTTAATTGCGACCAGGACAATTTCTATTCAGGAAGAAGCAATAGAAATTTGAAGAGTAGAGTGTGATTTAATTTCACGGTCTCCTGAACTCAGGGCGTCTGCAATGGCAATATTGAAGAGCTGCTTTATTCAGGAGCTGCTTTATTCTCTAAGAGCAAATTTGGCCTAAGGCTGGGCTTGCAACTGGGTTAGTCGCTCTCAAAATTTTGTGAGCTTCCAATGATTTGTATTAAAAAGATCAGCGAATACGTAAACGATTAATACGTGTCAGTTGAGTAGAAATAAAAAAGAAGTGAGTGCCAATTACTTGCAGAGGCTTATAACAGAAATCTATGGGTGCAAGGAGAATAAATGTTGAGCAACTCAAAGAATTTGATCTTAGAATGAATCGTTCTATTGATATTAACTCAAATAATTAAAAGACTAAGCTAAATAGCAAATTCTCGAAACAACGTTTAATTCGTGATATTCTTGCTTGTACTAAAGAGAACTATCATTACGCAAACATGTGGAATGAAAATTACTGTTTCGTTTCGATATACTCGTACTTGAAAATGAAAATAGTCTTTTATCATGTCGAAACAGTGAACGTAATCAAAGGTTTTTAATTTATTTTAGCTTAAAATTTTAATTATAATAATCGCTGATGAATCTTAGAACGAATTTGAAACAGATCTCTTGATAACGGTAAAAAATTGAGGGAAAATGCTGTCAAATTAGTCTGTTATATAAAAGTAAACGTCCAATGGAAATATTGAAAAAACAATTCTGATTCCTTTTTTTAGAAAATAGGTAATCAAAGTTCTAATCGATCTATTTGGGCAATATAGTAAGCTAATTGTATTTTCGAAGGATACAGCCCTCATAACTTAACAACTTGCTCTAGGTTTCCAGTCAATTCAGATGTTGATTATTAAGTCATAATATGAGTAATCCAACACGTAGAAATTCACTTGCTTTTCACTGATTTTCCCTTTTGATTCGCCAGTAAACGCGGGCTTTGCGAAAGAGTTTCCACATTGAAGGATGTGCCTTTGGTGTCCAATGCTTACAATACATGTATACCCTGCCGAATATTTTCCTATCTAAATCCTTAAGAGCGTGACAGAGAGACGAAACAAGCCAGCAAGTAAGCAAGCAACAAACTGTATATTATTACTACATAGTGAAACTAGTATATATCCCCAAACGTGAAAATTCACGTGTTTTTATACTGTTTTTTTCGTTTTATTTGTTAGTGGACATGGGCTTTGTGCCGTATTTTTAGTAATCGTGTGCTTTTGGTATCCACAAAACAATGCTTACAATACATGTATACTCGTTATATTGAAAAGTCAATACTTAGCCTAATATATACACTTTATTTCAGCTCCTTAGTGATGCCTCGTTTCCAATTAATTCTCCCTGTCTAAGTCAGCAGTCAGGGGACACCATATATATTTCTTTATAAAGAAATACACAATAACTTTTATTGCATGGTATGTAAAGTAATATAAAGTTGATAAACTTGTGATATAATCATGAAAGATATAATAAACAGAATTTAAGTATTTGATACATTTTATTTGGTTGCTATTTAGGCAGGATACATGATTAATGTGGAAAGATGGGATACGAAATATATATATATATATATATATATATATATATATATATATATATATATATATATATATATATATATATATATATATATATATATATATATATATACATATATATATACATAGATATACAAGCACATTGAATTTTATTACGTCAGATACAGCGTCAGACCACATCTGTTCAAAACACTCGTTAAGTAAAGCACATCATCTCAGAGCTTTCTATTGGAGGCAACATTGAACGATTTCATTACGTCGACACCCAAAATAGGTCTCAACCAGTTGCTGGCAGAATTTCATCTTGGTGAGGCGTAGGGAAACCAGTGAATCTCGTCCGAAAATTTTAGTGAATCTTTGTTAGCAAAGTTTGATTATTACGGTGAATGCACAGGAGTGAAAAGGTTTCAAAGGTACGATCAGTTGTATTTTGAAGTTACTACACAAATAATTCTAATAAATTCTGTAGTTCATTCGTTTCCTTAGTTTGAACGGTGCTTCATTTTGATGAATACATTTTGTGAAAACTCTTAGTCCTCAACAGTTAAGATTCAGACTTTTTTATCAATTTTTTGTTAAAGGTTGCGTTTACTTTCCATCAATGCCAGAAAATACATCATGAGCTTCATGCAATTGTTGAGCTTATCCTTGGACGAGACGATCAACTATGCCCACAAATACTACTGATGAAATGATTTATGAAAAATGAGTTATGATTAGCTCGTATTTTTCTAACTCGCATAACACTCACATTTTAAGACAAGATACAGTGAGAACGTGGTCTTATAACGGACGTTACTGAAGTCTTCATATAATCCTTACAATTAAAAAATAAACTACCAGATCTTATAATTCATCTAAATTAAAGCGAAAAATCGTTTATCAGGTATTGCATTTAACCATTGTGGATCATTTTGAAATCAATGTCATTTCAATTGCATAACTATATACGTAAAAGTTTACCCGGAGTGAATAGAAGAAGAGTGAAGTATAGAGACTTACCAACGTTGGTTTAGATCGTAACCGATAGGCATAGAACAACACAGGCATAAGCACACAAGATAATTTAATGCTTGCTAATAATACTTACACAACAAAGCTCTACTTTCTTTGATAGTGGAGTAGTTACCCTAGGATTCATTTGCTATCGTTGATACTTAATGATCCTCCCTTTGCATTATCATTTTAACTTGGCAATGAATATGTGTTTCACATCACGCAAACAAGAAATGTCTGCACTTAAATTCTGGTAAACTGTTTGTGGTCACGTCTTAAGCATTTTAGTTCTCTGGCTCATGTCTTCTTGACGTAATTCAGTGAGCGTGGCAATTAACAGTTCTGATTGAATTCATATGAGCCACTAAGGGTTAAAGGCGCAAACGTCAGAATAGGTACATAAAAACAACCAAGATCGTGATCTCGACGCACGTGAGGTCACTTCCTAGTCTGACCTTCTTCCGGTTACGCACAAATTCCCGGCGTAACCGCTGACACAATGACCCGCGCACGACCTTTTCATGTTATGTCATCCAGCACAAAAAAACGCAGCAATGAATTTAAGGATCTCTGAGGTCACGGCAGCGACCCCTGGCGCATGCAGTAGAATTGCCGGGGTCTGACGGTGCAACTCAGTGTTATCTTCCGTGTTCCTCTTCACTGGAAATTTGTGAGCATGTTCAGGTTTTAGCCAAGAAAAATAAAACGTTTGGGACCAGGAAAGTAAAGTTTTAAACACATTTTAATGGTAAGTCTGACTATCTGCATTCGAATTTTGCTGGTATAACTTCAGGGGAAAGTGGGATTTTTGAGAGGCAGCTCTTTCCCAGGCCCTAGCCTCTAACCCAACTCGACTAATGCGAGGTCGGAGTCATAACCCACAACGTGACTCCTGAAGATTAGAACCAGCAATTATTTTATACTGTACAAATTGGTATGGCGTTTTGCGAGACCTATAAAATGTTGCACTTGGATACAAAATGTTCAAGTTTTATTATACAGGTTTTCCAAACAAAACTTTTATACGGTATAGTTATTTCATGATTGTCATTTATTTCTAAAATTTATCGTATATTCTGATGACTAACCTCCATTAATGTTATCAAAATGACCTGAAATCTTTGCGTATCGTGATTAGATTATCATGTCTTATATGCATAATGGTATAATAGTGGGGAGAAAATCGTATCAAAATTAATGACGGTAAATTCAGACGAGTGAAAGAAGAAACACGAAAGGTTTTCAGAAAACAGTTTTTTCTTCTTTATAAAATAGGAAGTGTTGTAAAATCAGTTTTACTAGCTACTGAATATAAGTTCATACTTCAGATTCTTACAATATCAGTTGCGTTCAGATTCTAGTAAGCGTAATTCGAAATAAGGTTCGACATTATTCATCTTAGCTGCACAAAAATGGTAAATACTCTTTAATTAATTGATGTTTATTGAATTCAACACTTTTTGTCTGAAACAAACGTTGTTAAACAGTTTTATAATTATGCTTCTTTTTTCTTGGAACTTCATTACTATGAGGAAGAATATACAAAAAAATAAACCTTGGATTTGAAGGCAACATACGTAATTTTTTGAAGAGCAGGAATTAAAATCGTGGATCAAATTCATTCATTTTAAATAACACTTATATGAACATAAAGGTTTGTGGAGAAAAGGAACAAATCTACTATGTTTCTTTCAACGTTTTATGTGTTATAAATGCTTGTTCTTAAAAGGATCAACTCTGTTCAAGGGTTTAACATTTCGTAGAAATTTAGGACAAATTTGGTACAAATAAACTTCAGCTTTGTTCATGTCCTCCTATGAAAAAACGAATGGCTATGTTGTCCCAATTTTCCTATTGTTTATCCAGTTCATTAGATATTGAAGGATTAAATCGACAATTTGGTTCAATGGTGTGAGGGAAAAGACTTCGGCAATAGCATTATTTTCACCAGCTTTCGAACACAAAAGTTCCGTAGGCTCGTGTTGAAAACATTCAAATCTTTTAGAGTGCCGCTTCATTAGTCCTAGACAGGCCTCACAGCTTGAACAAGCAAATGAAAAATCAATCACCAATGCCATATTGGCAATATCGATCTTCGTCATACACATAACAGAGAAATTTATTATTCTATAATCACAGATGGAAATAATGTATGCAGAATTATTTCATTTATTTTTCCGGAGATGAAAGAAAAGATACGCACAAAAGCGTGCCTTGCTTTGGAGCCATTTTTGATATCAGGCCTACACTACAGCTTTTGTCCCAACGTCATAAAAGAGAAGGAACTCAAGGTAAAAATGTTCTTTTGGCACAATTTCTTTGTTTTTAGGTGTGACAGAAGCTAGGCTTGCCACTATAGTAATTCAAGATGGGATTCAATGGGAGTAAAAAATACTCATATGAAAATAATGAAATACAATACGTACACACAATTATGATTGATGGTGCATTTCACAGTGATGCAAGCAGTTAAAGAATAATCGGTAGACTGATTCCATCTATTTTTTTGGGGAAAATGATAATATTTAATCGTATGATTGAACCTAGATCTAAAATGTTTCTTGATTGGTCAGCAAATCTGGGCAGATAAAAAGGCTTAAATCTGATAAAAAACTTTTGTTACATTTTGGGTTAAAATATCTTAGTCGCTATTCATCGAGTTTTATTTGCTTTCATAGACCATGAAATATTAATCCTGGTGATCAAAACCCATGCTAGATATTGATAGTACGCGTGCAGTGAGAATAATTATATTTTTTATCAATGCAATGCACAGTTTAGCTTCCAACTAAGTTGTAATTTTTTTACGTCCAGCACTAATTGTAATTTTTTAGAGTTAGTTGTCTGACAGCCATTATATTATATGTTCTGTGAATGGATTTATCATGTACTATTGACTAAGAAATTTAGCTCCAACAGCAAATTTTATTGTAGATTGAAATAATTGTTACGAAGAGTAACTCCTGATTGGTAAAGTTGAGTACCGGAAAGCCAATGCGTTATCCCGCGTGTAGGCGCTAAAACCAAGGTCCGAAATCATGTTAAAATCCACGATGCATCAGCACTCGTAATTCCAGGACTAAACTCAGTTTAATTATGTTAGGGCTAAGAATAAGGATGTGAAGTGTAAGAGCTAGTCAGTAGGTCAAGTCAAACTTATGAGTGTATAGGAATCTAAAACAAGAGGTGAAGGAAAACATCATCTGTACGCGTCCTGTCGCTGATGTCAAGAGAAATGAATGCCTTTACGGCTTGTATAAAGAACAGAAAAAATTATTAGGTTCCCATTTGGACACTTTTTTACGACCTGTACATAAAAGTATACTTCATTTGACACAACAGATGCCACATGAATTCAAAAATATTCATGCGATATTTTTGGGATTTGTGAAGTAACTGTTTTTCCTGTCTAAAATCCACTCAAAAACGTGATTACAAATCTTTGTCATTTTCTACATTTTTAGTACCTCATAAGTACAAGGTACTGCATGAATGCAATCATTTGCGAGAATGGGAAGCAAATTTCAGATTTGCATGGCGTATGTACAGACCAAGGTGAAAAATGAAGAGTTGATAAACTTTAGCAGCAAAAACTATCATTGAAGGAGTGCGTTAGCATGCATCACTGTAGATTAGCCAGTGTCACAGGCCCATGCTCAAGTCCTCTTACAAAAAATGAGAGGATATAACCTGCACCAAAATTTGCTAAGTTTTGAGGTATTCTTCTAAAGGACAGTCTTTTACCCATGAAATAATTACACCCTCGTGAACGGCAACGACTGATGTGTTGAGGTAAGAAATGAAATTTCATGGGATTGCTCTTTCTTCGATCGCGTAAACTGGAATTTTTCTTAAAAAATGCAGTGACACGACACAATTATTATTTTACTTAGTCCATTTGTGTTCATTTTTTCGCTAAACTTTAATAAACAGAAATAATTCCTCCCATAATTTAAGGCACTCTGACAAAATCGCTGGAGTGGATTCATTGAATACATATCAACAACATGATGCTCTGTTGTTTGGAATGAAACGGTTATGCAAGGCAAAGTATTTTGTTTAATCACGAACCATATTTGTTTTTCTTCTAATTTATCAACGGAGATTTTTTGATTAAAGACATCATAAAGAGAGTGACGTGAAGAAAGTTTGCTCCACTGAAAGCTTCCATGCATCTAGCAGTGTAGTCCGCCTGATGAAATAACGGAGGACTTCACTCGAGCAAGTCACATTCGAATATTACTGGTCTAGTGAACAGCGACGGAGACGTGTGTACATGTGACATTTATTAAACATTGAAGAGAACCTTTAGATTTACCCACATGGATTCTTCATTCTGTTTGTTTAACGAGAAGAAAGCCACGACTATACTCCTTGTTTTCAATATTTGTTCGTGTGAGTGTCGTCAAAGTGACTGTACAAGTGAAGTAATGTAGCCGATACAGAGAACACTTGTTTTTTTACTTCCCGTACGTGGAATGTTTCAGCTCAAGTCAGAGTGGAAAACAACTAAAATTGAATTAATTTTTTCTTTGAGATGTGTTCATACGCTGTCAGTAAATGACACAGAATTAAATTTCTACACAACATTGTAATGTTCCGAATTATAAAAAAAGTATCAGTAATTAAAGATCTTTAAATTTGAATTGCATTAAAAGAACACTACATGGACATAGATATGATTGTGTTCACTATCAAGTCAAAAAACGAGGAAATTTGGAAAAGTTTACGGCACACCTGCAATCGAATCGGCAATTACTGAAAAATTTTACATTTTGAGCTCGAAATTAAGAAGCCGACCAGAGTACACTATCCATTTGACTCATTGGGCAGCTTTAGTGCGAGTTAACCTATGAAGGACAGTCTTTTACCCATGAAATAATTACACCCTCGTGAACGGCAACAACTGATGTGTTGAGGTAAGAAATGAAATTTCATGGGATTGCTTTTTCTTCGATTGCGTAAACTGGAATTTTTCTTAAAAAATAAACGAACTTAAAATCCCCACTGTGGTCAAGTGAACCTTAAAATGATCTGCATGGTGCTTTAGTAATTTACCTTGAAGTTTTTTTGGCAAGCTAACTCACAATGATTTACTGTACAACTTATAAACGAATAAAAGTACGATCAATGCATTAGAAGCTCATCAGGTTGGGTGGGTATTGCATGGCAAAAAGTTAACCTGTTCTGGGTACTGACAGTTGTCTGAAGCTGAAAAGTTTTATGAACTCAAATAGCAAGAAAAAACAGTTACAGTTTATTGATCACGTTGATTGTGCACATGTGTGCGTAACTTGCGTACCTCACGATTTTGTATAACACACGTATAATAATCATTATTTATAGAACTCATTAGGAATGACACAAATGTGAGACACGCATATGAAGCTGTTTCTAAATCTGTCCTAAAATCTTGTTGGACAAAGTTTGACAATGTTTTGTTGAACAGTGATGAAGCGCAGTTAAATAATTCACTAAACGAAGCACTCATCTACCTTTCACATGCAGTTAGTGTGAGCGTCTCTAATACAGTCTATTATGGTGTCTCACAGACCCGCTAAGGTATGATCTGTCAAGAACAAAATAATCAAGTCCTAAAGCCTTTCAATTAGACACCATCAACGATTTATATCGTTTTATCCACCGTAAATAATGGTAAGCACTTTGCACGAATGAAAATATAGTGAAAATTTTCAGGTTCACTAGAACGCTTTTAAACCTCTCTCGCAGGATATTAACAAGTTTTGGCTATGCTTTTCAGATTCTTACGCATGACTTGCTTAGTTCCGTCAAATGTGAAGGAGGCAATGGACGTAGTAAAAATACAACAATCATAGCACAGTTTCTCGTCATAAAGTTCGTAAGTGACATTTAGGTGACACGCTCTGTTTGGGCAGCGCACGTGGCCCATAACGAAGACCTACTACCAGAAATACAAGGGGAATACCGCATGAGGTCTCCTAGTGAAGTATGAGCTATGTAGATGTCATTTGCGCTACGTGGAGAGAAAAATAAGCCTAGAATAAAAATATTGGAGGCTCATCAGAAGATGTGTCGCTGACTTTATTCACCAAAAAGTTGCATCGGAAATGGTGTTGCGATAATGATAAACAATAAAATATGTACAATACTTTTACAATATCATCAGTATTAAAGAAATTGTAACGTTAAACAAGGAAGTAAATAAATTACGGGAGAAAAACAATTTTCAAACGAAGCTTGAAATTCCATTAAGTTTTTATTTTCGAGTATGGCGAATCTTCACCTGCAATTACATACATTGTCATTTCTACTTACTAAATTTGAAATAAATCAAGCTTTCTTTCAGATGATATCGTGTGGCATTATTGGTCACAGTTTCTTTACATGTTTTTACAGTAACACGCAGCGACTGACGCTATTTCTTACTTCGATAAATTTGTGATAAAATGATACCTTTGCAATTATTCATAATGTCCGTGCAGGATTACAAGTGAAAACGTGTTTTCCAAATTGAAACAACTAGCCAAACCCGTAAATATCTGTTTTTGTAATACACAGTGTATCTCCATCTCTGTCTCTCTCTCTTTATCTCTCTATCTGTGTG
The DNA here is from genome assembly GCA_006783055.1 of Trinorchestia longiramus. Taxonomy (NCBI): domain Eukaryota; kingdom Metazoa; phylum Arthropoda; class Malacostraca; order Amphipoda; family Talitridae; genus Trinorchestia; species Trinorchestia longiramus. The sequence continues at coordinate 224,102 of VCRD01000136.1, read as the reverse complement.
CGTCCGTTCCATTTCTTTCGATCTATAACTGAGGAAAAATTATTGATCTGAAATCAGAATCTAAAGTAAATAACTACTCTGACTTTTGTTTCCGTTAATCTGGTAAATATATATATATATATATATATATATATATATATATATATATATATATATATATATATATATATTTAACTGAATTATATGTAGCAGTGAAAAATGTATTTTATTTCCCAGATCCTTAATTTTATCACTTCTAAACCTTGAAATTTGCACGGCAACTATCTACAGTAGTATCATAGAATTGATGGATTTAACTAATGGGTTATTCATGAAAGTTTAATCCAAAACACTTGAAATAAAGCCAGCGAATTGTACGTTGTTCTGAATTACATCAGAATAGCTCATCTGTTACTCATAGAAAAGTGAAAAAAGTTGAAGTAAGAGGATTAATTTATAGACTTCTGATAGAGAAAGCTCAGTGTCTGATGCTGTTATTCTACCGTTGCAGTTTGTCTGAGGTGCTGGAAGAGTCGGTCTCTTTCTCTAAATAAATTGAAACTTCTCGTCGTTGTTCTCTTGTTCACAGACTGTGGCGCCTAACCCTCTTTGGGAGCAGCATCTAGTCTTCTTTCTTGATTCATTGCTGATTTATGTTATGATATAAAATTACAAAATCATGCGCATTACACTCAGTACACAGTTACACACGTACTAGAAGTAACGTGCCCTCTAATAATCATTCACAAGAGACCTATAAAAGAGTTGAGAATTTTTGAAAATTTTAAGTAATAGAAACTCATTAACATTTATTAATGTGTTGTATCTACTTCCAAAATGATCATTACATATTGCTCATACAACTCATAAAATTTGATTTCAAGAATGGTGAGCTTCCCGAAGGAGGAGCGAGTAAAAATTGTGAAAATTTTCTTCCAATGTTATTGATCTGTTATTGCGGTTTAAGAAATGACTGAAATATTGGTAATGCTAAAACTCCAATAAATATTGTATAAAAGTAATGATCACTAAGTTTAGAAGAACGAGGTCAACGTACGAGAATAGATGAACATGCTGAAGAAAATTTTTACACACTAGTTAATTTCGCGTTATGGTGACATCTCGATTACAAGATTCAAATTTTTTTGATTTTTTCTTTCAGAGATATTGGAAGGGAAAAATTTATTTTAAATGCTTGATACTTTGGTTAAATTAAAGTAAAACATTGTTCAAGAAATCAGCACCATAATTACAAGGATTCTCAGTAAAGTAATACAGCAAACAGCACCAATAAAAAAGCCTCTATTTGTTTAAGCAACAAATGATCCTAAAGGATATTGTATTTAATAGTGCTTAAAATTTAAATTACCTTCGATGTGTCTATTATTTTTACTTCTCCAAACACTTTTACCTCCTCATATTTTTCTTGGTATAGGTTTCTTAAGATGGTACGGTATTTGTGAAATACCCTGTATAAAAAGATTGAAATTACCTCAATAAGGTAACTATTTTTTATACAAGGTCTTTCTTAGATATATTATAATGTTTTGCCAAAATGCATATATTGCAACGCAAATAAGCTCCTTTCTTTAGTAACAGTTTTACAGACAGACTAACTAACTAAGGAAGAAACTTTCTGCTGAAGAAATTAACAAATTAATATGTATATGATATTCTCCAGTTCATGGCAATGAGCAAGTCTTTCGGATGATTTTCTTTCAAATTCTCATTAGTCTTCACCCAGACAACAGTCATCATCGACAGGCTACATCACCTGTATGCATAATGATGTGAAGCGAAGGTGCAGTACAATTATTGACTTGATGAGCAGACGGCAATCTACCGAAAGCTCACTGAATAGGTAGCGCTCACTGACGGAAAAACGTGTGACTTTACTGTAGCTTTGTCGTTTACGGAACGGACGCAGCATGAAACATTAATCTATTCAGTAGCTTCTTCCGGTTCCTGTGCAAGTATTAGGGGCAGGGACATATATTATAACTACGAGGGGAGTTAGACAAAACATCAAAACTATATAGAGATCACGGAACGGTTCTACGGTACTTTAGCATACGACTTGAACAACATATGGAGGGACTCGATCGAAGTATTGTTTTTTTAAAAATGTGCCTCTAGAAGGGTGAGTATGAGCGAACTCACACACTACATGTGTTTTATATCTGTATTGTCTGCTAATGTACTACGAAGAGTACACATTTGTTAGAAAATTTTGCCTTGGAATAGTAAAAATATCAAAATTAAATTGAGATTCAATCAAAGTTACTTGCTAATAAAGAATTTTTCTGATAATTTGCTTGTCGTTTACGCACGTTTGTGAGCAGATTTTAAAGGTAGAGCTATCGTACATTTGTAAAGCTTCTCAAAAGAATTTAGAAGGAAATAATTTAAATTGAAATAGTTGCAAGAGTTTGTATTAAATATATATTTATCAAAGATATTCACTAAGCCTGTTAAGAGACAACGAGGAGACTGTTACCTCAGGAAATGCAATGATGCAAGTGAAAATATGAAACGCAACTGATTGACAGACTAATTGATAAGTCATCAGTTAAATTCGCGAGTTAAATACTAGGTTGAGTCACAGTCCCATCTGCAAACATGGTTCTGGCAGGTAAATTTGATTAGTTGCGTGATAGTTTAGCAATCAATTTTTAAAGCCTGAACTGATAGCACGAGATCGATGGTCATTTGAACATTTCACCATAATTTGAATTATTAATTATACGAATAAGACTTGAAGTTTATGATCAGTGTTATCTTACTGTCCATGTGCTTGTTCCTGATAAGAGTAAGATCTAAATTGCCCTAAATTATTGGTTGTGAGGTTTAAATTTAAGAGAAGGGTAGCTCCCGTGAGTGCTGTAATTGTGTCTACAGTTTGATCAGGTTTGCCAGCGTGCGCTGCTTGCTGGACAACCAGGGTCCAGATATTGGCTTTGGACTATGTAGATTCTCTTGACCAATGTACGGTTATCATCTCATGATGCTGTTTTATTCGAATATGCTTGGTAAGGATTTCTTAATCTCATGTGAAATAACAGGAACGTCTAAAAATATTAAATAATACTCATTAAGTAAATGTGATTACATTAAAATACTCAGAACGTAACTGAATTTCACATCCGTTTGCGTTCTTCAAGAGAGATAAGATCAAGACACTGGGCCATCTATTTACATCAGTCCCTGGCTGCGCCCTCTACAGGATGTCCCGACACAAAGGAAACCCAACTTTATATAATTAATAGATGCAGAACTCAATATAAAAATTATTTTTGAATTATTTACCATGGAAGACACTTATGGTGAAGGCAATCAAGTCAACTAAGTGGTGAATTTATTAACAGGAAATTATTCTGTTTGACTGAAAACGGTGGATTTTCTTCTGAATTCAGCAAATATTTCGATGATGTCTTCCATTTTCATCGTCTTGTGTCTTTCTGGGAGATTTTTGATTCAGTTTCCTTTACAATTTCCTTTAGTGTAACGGGGTAGAATTTCTTCAGAACTTGTTGAGTGCTTCCATTCATCAATGATTTTCTTCCAATAGAAATGCTGTTTTCTGATTAACTCTACCTTGATGAAAAATACTGCTAGCATAAATGGACAGGTTTATTATGACTAATTTCTTTACAATACGAGTAAAAAATACACGAATAAGCGACACAAATGTTTGTGATTTATTTTTGTTATTTCGATTTTTCGTATCAATGATTGAGTTGTTTTCTGAATTTTTTCCTTTCATTTAATTCAAATAATGCAGATCGTTTATTATTTGATGAAACTTTATTCAAGAATATTTCTCAGCGTTCAGGGATGTGTGTGGTGCGATACTTAAATGTGCGTGCGGTGCGCATAGTATATTGATAAATTAAGGCGATGACCAATTGATTCAATTAAATAAAATGATAATTTATAGTCATCATTGACGATGGGAGGAGCTAATAATATCCTCCTTAATCCGTTCGTGGTCACATTAATATACACAAAGTGTACCTCCTTTGGTTACGAAAAACCCAAAAAAATGTTTTCTCTCAAACTACCAAATAACACCCAAGAAACAAGGAACCTAAGAAACTCTGATTAGTTTACTTGTGATGTACTATGTAGATATGTATCATTCTCCCTCTTACCAGAATGACGAGGATAAAATCAAACTAAAGAAGTAAAAAATTTTACTTCAATTGACTTAGAAAATCACGAACGGGTTAACGACAAACAAGTCGGAAAATGTTGATAACAAAGTCTTACATTAACCGAAATTAATCCACATGAAGTTTTTAAAGACATTTACATTACTGACATGTAGTTAAAATACAGCAGTGAATTTACTTAGTGCTAAAGACAAAACACACAAGTTATCTCTGAAAGTAGAGACCTATTTTGCCATTTTTGAACATATTCTGGGAATTAATAAGTTTCAGTTTTCGTGAGCGAAACAAAATAAATGAAATGCATGTTGAATTCCAAGAAGCCGAGTGACTTAGCTATCTTTGTTATTTATCTGCATCTCCTTGCAAAGTCACAGCCTTTATCAGTTATTGGATATGCTAGAAACAAGCATACATTCGAAAATTTCATGCAATTATATTCACCTTTTGCATGCATGAATAGTATATATCATGTATATATACATATTTTTTGTATGCACATTTATAAATGTATGCGCACGTATTTACTTTGATATGTATATTATACATATATACATGTATACTGAGTAATCTTCATTTTTTCATAAATGTAAAGGGTCTCGAGTTTTGAAATATTAGTTCTGAGGCAAAAAACTGTCTGAATTATTACAACTATAAATGGACTATATATATATATATATATATATATATATATATATATAAAAGGATAGCGCTGTTAGAATAATTGTATGACCGTTCTAATAATTCAGACACAGTTGTTTAATCTCAAAGCGAACCATTGAAACCCCCGGGGATTCTTAAAATTTGTAAAAACTGAACACCCTAATATATACAAGTAAATACAGGTGAATGTGTCGTTTTAGATAAGAAGTTCGTTCCGTTTTCCTGCCAACATTTAGCGCACCGATGCACCTCGTTGCAGTGCATGATGCAGCTCGTTGCGGTGCATGATGCACCTCGTTGCGGTGCATGATACACCTCGTTGCAGTGCATGATGCACCTCGTTTTGGTGCATGATGCATCTCGTCTTCACCGCAACGTACCTCTTGAATGAGTTTTCATGAAGTTCATGTTCTTCGATTAAAACCACTGGAATTGAATAATAAGAATTTCATGCATGTTTTTAATGTGTACAAAAACGAGAAAGCACATGATACGCAAAATATTGACGGATTTGACTTCCTAACGTTGTAGTCTGGAATGTAGAATACATTCAAATTCAACAATAATTTTAAACTCAATAATATTTGCTGACACATTGAGGGGTCGCCTTTTCATTGTGTTCATCTTCAACGAAAATACATCGAAACAAAAAATATGGCAATAATATTGTTACAGACTTTTTTAAAACGAAGCTGTCTGTTCAAAAAACAGTTCCATGTACTAATTTTTGATTATAAAACCTCATTCATGTTTTCATAATGGAGCTTCTTGTAAGAACTGTTGGTACTACATTGATGAATGATTTATAGTATTGTTATGATCCGAGATGTAAATCGTCAGATGTGTGATATCTTTATCATTACACTAGTCAAAAATGTAAGTCAAACTTTTCATGTTTTCATTTTCTCGTTATAATAAAATTTCAATCCATTTAAAATTTAGCTTATAAACGGAACTGGTCGGTAATTTCTAATTAACTAGATTATCGGTCATTTCAACGAATGTCATTCCGGAAAATTTCTTTCACAATTCCGAGAAAAATACGAAAAATTGAGTGAAGAAGACGATTAAACCTTCAGACTGGAACTTTCGTGGCCACGACTCATGATGAAGTGTTGCTTATGAGTAGTAGGGGTTTCATTAGAACTCATTAATAATTTTGCTTCAGCGAAGCAATTACTTCAAGAAATGCTACTTTTATTCACATTTAACTGGTTGTCTTTTCGAGTTAACATTTAGTGCTTGTCTTTGCAAGAAACCCGTAAAACGATCTAGTAGAGTTTTTGTGAATTAGTGAGCAGGTTCTGGCTTAGAACTAATTCATTAATTACCTAATATTTACTAACTAACACTAATGTGAACGATAACTAACACTAATATTTAAATGACACTAGTACTAGTAATAATTAACACTAACTAACTGACACTAATACTAACAAAGACTAACACTAATACTAACAGACATGAACTTAAAGGAAAGTGAGTAACAGGAGTCTGTAGAGCGCTCAGGTAGTCTTCATTGTAGGGCGATTACTACTAAATATTATCAGCCCTGAATACTGAATATTATCCCCACTGCATAGTAATCTTAATTTAGAATACTATAATTGATTTCTATTGAGAAAAGTAAAAAATTTATAGGCTCTATCAAAATACTTAATATCTTTTTCTTGACCAGTGTGGTGACTTTATCTACATGACAAAATCTGTGCATTCGATTCAATAATTTCAAAGAAACCTAACACACAGTATAGTTTAATTAAGATTTTTTTATTTTACCTTGTGCATACAGATGTGCCATTGACACTCTAAATTGCCTTAGATCATATTGCTCTTTTCAGTGTGATGAAACCAAGTCGAGCACAAAATATAATTGTAGAATTGAACAAGTTTCTCAATTGAGAGCCCAGAATCTGAGACTGAAAAAACTATCATATCAATTGAAGTTTGAATACACATTCACCCATTGACACATGACATGATGCCTATATTTACACTACCTTTGCACTATACAACGTTCAGTCACACAGGGAGTTAATATCAGCAGCACACTCTTTGCTACCTCTTAATAAGAACCGGAATAAATAAATAAATAAAATTAAATAAATTTAGTAACCGGATAATCGATACGAATGCATTATCGTACTGTGTTGTTCTTGAGATTATTTAAAACATATTTTCTTACCGCAGACTTCTTCTAGTCTCATTTCAGAGTCAAGGGTTAAAGTCCCGAAAGTGGTTGTATGACAATGGAGAATTTAACCCGAGGGTTCATTTGACCCGCGCCACAATCGACCCGTTGTCGATCAGGTTGATTAGAAGGTTATGGCGAACTTTTGAACTTGCAACCGACACGTGCTATAAAATTCATCGTAAAGTCAGGCATCAGAATAAAAACGAACACAACAGAGGTGGCCCGACAATGCCAAAATTTGCGCAGATTTGTATGATGGTCCGGTCGCAGCCATCAGTCGTCGGTGATTTCTTGCAGCGGCGGTCACCGTAATGACGGGTAAACGCTCCGGCGTTTCCCGTGGGACCTCGAGCGGAACTGCCCAACTATAAAACACAAAAAAACATAGCCGCTAAAGTAGCAAAACGCCGATAACCTTGCAGACGGTGAACCGACCGAAAAACTAAGGGAGCACTGCCCGCTCCACCACACAAGTTCACGAATACTGGCGTCCGATTCGTGAAAATGGAACCGGAAAAGCTCACAACTAGCCAGGGTTCCCTAAATGCATCACAGTGATGTTATTATTTCATAAATTAAATTCATAGGAGAGAAGAAAAGTGTTTTGAGAAACGCATGTTAGTTGCTGAAGAAGTGATCTTGAACATCAGCTTTCTTCCACCTCGACCGGAAACTGCCCCGTGCTTCCTGGCAAGTGCGCAGTGACGTGGACGCGCACCAAGTCCGGGTTGCTCCCATGAAATGAAAATAAACTCGTATTCTTCTTTAAAAAAATCCACTTCCAGTACAGGATGAAGTTGTTCTACCTTCTCACTAAATTTAATTGTAGTAAAAGACTTGAATGTTAATTTCAGATTTACCATGTTTGTGTGTAGAGAACTGTGAACATGATCGAGCGTACGCGTATTTTACGTTGATGAGAGCTAGAGATTATAACTTGATAAATACGATATTACTTTCTTTTTAGACAAAAGACACATGTTCTGTATATTTATAAAAATAATAGTTTAACTTCACTTTGTAAACAGTGTTATGTCTAAGAGGTATCGTATGCATGTTTTCTTATTTTTGTGTTACCGTACGTGAACGTGAGGGTGTGCCCTAGGGCTTCTTCAGGTGCTGACACAAATGCACATACAATAAACACAAGACACGAAACTGCTTTCATTCGCTAGCCTGCTCTGGCTTATTTCACGAATGAACCATAAATTTGTGGATTAGGTGGAGGTTTTTAAATCGTCACAGAAAAAATTGAGAAAGTGATTGAAGAACATGACACTTATGTACATCGTGTAGAGTCTGTGCCCATCATCATCACTAATAATTCTATATCTGGAACAAAATTAGCGAAAGCTCTATAGAATAAAAAACAATGAGGAGCAAATTAAATCAAGTTGTCGACCGGCGAACGAGTTACAAAAAATCGAAACCAAAGTCGAAGGCACGGAGTAATCATGCCTTCATAGCAAACTTTTATATTAACAATTGTAACAATTGATAGAACAGTTGTAAATTGAGGTTTGATCATAACTTAAGTTCGTCGCAATGGGCGTGCGTGTGCAAAATCTTTTTCTCACCATCGTGGACATGATGAGTGCCCTAGGGCTCTTCGGCAGGTGGCGCTCGACGTGGTAGTCTGTGAGCCGTGATTTGACCGCCGGGCTTGACCATTACCTCAAGTACTGCAATCTCGTCTTAGCAGCAGTCCTCAACCGCTACTTCAATTGCTGCTGTCGCCCTCGTCGACCTCTAAGTGTCGTCATACTCAGGGCAGACAGTTCAACTTCGTCAATAATACTTTCGTCCGCCAAAAGAGAAACGGTGCCTCAGTATTTTTCTAAATATTGTTAGTATCACTTCTGATTGATCGATTCTCAACACGTACGAGCTTTTTTTTCAAAAATTGACGCAATCGTTAGAGCTATAAAATAGCTGGTAAAAATTCTTTCATTTGTGGTTTTTTGACTTAGCAGCAACTGATTAGCATTATCCTGTTCGAATAAGAAATGCACATTTCATACATGTACATATAATCAAAAAATTCATTTGCACATAGTGAAAAAGTGATACGAGTATCTTGTGGAAGATAGTGTAACTTTCCTAATGGTATTTTTCACAGCTCATATCACACAAATTGTCATCATGGAGAGCAGCTCCTTACAAAATAAGCGCAATATATCTTTTTTCCTCGTTAAGGAAGCTGATATTTTACATATTCCCATCACTCAACTTTCAAGTTCAAACGCCATCTGTTGGAGTCTGCACTGCTGGGACAGTTGAGAAGAATAGCAGGGTTGGAATAACAATTATGGGGACCAAACACTGCAGTTGAGATGGGACTATGCACTCAGTTGTTTAGAAATCGCGAACTGATATAGAAAGAAATAATAGTTTCGCCAATTTTCGAGGTTTTCAGTACATACTTTGATTATACATGTTAGATATTATTGACATCTACAATGAATGAAGTTGTGGGGAAATTCTAAACAGTCATTTACAGAGTATCAATTTCAGAATCAATTGGAGAACTATGAACGCATTCTGTTTTAGTAATGCTCATAATTTGCCCCCAGGCAAAACCCGTGGACGAAATAGTGAACAGAAAAAGTAATTCAAAGATAAGTAAGTGTACATAGAATTATTAATTAATTGAAAAAATTAACAAACCATCATAAAAGGTTAAGTTTTTCCTGTGTGCAGTGACGAGTTTGAAAAAGTGTCTTGTCCTCGGACATGCGATCACAGACAAGGAAGGCTCGTGACCCTGGAACTGCAATGAGCGAGCTGGCGATTTCTCGTGGGAATTTCTGACGTATAATTTGAGAGGCTTAATCAAGTGCAGAGTGGGAATTATTGGAAGTCTGCGATAGAGTGGCTTTGATAAATCCGGTTCCCTGGACTTGGTGCTTTTTTTAGATTTATTAAGACGAACGCTATGTCTATGAAAGGAAATATTGCAGGGTACTTGAAAGTGGCGCATAATTGAAAACGGCCTTTATGTCTACAATTATTGAGATATTAGTGATGTATGAGGATCACAAATTTTCCAATAAGAACGAAACCTCATAGCACTTAATATTCTTCAATATTTAATAGCAAATAATATTCTTCACGAATAGACGGTGTTTGCAAATACCCACTGATAAAAAACCTTAAATATACAAAGTTTCGTTCATAATTTTCACATCAGACATGATTTCGGGAATAACTCATATTGCTCCTCTCACCTATCTTCTTTTGTGCTTGTTTCTAATCATTTTCCCCCGAGATATTTCATGGTTAATAAGAGTGATGCGTTAGAGACGCAGTCTCTTTCCGCAGTCACATTAGCACTACTAAGCTTCAATTCATTAGGCAACAAATTAAAAAAATCATTGGTGCTTCAGATTTCAGCAGCAATTTTGTGTAAATTCATTTTACTGAATGGGAATATAATTTTTATTTCCTTATATAAGATCTAGATTTTGAACTAATCACCTTTCGTTGGATACAGGTTACAGTATGTATGAAGATGAAGGTGTTGGCACAGAGTTTATAATCGGTAACGAATTAGTTACTATATTGTATTTTACCGAATTAGACATAATAACGGACTGTGGCATTACAAACACTATCAGTACTGTCATGTACAGGATTTTGCAGCCTTGTTGGTGTTGTCCATATTCTTTCCGCTAAGTCTAGGATTAAGTCTAGTACTTACTGTACAGTCAACTCCACTACTCAGTCTGCATTTAAGTTTGGCAATGAAAGGTTTTCTACGACATGCCATATATCAGAGGTAAAGTCTCTCATATAACTGTTTTTATTTTTTGAGTCGTGTTATGTAAACTGAATTATTTCATAATAGTCGAATATGATATGATACATGTAGATATTGAAATGAAAAAATGTGAACAGAATTATTCTAGTTGTCTACACTTTTTTTCGATGTACTCCCCATAATATTTATAGGTTACTTGTTTTAGCATGTGTCTGTATTAATTCCACCCTTTCATTTCTTAGGTTGACTTGTTTTTTCTCAATTGCAGGTAAAAAGGTCTCATCCCGATGAAGGGGCTCGAATGAGGCTAATTTTTTGGATGTGTTTGTAGAGGGTACACATTCAAAGAAAAGAGAAGATTTACACCGGACTTTATGAAAAAGGCTTACATACTGTGAGCTAACTCAAAACAAAATAAAACTAGGGAACAAAATGAAACATGGTTGCCTCACACTGTTTGTAAGACTTTTGTTGAACATCTACGACAGAAGACAAATAGTGAAAGGAATTGTCTCAAGTTTGCTTATCTGTGGTCTGAAAAAGTAGAGGAACCACACAAAAGACAGGGTGTCCCAAAAAAACGTATACATTTTCAAAAGGCTGTAGTTTGAATATTACTGCTATTCATAAAGTGTACATAAGTTTCAATGTACAGGGTGTTTTAGAATTAAGGCAACAAACTTTTTGATACGTTTATGAAAATTCAAATTCGCAATTTTGATTTTAAAGGTTGAAACTTAAAGGTAAATAATAATCAAACGATACAGTGTTCCATTTATTCGATGTAACCACCCTTATTACCATCTACAGCTTTAAATCTATTTACAAATGCAATCACAAGCGGCACGTATCTGTTCTTGTGGAATTACTTTCCATTCCCTTTGCAGGTTTGCCTTGAGGGACTCGAGAAAAGTTTGACAGGTAGCTAAGACCCTTGTCTTCAAAATGGACCAGATAGAAAAGTCCAAGAGATTGAGGTCCGGCTTCTTGCTGACCATACATCTTTGCTTATGAAAGATGGAATGTTCCTCTTAGTCCAGATTTGGGTTACGTTGGAGCCATGTGATGGTGCTTAATCCTGTTAGAGACTACATGGTGAATCCTGAAAATGTTCTGTATCCCATGGTAGCAACTTTGATTCCAAAATAAGAGAAATGTTCCGTTCTGTGTTCAGTTTGACCCCACAAAGCACAAAAACAAGCGGAGATCTTCCTGTGGCTGTCACAGCTGCAAAACCATGACAGACTGAGCATTTTGACATCTCGTAAAATCCTACTCTCGACTGAACTTGAGGAACTACAAATTCGATCGTTCTGACGATGCACAACTAGCTGAATGAGTTTTCATCTCATCTGTGAACACCAAGTTTAGGAGCATGTCTTGAGCTCTCATTAACGATGGGACGACTTATTTCAGCCCTCATTCTCTGATAATGTCCAGTAAGTACATGACGTTTCATCATTTTGTAAGGTTTCTTTCTCAGATCATCCTTCAACACTCGATATATTGAAGTTTTGCTAACACTGGCTTCTGCAGCCAGTTCCCAATGAGATCGACGTGGGTTTCGACACAACTTCTCCCGCGTGTTTTTGATAATTTTTTAGGCCCGAATACTTCGTTTCCAGCCTCGTCCTGGTTTATCAGAGGTTGTACCAGTTTTCTTAAGCTTTTTAACAATTTTACAAACAGTTGAATGGTTCATTTTTAACTTTTTTTGCAATTGATATGTTACTCTCGCCTTCTCTGTAGAGCTTGATGACGATATTTCGATTCACAGTTATTATAAAGTATGAATTTCAATTTAGACACTTGAAACAGAAAGATTATCTTACTAACTTCAAAATAATATAAAATTCAAGTAACCAAACATTGATTTTAAATGATTTATTTAATATGCAAAACTGGTGGCTTTTATTGTGAAATACCCTGAATTATGGATAAAAAATAAAACTTTAGATCTTGCTTTTTTGAATGAAATCTGACGCAGCCTCCTAACACCATTAGTATTCAAAATACAGATTTTTCAAAATGGATCATATACATTTTTTTGGGACACCCTGTATATTTTTCGGGCTAACAAGGGCATTAATGAACGTAATCAGAGTACATAAAAGTATCTTGACCTGCACTCGGCAGAACTGCCTGTTGCACTCTCAGATTAAATGCTTGACCCCGCATTTGTTTCTCTGGAAGAGATGAGCTCTAGAATAACCACGTGATGGATGTATTACAGCTGGTCTATTGAACGTGATTGCCACGGGGAAGAAATCTGTGCAAGGCTGTTTTTGTGAATAAATATAATTATGCATATAATTGCCGACATGGTTGACATGATCCCGCTGCCGACATGGTTGACGCGGCTAGAAATACGGCATGGGACTTGGGTAAACAACCGAATAATTATCGAAGTAATTATCCGACCCAAGAATGGGCCAGAAGGTTCGTTCCTATAGCCTCATTCTATTCTATTCTATTAGGTTGTTAGAAAAATAATGGTCGATTTCAGAAGCTTTCCAGACCTTCGAGCGGCCATTATTTTTGTAACAACCTAATATATATGTCAGTGCGTCAGTCATAATTTTCCCCGCTTGATTCACTCTCATGTGATTCTATGATGCAATTTGATAAAATATTACTGAATTTTATCCATAAAAATATATTTTATTGACAAAAATGAAGTGTAATAATGTGAACAGCCCATCTTACTTCCTTCACCACTGCATGCTGAACAGTTATTTTTGTACGTATAATGTCCCAGAAACTGGAGCTGATGGTGAAAAATTATGACATATTTAGAATTAGCGATTACAATTTATCTAAAAAATGATCTATGTAATTTCGTAGTTCCCAAATTCTATGTTGCCTCGTGGTAGAGGGTGTATTCAGCAAAGTGAATAGCTTCTATCATATAAGACATGTTTTCTAAAAGCCTCGTAATTCATCAATCAGGAGCACCGGCTCAACGATCATCATATTTTCAGAGATGCTAATTCTGATATTTTAGATTATCTTCGCACAATAACTGATTAACGCAGGGTAATTTTAAACACCAATCGCCAATGGATGAAGGCATTTCTGATTTTTAAATTTTTATCTGTTTTATTTTTATCATCTATGTTTGAACGCCCTAATTCTTGATATCAAATGCTTTATTTTAGTGAAAAACTCCTAAAATACGATAAATCACCTTGTTAAATATTCAGAGAACTAATCGTGAATTTACTTGGAATTTGAAACCTATGTTTCTTGAAGGATGTTCGCTGTGACGCTGAGTGTTCTGTTCATCATCACACTCACGTCTCTATGAAATATGGCGCCCTGACAACGCTCAGGAAAAGAACAGGAAAGTACACTGAGGATAAGAGAGTACACTGAGGATAAGAAAGTACACTGAGGATAGAAAAGTACACTGAGGATAGGAAAGTACACTGATGATAGGAAAGTACACTGAGGATAGGAAAGTACACTGAGGATAAGAAAGTACACTGAGGACAAGAAAGTACACTGAGGACAGGAAAGTACACTGAGGATAGGAAAGTACACTGAGGATAGAAAACTACACTGAGGACAGGAAAGTACACTGAGGATAGGAAAATACACTGAGGACAGGAAAGTACACTGAGTACAGGAAAGTACACTGAGGGAGAAACACAAGAACTGCGTAAATTGAAGTGCCTATTGGATCGATAGAATGTCAATTGACAATCGCCGACCAAGATATCTATTAATCTCATTTTTAAACGAATTATCTATTTCTCCTCCCTCTTGACCCGTTAAAGGAGTGCTTAGGAACACGTTAGGCAAGAGTTCATTTTAATCGTACTATAGCCACTAGAATATATTCGTGCCTAGGTTGGATGGTGGAATATTTTACTTTGAATCGTTGATGTGTTTATCAAGGCTAAAGAGGTTGAATAATTCTTGAGTATGGAACCGAGGAAAATGAACGATAGTAGGAAATTGACAAGTTTCAACCTTCAAAGAAAATTAGTCTAGTATGAAAATTTTCGTTTTTAAATAGGACTGATGACAAGTGTCAATATCTATCATGTGTAAGTATGAAAAACATTATGTACTTTAAAAATGATTACTTACCATTAAGAATCCTCATATCCAAACCTTCGTTAATAACGATTGCAAATCCGATAATTTCTTGACATGGATTTTTAAGCACCAACGTTAAATTTTCAGCAATTGAGATGCAGGTAAAGAATAGAGGTCGGGGGACCAATAAATTTGATCCAATCGTTGCCTGATCACAAGGTGACTTCTGATTGATTCAGTGCTGTACGATGTGACATTGCAATTACCGAACACCTACGACTCCACACCTATAAATAAAGCTCCTCCACAGGGAGAAGAGAATACTGCAACAGCGGTGATAAATCTTCATGTAGTGCAAGCAATGTATCTCATTTGACTGAGGTTTGTTGTCAGTAAGACAGTGCAAATATTACTGTCAAACTTTCATGCGATCGTCCTCCAACACATCACACTCGATAAACATTCAAATAAAATGGCGAGAAAAAAAATCTTATTCTCTTCATCTTGATAACTTTTGTTTATTCATTCAGAGAGATGTAACACCCATGATATAGTGACAGAGTTGTGGAAAAACTTGAGGCGTGGATATGAAGCCAGTTTAAATCAAACACTTTTAGAAACATCAGTGAAACTGGAGCACAAATTTTTAATGACGAGTCGAAAAGGTTAGGTGATGTACACTCAGAAAGAACAGGAAAACCTGTTCTTTACGAGTGTAGATGGAAAACAGAGCTTGAAACAAGCTCTGGGGCAGGGAATGCTGTGTCAGGGTAAAATTCAGATAAATTTTACAGGCAAGAAAAAAAAGTACGGAAACAGCAAAACGAATAAATTTATCTAGGCTCTGATGATGATTTTTATGAATCAGTATAAAAAGTAAATTTACCGTGAATTTCATGACAAATCAACCATCTCACACTTTTACTTCCGCCTCTCGTTCATATTTTGAGTTTAAACACACACTTTAATGAAGGACGATAAAAAAAATTAATTCTTTGATGACAACGACAAGTTTTCTTTGATCCTTACGGTACTGCTTGGTCACCAGCTTGGTCGACTGTCACCAGCTTGGTCGACTGTCTCCAGCTTGGTCGACCGTCACCAGCTTGGTCGACTGTCACCAGCTTGGTCGATTGTCACCAGCTTGGTCGAATGTCAACAGCTTGGTCGACTGGTGAGCGAATCTGCTTGCGAGCGGAAAGACCCGGGTTCGAATCCCGCTGCCGACATGGTTGACGCGGCTAGAAATACGGCATAGGACTTGGGTAAACAAGAATGCAATAGAATGTACACGAAAGTGTTCGCATTTTCTTCTCGCATTATCTTTTCGTCTCTGTTGCTAGATGTGGAAGTAAATTTTGTATCTTTTACTGTGTGGGGCATAATTCCTGTTATATGTTTTCAAATGAATTTTAATAATTATTATTCTACAAATATTACCCAATGTAATTTTTAAAATTAATTCTGAAGGCTAAATAAGTGTGCAATCTTGCGATTTAATCAACGTGTATTATTTTGCCCCCCACTCTACGTATGACAATTTTTGCAACATTAGTCCGTGCTTACAATATTCATTTGCACTCTGTACTTGAATGAAAATATAGAACAAAAATGTGTGACACACCGCATTTTTATTGTGTGTATATATGGCAGGTAATTTTAAACCATAGAAACTTTCTAGAAATCTTATTAACACTGTACAAATAACCATGGAACAGTACCATACAACTAAAGTTATACATAACTCCTGATTTCTTGGAGTAGTTCGTTCTTCACTGAAAATGCCACCGATAATTTTTTTCCGTTGTGGTGGCAATTAGATGCACGAAAGGACTGTAAGAATTCAAATTATAATGTTCAAGACTGAATAGGGTAAGTTCAGTTAGAAGCTGTTGCTCGAAAGATATAATCACCACGCGTGGTGATCGGGATGAATGATGCAGATCTCCCCTATTTTCCTGTTCCTGGAGATGCGATTTGACATACACAAGAAATCCATTCAAGAAGAACACTTAAGCTAACTGTAACGTCATTCATTATCAGGCATGAGAAAAACTGACTAAGAAGCACAGAATAAATTAATTTAATGAGTTCAAGTAGGGCACACGTTTTGTACTGAACTGAATTTCACTACATAACAAGGCGTTAATAGACTTAAATGTAATTCAGCTACCTCACTTCATATCTGACCTCAAGTGTTCATGATGTCAAACTTTACACCCACGAATACTGCATCAATTATTGAGTAGAAATAAGTTTGTTTGAATGTTGTTTTTCGTGGCCAATATTTAAATGATAAAATTCAAACATTCGCATACGCATTTAAATGCACCCATTCCAAAAGAATGATGATATCGACAGAAAGCCCTCTAGCTTACCCACTGCTTTAAGATGATCCCCAGATAATCAGGCCACCAATTGGTGAAGGAAAAATACAAATGGGGAACTAGTTGTGGATAACCATGAGATCTACCCTTTACATTAGTAGCAATGCTATTCGTACGAAACTGGAAAGTATCGAGCTTGTGTATGTGCTATTGGTTGGTGACAGTAGTGAGATTCTCTTCAAAGACGAATTGTGACGGATTGAGACAGCCTGGCCTGCGACTGTCAACAGTCTGATTAACTCTTAGATGAATTGGCCAGAGTAGCAAAGGCGACCCTCTGTGAGGTCGCAGAGAGGAACTCTACCGTGACTTCAACTGCATTGTCTTATTGGCCAACTGTTGGTGGACTCCAACTGTTGGTGCACTCCAACTGTTGGTGCACCCCAATTATTGTTGGATTCGAGCTGTTGGGGGACTCTAACTGTTGTGAACTCCAACTGTTCGTGAACTCCAACTGCTGGTGAACTCCAACTGCTGGTGAACTCCAACTGTTCGTGAACTCCAACTGTTGGTGAACTCCAACTGTTAGTGCACCCCAACTGTTGGAGGACTCCAACTGTTAGTGGACTCCAGAGGACGTTTCCTCTACATGAGCCGACGTTGCCTTGCCAAATCAAAAGTACCTTCATGAGAAACAAAATTGTGTTGTATTATTACACCTGAAATTGTTTTGTTAAGCATCCATATATGCTCGTGATATTCAATTTTTAACCGAAAGTCAACAGTTTTTCTGAAATCATAAAAGGTTCAAATAAGATTAAAATTCATCCCCGTATGAGGTTTGTTCTTAAAATATATGAATGGCACACTGTTAGTAAGTTCTATTCAGGAATACAGAGAGGGATATTCATATCTCCCCAATGATGCTTTTAAATTTAAGTAGGAGTATTTAAACCTTCACTCACAGTTCTATCCAGAGACTACATAATGCACGCAGAGTTCGCAATGAGAGTAAAAACTCTTAAATTTGCTAATTTATCATTTCTCTCTAGAGATCTAGGCCTCAACAATTTCTCATTATTTTTTTCAAATACTTATAATAAAATTGTTCTGTATCTAATATTGGTTGATTTCATAAAATGAAAATGTAACAAAATGTTACAGACCCAATCAAAAGAAACATAAATAATAAGATGCACACTGTAATCAGCCATTTATACTTGACGCTTTAGAATAATAGTTTTAGTCATCGAAAGACAAAAAATAGGGCTGTGGGATTAAGATAGAAGGCAACAACAGAAAACAGAATTAAGATAAAATAAATCCTAGCTTTAAATTAGAAGGGAATCTGCAGCGTGCTTGCGAAGTTTGATGACCAAAACGGTATGCAAGTACCCAGGCGGTTTTCATTTTGATCAAAACTCAACAGTCAAAGGTTTCTGAATTTCAACAGCTTATACCAGGCTGGTAAGTGGGAGATCGGGAGATGAACTACGCGTTGAGGATAATTGTGACACCGCCAGATGAAATTTGGTTATGAAATATACTGGTGTTGCTTCTCTGAGTAAAAGCTGTGTGCCCTGCAGGTGAATCTGTGACTCTTAGAATCTTACAACAAGGAAACACACCTGCACATGCGAGTTATAAGTTTGGCTGATCAATATTTCAAATCGAACAATATACGCTCCTACCAAATGTGGAGTGTTTGTAGTCTTATGTGTACAAAACTATGAACAGCAAAAGTGGTGATTATTTAAGTTGATTCTCTATATCGCGCGTGCAAAAAGCAGCTGGAGTTCCAGCAGAAGTTATGGAAAAAAATCCTTGTAGTTGAAATTTTTTAAAAAGGCTTACACCGATGTCTGTCCAAGGGTTAGTAGATGCTAGCGGTGTCTGGAACTCGCCTCGCTAAAGGTAATCCGATTTCTCGAGCCAACTGAGTATTAATGCATGAGCTGTACTCGTATGTTGTAAAAATGTGGTGTTTCATCACGTATTGTATAGTCACTCGACAGCAATATCTTGAGAACAAGGCAACTAAAAATATAGCACGTATTTTCGTGCTTTTGGGAGGAACTACTAGTGTGCTCAAGATATACAAATAAACTAAGATAAAAAGATTAACGTTTCACCGCAGCTTATCGAAAATATCAGAGCATGCCGTCTCCCACAAGACATATATGTTTACATTACTTCTGATGTACACAAAATTCATGCACGTAAGCTGCATTCATGAAAATGCTCTAGCATTGTATTTATGGCCTGCAAAAAGAGTGGATCTAACTCAATACATTTGGAGCAATAATATTGTACAGTGAAGCTGTGTGTGGGTTATAATTCATTGAGGAGTGGAAGGAACTACAGTTGTTCTCACGACTTCATGATCGGCCACAGAATTTTTTTATCTCTGACTGAAAAGAATCAGTTCTGGTCGGTAAAAGAGGTCCGTGTTGCATTAATGCGGCATGCATAATGACGCCTTTCATTACGGCTCAACAATTATTAGCATGGTGGCTTTCTCATTAACATCGAGCTATTCTGATTAGTGAACAGATAACTCAGCTAATGCGGAGAAAAATACTAGAACACAAATACCACATAAAAATTTGGACAAGAAAAAATAAAGGTCAAACCTTTACCATTGATTCGCAATTATGGCAGAACAAAAGTAGCTTCGTGCTCTGACGTAAAGTACGTGGTTACTTGCGACTGCAACATCAAGTGAGGGTATACGTATATACTGGAAACTATCTCACTTGGACTTCAATTCAACAGTAAAAAGGGTTTGGTGCTTTTCTAGATAGCAAGAAAATCATGATTGAATCATGATTGAAGCAAGATTGAAGCATGATTGGAGCATGATCGAAAAATGATCGTATCGGAAACAAATTGTTATGAATAATATCGTAATTCTAGCATCAAAAGCTTCACTTGAGAGAGGCTTTGTGGGTCATGTCATAATGAATAAAATAAATGATTCAAGTTAAGGTCGTGGAATCCACATATTACAATATTTTAAAATAATCTTAAGTACGGAAAAGGTGAACGTAGGCTCTACTTTGAGTTTGAATATTGTTATTTGTATATTGGAAATTTTTGCAAGTAGTATATAAGATTCACGCTGTTGAATCAAAATCAGGGAAGTAACACAAACGAGTGGTTAATAGCTTTGAAATGATACATAGAAAAGGAAAAATTAGACTCAACATGTCGTCAGGATGATCTCACGTTAACACGTTGACTCCGAAGTGGTACGTATGTGTACCACTTAAGTTAGGTTCTGTAATTTTTTCAGATCCTTCTAGTGACTATGCGTACAAAGTGAAGATTTACACCAGTCAGGCAATCGGAAGCAACGTGTTAAGTAAATGCATGACCGCTGTAAAAGACTGGACAGTTGAAGTATGTAAATTTAAATTTGAATAACGTGTATTTTGTTAATTAGGTACATTGATCATGGAACTTCATATGTTTTGTTGCACTGTCCACGTTACTGCTTAGTCATAAAATTGATTTGTATTTCGGCTCTTGCTTCCATATTTTGTCAATTTCAGACACTGATCAATTTAAAACTACCGTTAAGAACATATCACTTCCAAATTTTCCTCGGCCAAGTGAGTGCAATGACTAACAAACAGTATACAATTTTCTTCCCCGTATGAAGTGAACAATTCTTAAAAAATCATTTTCACCGTAATTTTCAAAAATTTAGGAATAACTTGTAGTAATTAATTATTTGAATTTTCTAAAATAATACAAGACTGTTAAATTAGTGAAATTACTCACAATGAAAACTGTCTCTATTCAATTGGCATTTCAATTTTTCAATTAATGTGCATAAGGTTTCGACGAAAATATGAAAGTGACAGCGAAAAGAATGTCCAACAAAACTCAAACATGTATCGTCAAAAATATATTGCTCGCAGGGCTTATTGGCCCAGCCCGACGTAAAAGTTCAATCGACAGACAGGGGAAGAAGCACTGGTGGTCAGTTACGACTGGCAGTAAGGAAAAGGGCAGATTATTGTCGCTTGGTTGACCAATATCTCGCTGATCTGATGCAGGTGCGCCGATAGGGTCACTCGATCTCAATGAGATAAACAACCATCCATATGCCATGGTCATGAACCCTTTTCTTACCTCCCGGCAATGCCAATGATCATCTAAGTCTGGTGAGATTATACGAGGGTTGTGCAAACGGGATTCATTTTGTACGTGTATTGTACACGTGTTGGAAGTAAGTGAAAGAAGAGAACTCATGACAAAGACTTTCATTAGAAATATTTGCTTAAGTTGTATGTTTTTAAAGTGCTTTTTTGCGAGAACTGTTCCATATATTCCAGGTAGAGGTTAATGTACAATTATTTAATGCTACTTAGATCGTATGTGAAACCAGCATAAACAATTTTTTTACAGAAATCTAAAATTTTTTTAAGTGAATTTTATTTCCTCCCAGCATCCTCAACTTTGTGGAAATAAATCTCGCTACCGATATTTATTCCTGATATCAACAAATCCCAACATACATGCATAGGAAATAAAAAAAATTATTCCAAAAAAATCGCTATCAAAACCCTTATCAATGGGCTTTGGTTTGAATTATATTCATTTTATAATAAATTGTTACAAATATCAGGAATCTTTGTCCGTCAGAAGAATAATTTCTGTGACTTAAGTTGTATATAGAAAGTTAGACTAGCATCCTCAGCCAGCATAACTTCAGCCAGATATTTAGGAACTGTTGCAAATTGAAGCAGTATACATTATTGTAATTGAAAAATACAGGAAAATCTTTTGTAGTTTGTTTTGGTGAACACGCGCAGCCACGTTTCATGCGCACAACAGAACTTTATCAGTTTCTGAAATCCCTACGCTACTGCGGTAAAAAATTAAGTTAACTATTTTTCCCATTGATTTAGCAACATGTGGTCAGGGGGCACACTCGTATCTCTCACAGGTCTGAATGCAAGTTATCGTTAGTGAAAAGTCTGCTGCTGCAGAATACTCGATCACAGCGATATAAGTGAGTCATTATTCATATAAAAAGTAAGAAAAATATTCTGAAAAGTAAGACAACAATAGCGGTGTGTCAGCAACGCAAGTATTCGTAATATTGGACAGAATTGAGTAGACTTCTCGTGATAGTTTGTTGAAGCCAGTAGATAGAGTTTGGAACACGGCAGAAATTTTCAATATGACTTTTTTACGGCATTATACAAAATTTCTGTAAAAAAGTTACCCATACAAATTTGCTCATCGCTAAAACAATTATGGTTACTTTTTGTAAAGGAGTCCAAAAATAATGAAAAAGTGTTGTAACTGGTTTAAACATTGTCTATTGATCCACAAACTAATTTCAATAATCCTACAGGTGCATAAAAATTTTGAAGCATGGAGTTGACGTCAGAAATGTATGTTTACATTTTTTAAATTAATTTCATTGCAACCTCAAACGAATGCTCACCCTACGTTACAAGAAAAAATAAATTGTACATAACACTCATTAGAGAAAAGATGAAATAAAATGGCACAGGAGAGCAACGAAACTACGCGAATATAAACGTAAAAATCTCACTGATTTCTACAAAACCGTCATAAACACCATAAAAAATACGAAGAAAACCAAAAGCACTTTCACCGAGAACTATAGAGCGTGAAAAAATCCAAATCCAACATGAGAAATCTTTAGAGAAGTTGTGTAATTCAGAATATTGACAGTAAAATTAATTTTGAAATCCCCTCGCAGATAGTCACAAATTTCAACATTCTTTCAGAGGTCTGAGCAAAATTTTTTCTGAAATATGTAAATCAATTGTGAGTAAACCTTCAACTGCAGATCCGTGTAATGTGTCAGGTATTGGTGCTAGTAATAAATATAGACCGAGCTCAGTTAATCTGCAGCAGAAGTGTAGGATTTTATACCCGCAGAAAAATACTAAGGCAATTGGGCATCACGATATAGACCTTCGTTATATGTATAAGAAAAGCTTCCTTAATACAGCACCAATGATTCACTTGATAATAAATACGGTTATGTTAACAACAGATTCCCTGATCAGTAGAAGAATTCGATTTGTAAACCGTTTCATAAAGCTACTGACATCCAAAAGGCATCAAATTATGGGCCGATCAAATTCACCTGTTTTAAGCAATACACTAGAAAAAAAAATTGCATCAACTCTCAACATATTTGAACGAATCAAATTTGAGTATGTGTCAGTGTTAGCAAAAGTTTTGTAATAAATGAATATGAAACCATAGAATTATTGATACATTACAACTTTAAATTGGATGCATCAATGTTTCTTCGTGAAAATCCGTGACATGTTCAGCATCTATTCTATTTTTTTAGTCTCGTTCTTTCAAGTGCAACTTTCGATCTTACCATTCAGAAGGAAGCTTCCAGTTAATTACGATAATAATTTGAGTTTCAACGATTACCATCACATCACGCTGAACAAATGGCCTATAAATTAGGAATCAATATATACTGTAGTTCCCCTAGATTCTCCTTTTCAATGTTAAGAGATTGGCAATACTGTTGAAAGCCACAATTGTAACGTCGGTTGCATGTGTGTTTGTATTCGTTTAGCTTGCGTACTCTATTTGGCAATAATATCACTTACTACTAAGTATTTGCTAATTTAGAATTCTGCAATAAAACATTTAGGCAGCCATGTTGTATCATATTTATGTATCAACTTTAGTGAATGTGTACTGTTTTTACTCCGTTCTTTTTCTGTAATGAATTACAAAATCTAGCTTGACCGCACGCCTATAATACGGCACATGGTCACTCCTTCTAACAGTTGTACAAAATTAATTGTTCAGGAAGTGTAAGATGCATATTTAAAATTATTTTATCTTCTCAACTGATGCTATGTGAATATTTTACTTAAGGGAAGAATGTATTTGACTTAGGAATAATTATTTGAAGGATAATTGCTATGATTTAGCCAAGAAAATACAGTTTACTTTATTTTACAGATTCAGTGAAATAATTACCCCTTCACTATTTAAACGAAGTATTGACTGGATTCTATTATAAATGAACAGAAAATATATGCATAATGACAAACTGTAAGAATAATGATGCAAACACATAAAAAAGTTAATATAAATAAAAACTTGATATATTTCCTCCGAGCCTATTGAGATCAAAAAAGATCTAAAAAAGGTACATAATTTGTTCTACTTTCTGAAGGTGCATAGACAACAGTACGTATGGTCAAATTAGGTGTAGGTAAGCATAAGGCTGCTAATTTTATTTTTAAATAGCTCTGCTTATTCAGTATATCAGTATGGGTAGGTCATCATAGGTAGAACAGTATAAATAAATCAATGTGGGCAAGTCAGTATAAAAATCGTTCAAGGATAGCACTTCGATAATTGTATATTCATATTTTTCATTGCAGACTTTTCAAAACTAAGGTGACGCAGATTCACAAGCTTGAACCTAACTTGTGCCTGTGGGTTAAACCTAACTTGTACCTGTGGGTTAAACCTAACTTGTGCCTGTATTAAACCTAACTTGTGCCTGTAGGTTAAACCTAACTTGTGCCTGTGGGTTAAACCTAACTTGTGCCTGTAGGTTAAACCTAACTTGTGCCTGTGTGTTAAACCTAACTTGCGCCTATGGGTTAAACCTAAATTGTGCCTGTGGGTTAAACCTAAATTGTGCCTGTGGGTTAAACCTAACTTGTGACTGTGGGTTAAACCTAACTTGTGCCTGTGGGTTAAACC
>VCRD01000136.1:149236-198864 GCA_006783055.1 Trinorchestia longiramus | reverse complement strand
GCTAAACCTAACTTGTGCCTTTGGGCTAAACCTAACTTGTGCCTGTGGGCTAAACCTAACTTGTGCCTGTGGGCTAAACCTAACTTGTGCCTGTGGGCTAAACCTAACTTGTGCCTGTGGGCTAAACCTAACTTGTGCCTGTGGGCTAAACCTAACTTGTGCCTGTGGGTTAAACCTAACATCACCAGCTAAGTCGACTGGTGAGTGAATCTGCTTGCGAGCAGAAAGACCCCTGTTCGAATCCCGCTGCCGACATGGTTGACGCAGCTAGAAATACGGCATGGGACTTGACTAAAACAACCGAATAATTATCGAAGTAATTATCCGACCCAAGAATGGGCCAGAAGGTTCGTTCCTATAGCCTCATTGTATTCTATTCTATTCTATTCTATTCTATTCCACACAGGTAGGTCAGTATACATAGATAGGTCAGTATGGGTAGGTCATTTTAGGTAGAACAGTATAGGTAAATCATTGTTGGTAAGTCATTATACATTGGTAGGCCAGTATAGGTAGATCAGTCTAGGCACATTATCGTAGGTCTACCAGCTCCTGTCAGTACGCTCAGATTCCAGAATTTGATCAGATTAAGCTATAAACTAATAAATCTTCATCTAAACTATTTCTTACAAAGCGTGGTATCCTTACCCTTTTCGACTCTCATCATCTTTGTAGGCAAGTTTTGGCTCTAAATTCCTATGAAGGTTTTAGCATTCTAAATCTGCTCTATAATTAGAGCAAGTATTTCAAATTCAAATTGCTCCAAAATTTCCGTGAATCCAAAACCATCAATGTGTTTCAATAATAAAGAGCGAGACGAACAAAGTCGATGGTTTTTTTAAATAACAGTACATTTGTCTTCGATAAATATCCCCTGTGCATTAGAAAGTTTTAGATGTTTTCAGAAAAATATATTACGACCGAAGAAGAGGCAGGCCTTAGTTTCTCAGCTCCCAAACCCTTGTGTTTAATAACCATTGGGCGCTAGGTGAGCGTTTCGATATCCTTGGCATTTGTGGAGTGGTTTTTACAGAGCGATATTAGTATTGAACCAAAATTTGAGTCAACTCTCAGTTAGGGTATCATGTTCTACCAGACTTTCGACCATGAGAGAAGAACGGAAAATGGTTTCACCAGATTTAAACACATAAAATTACTATTAGCTATTCAAAGTATATGTATCATTACTATGAAAAATATTCACAGGAGAAAGTCAGTTTAAAACTGCAAAGTTGCAAAGCTGTGGTGTCTACTTGAAAAAATTGAAGCAGTTGTACATGCAGGGTCATGTAAAGTTTTTGAAGAAATATTTGCCTTCCTAAAACTTTAGATAGCAAACTTGAAAACGTGAGCCAATGCAAATTCTTCACTTGCCAGCGTAATTAAATTTGAACCAATAACTTTGGTTTAAAAACAACAGATGATAAGCGTGTGTGCAAATATGTACTGTTATCATTGCACATGCGCTTCATCGCTGCTCAAAGTTTTACTTGGATGTAGCACACACTATACAGTACACTATAATCAGTGCTGCCACAATGTCAAAAGCCCTCCTCAATAGAACGTGCCAGAGAGCTTGGATCACGACAGCTTTTTACTGTGGGTCGCTGAAGCGTGTCAGGCAACATCGTTAAGTCTGGTGCGATTTGTTGCACGCTTTGTGATGCCTTCACACCTTCCGATTTTGCCGGGCCGATGTAACGAGTATCATTGTAATTAAGGGTGGATCAAAGACTTACAAATTCTCCTTCTATTCAGGCAGATAAAATACCAGAAAACTCTGGGATACTACATGTATCCACATTATAGCGCACTTGGATAAGTAGCAAGTACGTGGTCTAAGTACGTAAACACTGATTCCGAGAAAATTTCGCATGCCGTTAAAAAAATAATAATGGGAGAGAATATAAGCGCGAAAACAAGTGCAAAATGAAGTAAAAAATTGTAATTCTGCTATCGCAATTAGGGTGGAACTGGCAGATTAACAATATTGTACAAAAACTCACTATATTAAGAGTTTTTAAACATGGAGAGTTATGCAATATTCTATGGAGCGCAATGAAGTCTTACATTATTCCTCTGACAACCTCCCAATGTTTTTAGTTGCTTTTTGTTCGGCCAGTTTCCACCTTTCTCCTATTCTGAAAAGTTCAAAGGACAGCCGCCGTTCATTTTCTCGTTTACACATTTTCCTTCGCTCATTTTCATCCCAGAAATGCAAACGCTGCCGTGAAGAGGTATCCTCCTGCACTTGTTGACTCACGAGCACATTAATCTTCATTAACCCATCACTCTACAGCTCGCCGCGAGTTTCTGTTTCACATCATCGAAAATTTTCATACTCTCTCCAAGCTATAAAAAATTTATGTTGAATGTTAATCCAAGCGTGCCATAAGAGACGAACTGAACTATGGATACCAGTTTCGTCAACAATTATTTTGTTGTAACTTTTATAATTCTGCTATATGCACATTTAGGAAAACTTTGAATCCCCACGTGCACAAACAGTTATCGAGACTTTGCTTTTTCATCTACCTTTCTTCCTCGTCGTTCTTTGTATCGGTTTCTCTCGTGAGGTCGGTCAGTGCGCTCATGTACCTCAGATCGCATGTGGTTCTCATAACAGATGACTAGCATAACTCACTCGCGATGAAGTGTCCAATTACTTCATTAAGCTATTGGAACCAGCAACAACAGTAGCTGTGGTCAGTGGTATAGAATTTGTAGCAGCTGATAGTACAGGGTGTCTCATAAGTAAGGTACCGTTTTAAAACTATTATAGCTATAAAACTACAAATGGTAAAGAGATTTGGTTAATTCAGAGTGAATGAGAAGATTTCAAAGTTTTCTACCAGCATATCAAGTCTACCGACAATCACAACATATTGCCCAAAAAATTCATAAAATCCACCCCCAAAATAATCGCTACGCAATTGAAAAACGAGCAAAAATAGTGAAACTTTACTGCCGATGTAATTGTTCGGTTACTGCAGTGCAGAGGAATTACAGGAATATTGATGGTATTGAAAGAAGTCCGTAGAAGAAGTGCATAAAAAACTGGTATTGAAATTTAGAGAAACTGGGACAACAGCAGACAGACAACGTTGTGGCAGGCCACGGACCATACGAACTGGTGCTTCAATTCAGTTTGTTCTGAGTGTTGCTGATCGACCCAAAACGTCAACTAGGAGACGTTTAATTCAACTGAGAATATCACGTAGCTCACTGCAACGTATTTTGGTAAAAATCTAAAGTATCATTCATATAAAATTCAATTAATTCAAGAACGATTTTATCACGTCTTCGAGGATCATTGGACCATATTTTTTTGAAGATGCTAATGGTGATGCAAGTTGTGTTAATGGAAACCTGCATAGACAGATGATACAAGAATATTTGATACCTGAAATTGGATATAATAACACAGAGATTACCTTTTTTCAACAAGATGGAGCTACAGCGCACACAGCGAAAGAAACAATGCAAATGTTAAAAACAATTTTTCCAAACAATAATTTCTCGTTTTGATGGTATACCGTGGCCGCCTCGATCTCCAGATCTAAGTGCTCCTGATTTCTTTTTCTGGGGATACTTAAAGGAAAATATTAACATTAAAATGCCTGATACCTTACAACAATTGAAACTAAACATCATTCAAGAGATCAACAAAATTTCACCGGAGACATTAAGGAAAGTAATGAACAGCACCGTTGAAAGAGCATGTAATTGTTTGACTAATAATGGAGGTCATTTAAAAGATATTGTATTTCATAGTTAAGCATATTTTACTGTTTCATTTATGAATTTAAATTAAACTTTGAAATTTCTTCTTTCATTCTGAATTAACCAAATCTCTTTACCATTTTCAGTTTTATAGCTATAATAATTTTAAAAAGGTACCTTACTTATGAGCCACCCTGTATAGTGATCAAAGAATTGTTCTTGTGCAAGTGTTTTAAGAAACAAGGATTTTTTTCCGGAACCAAGAATAAAAAGAGAGACACGATGCTACAAAATTGACTTTCAAACATCTAGTACAACACGCAAGAGACCTGGGCGTAATAAGTTGAATGACAATGATCTAAACTCAATACGAATGATATAACTTGGCAAAGAAGACTCATTCTAAATATAAACTTATGAAACATCTCTGAAAAACCACTACCCGAGACGCAGTTTTCCAGTGACCGGTTTTTCATAGTATTATGAAAACATAAAACTAAACCCCACAATACTTTCAATAGCCTTCGTCAGTTTAGGATTGTTACCTTAATCGATTGCACGAGATGTATTGAGGATAATTAATATTCATATGGTCAATATTTCAATGCTTGAATTCAAGAGGCCAGGGGATTAAGATCTAATATTAGCTTTTGCGATGTAATTTATGCGCGTATAGCTTGGCTAAAACACCACTTTTGAAAGCATAAAAAAGTGAGCACAAATCCTGCATCATTGTCATGTTTTCTTAAAATTTCTTGCAAGGCGAATAGAAGTCGGGCAAAATAGAATCACTCATTATACTTGTATCAGTCGTAGCTGAATGAACAGACAACTTATTGTGAGTCTAAAAAATGCTTGAATTTGGATAAAAATTTAAGTTAATCTAAAATAATAATCCAAATAACTGAAAAATTGAGGGATGAACAATACATCAAACGTTATAATTGAAAAATATAAGTAATTCTTCGAGTGTTTTAATCACTATGATAAATTTCACTAAGAAAAGTAATCATTAACTTATGCATGAAATGGAAAATTTAGATATACTCTAAAACTGACCATTCATTAGGTTTATTAAGGGAAAACAACATACGATATCACAGAACTCAGATGCCGTCGCACTTGTTATTCGACAGACCTGAACCCGTTGATAGACATTGTCCCCTCTGCTGAATTGCAATTAAAGTCCCCAGTTTAATTGGAGCAGTCGTTTTAATTGGTAACCTAACACCTTTAACAGTGGCTGCTGAACTGAGGCATGTGCCAGACTTCAAATGTACGAAAGGATTGTTACGCGCGGATTAATTTTTCATCGAAAAGAATGAGTCGCTTGAAGACCGGACGATGAGTAAGATTTTAGGAGGCTAGAGGGTAGTTTCAATGACTCCATATGTGCTGACTAGTGCTTGAGTTATTACGTATGTGCTGAGTAACTTGAGTTATTACATACAGTATGTACTGACTAGTACCTGAGTAACAGCCCATGTACTGGCCAGCATTTCAGTAACAACAGTTCAGGGGACAGAACAGAGCACGCATTTTATTTTGTTAGGAGGCGTTTGTAGCGATAAAGTTAACTGCTGTCAAATTACTCAAACCTGACTTATTGAATGATAGAAGCAAGGATTTTTTTTCTTTATTATTTGCACATTTTATTGGGAAGCCAAATATTTTAAAGCTATCGTTGGATCATGTTTCTCGATCCGGACTTTTCAAACTTCCCTGAGGAAATCATTTACTGTTTAGATTGCAGTTAAAGGAGGAAGCTGTAATTAAATTTTGGATTCAGAGGTAATTTTTTGAGCGAAGAAAGCAGTAACAGACTTTTAACTAACCCGAATTAGTATCGAGTATGGATTCATTCTGGAGTTACAAATAAGTTTCATGGAATACTAATATTTCCTAGAGAATCAAGAACAAAAATGTATATTTCAGTTTCTTTCTGTCAGACCGTCAAGTTTATACTGGACAGAATAATTTTTCACATTTCAGTATCATACAGAGAGTGATTGAATCAAATGCCGAAGAAAAATCATAGTGAAGTACTAAATCAAAGATTTTACTAACTTGAGATAATCTTTACGGTTATTTTGAATATCAAGTGTCAATTTTCAAGTTAGGTTAACATTTTGCTTGAGCAATATTTAGTTTGCTTACTAATTCTAATTTGAAGATTTTCATGAAAGAATTTTAAAGTAGCAATAAAAATGATTTTAACATTTGAATAATTTATTTGTTGCAGTTAGCGTCGAATAACTACAAAACTATTGAAAGCCTCACAATAAATCGAATGGAAAAATGACAAATGTAAATTATTTGATATTTTGTACAGTGAAAACCCGCAGTTGTTAATGTAATTTACAAATTCTTAGTCGTAAGAAATATACTGTACTTTTGACATCGAACTTTTATTTCTTTTTAGAAGTTTTTCAAAGAAAAGAAAAAAGATTCCCTACTGCGTTGAAGCGGAAGTAAGTATACAATACAAACGATCAAACTCAACACATTTATCAACTGTTCGTTTAGTTTTCGTTCACATGCAAAAGAGAGAAAAATAAAACAATGCTGTTGTTGGGACGAAGGCAAAAAGCAGTGGGGCTTTTAGTGAAGAGTTCTCTAGTAGGCCCATTAACCTCTTAAAATTGGCTTCAAGGGTTCCCTCAATACAGTCTAAACAAAGGAGAATTTATCGGCTCCAAGTGACCATTCAAACCCAGTAAATATTAGACTCTCTCAAACACACAAGAACAAGCAAGGGTAAAAATTACCGAACTTGACTACAATAATATCGATTGTGCCGAGTTAGTTCTTTTGTATCTGTAAGAAAATCTTATTCCTAATAATGATTGAGTTTCTTTACGAGTATGAAACAAGAAAATGCGATTTAATTTCATTTTACTGAAGCATGGCATTTATGTACCATATTTTTTCAACTGTATAAGATTGAAGACTGTTTTAAATGACGACCATGTTTGCACCGAGGTGAATGTAATGTCCATCGTATTCAGTGAGTAAATTAAAGTCAGAAGAAGCCGTTCAATTACAATAACGTTAATAATGGCTTACATACGGAAAGAATAAAGTAAAATATCAGATTGTAAATAAATGGAAATGAGCTCTGCAAATGAACCTTAAATTCCCGCTTAACTGAGCTAACTTTTAATGTAAATGATTATAGTACGTAGATTTAATGTTAACCCACGTTTAAGTACAGATGTAAGATGGTCGTATTAGGGTACCAAGGACAGTACATGTGTTTAAAATCACAGATATCATACACAAACACTCAAAATAAAGAGTTTGAGTTCATTGGTGAGCCTTTAAATATTTTGCTGAAAAGCTCCATTCATATTTGCACAATAGCTAATGTTGAGCTTAAATTTGATAAGTTGTAATTTTCTAAATAAAATTTCAGCATTTTATGACTAGTATACTTTTCTAATATTGCGTGACATTAGCAATAGCGTGGCTATAGTTTCATCGCCTAGTTTGTTCGTGAACACTGACCGTTTTATCGTATGATAAAAAATGTAGCTAGTCAGTTGTACTGAACTGACCAATGACTAGACGGGCACCCATGCATGAGCGCTTCCATGAGTGGTTACGAGTGGCAGCATGAGAGGTCATGAGTAGCAGAATGAGTGGAAACATGAGGGAACACGAGAGGCGAATGAGTGCCCGAGTCAGTCGGTCAACCCACGTCCAGCTTTTGTGCGCAACATGCGACCACGCACGTAACTTTTGTAACTGGCCAATTGGCTTGCGCAAGATTAGTGAAGGCCTCCTGAGTGCGGTGCAGCGCCGCCTTTCATTGGATGGTCGTGAGAACGGTTGACCTCTCTGTTCAAGCGCGGTGTCAAACTGGAGATCAATGGTAGAACAGGGAGAATGCATTCCATATGATTGTTAATAATGCAATAGTAAATAAGAAACGCAAAAGAATTTTGACTTTGTAAAGAAATTAAAAAAAAACAAGAAAAGGCTAGTCATCTCAAGATGACGTTACGATCTTATGTAAACTAGCGAAAAACAGCATATTATAAAGAAGTACAACATATTTGTGGGTAATTAATAATTGGTCGAGGGACGAAAGGCTTTTGGGTAACCCTGAACAGGTTAAAATTATTGCATTTCAATCACAATGCTCAAAGATTTGAGAATCTGCTCTATCTTTTTGGTCATAGGTTAGGTTTACGATGACTAAAGGTACAGTTGTGTAAAATAAATAAAAATTCATTCGTAACTGCGATAAATATTATTAAACAATTTTCAAAACGCACAACGCTTATGCTTAAACAATAAAATTTGTGATCATGGAATTTATGTGAATTATTTATTGAAGTTTACAAGTGAGGGAACGCTGGTTAGAAGACAATATTACAACGGCCACTAGACTCTAGTTCTTAATTCTGTCTTTTTTGTGAATAGTGGAACAGACATCGATCTCAATCTACCATGCACTCACTCATTAAAGTTTGTCCATTAATGCATCAGGACTGAGTGAGATCATGGGACCCCCGTCATCCTTGCAGCTCTACGACGTGGCTCATAATAAATACTGGATAGCCTCTGCAGCGGGAGTCCAACTTAATCTTTTACGGACCAGGAGTTTTACCATATTTTTTGAGAAGAATATTTTTATTCTTCTGTGGAGCAGGATTAATTCTTGATTTATTTACGAAGCTGAAGCATTACTTGATCTCTAAATGGAGAGTATTACTCGATCTCCTCCAGATGGGGAGAATTATTCGATCTTCTTTAAATTGAGAGTATTACTTGATCTCCTCTTGATGGAGAGTATTATTTGATCTCCTCTATATGGAGAGTATTACTTGATCTCCTATATATGGAGAGTATTACTTGATCTCTTCTTGATGGAGCGTATTACTTGATCTCTTCTTGATGGAGAGTATAACCCGATCTCCTCTAAATGGAGAGTATTACTTGATTTTTGGTGGAACTCAAGTATTGCTTCATATTTGGTGAAGCAGGAGAATTTCTTTACATAAAATATTTCACGCGAAGGAAGTTGAGGAATCAATTGTACGGCAGGCTTTAATTGTATTCAAATCTGATCGTTGGTACAATATCTATTCTACTAAGACACATAATAAAGTAAAAATCTCTATTAAAGGTATTAGTTAAGTGATAAATTTTGAAACATTCATTTAATTCTTCAGAACTATACAAATTAGGATGGAAATGATGGTGTGGTAACTTGACTGTGTTGAAAGAATGGACGCTACTCACGTCAGTTAAAACTTCCATCCATTCATCTCTACAATTTCAAACTGTTTGGCAATATATTAGTGTATTAAAAAGAAAAGTACATTTTTAAAGGAATTTTCCTTAGTTTGGAAAAAGTAATATTTTAGTACTGTCTGCCCCAATATTAGGTAAATACTGCATGCAATTCAACAAGACATTCAAGCCTGTAACTCTGTTTTTTATGCTCATAACTCGTTCTTGATACAAATTTAGATATTTCAGTAGTGGTGCCTAACAATTAACAAATTTCCCCATCAAATCACAAAGTTTTAGAACAGGTTGTAGTAATGTCATAAATAAAAACGTCCGGCTCGGAGTTTTCAAAGGTTCAATATAAGTTATAAATCAGCAAATTTTGAGTATGGATCGAGTCAGAATTAATTTCGTAGACATGTACACATTCTGTCCTTTTTGAACTTTGCAGCCTAAGAGAAACTTGAAGATAAATAATTGTTCACTTTGCCTGCCAGAGAGTTTGTGTTCAAATCGGGTTCGAAATCGAGAAGCCCGGAGTCTAGTGTACACTGAACAGATGAAGTCGGTCTACGGAAAATTGCACGCAAAGGCATTTTAGGGAAGCAAACACAGTCTCAATGGGAGCACAATGAAGAGATTCTTTTGATAAGCAGTCGAGCGTTTGAGCTTCGGTAGTGCAGAGTAAAAAGTTCTGTAGGCTTAGGCAAACATAGGCCTCCATGCGCCAAGCTTTGCCAGATTATAAAAGATTTCTCTTTTGAAAAGATATTCATGCTAATGAAATGCGACCTGAGTAAATTTTAGGCCAGGCCGAAATTAAATACGGGAAGCCTTTGATGAGGTACGTGCGCTCGCTGTCCGCTGTAGCCCTGGAGAGTTGAGAGCTGGGATTCGAACCAGAAAGTTCAGGGCGTTTGTTAGAACTAAATCTCGAGGTACTTTTTTAATGCAAGAATTTGATGTAGTCGTAAGTTTATTCATGAAAAGTTTTAACTCGTTTATGAAGCGTGTACCATTATTTGTTCTGACGGAAATTGTCGATTAAAAAGGTTCTAAGGATAGAAGTTTTCAATCAAATTTAAATGAATCAAATTTTTCGTTCAGGTTTTCTGAGAATGCTTTGTATCTGAAACAGTTTTGCCAACATGTGATGTACGACATTCCTTTTTCTCTTTGAGACTTACAGTATATGAGGTCTTTCGAACGTTTAGGCACATATATATATATATATATATATATATATATATATATATATATATATATACGTATATATATATGTATATATATATTACAGTCACCTTGAGTTAAAGGTGCACCGAGCTATCTTACAAAGTATTTAGAGCGCTCTGATGCGTGCAAAATAAAGGGAATGGCTCTAACCCTGAAAATGGTTAAAATATGATTAGTTCTTCTCCACGACCTGGGAGAAAAAAAAAGTTGGGCACCTAGAAAAGCAACAGGCAAAGTGACTTCTCGAAAAGTTATTACTACCTAGGATAGTGTACAGACAATACAAGTTCCTAATTTCTGCGAACAAGATTATACCACTGTCTGGTTCAGATGGAGACTACACCGCCGTTTGATTCAGATGGAGACTACACCGCCCTCTGGTTCAGATGGAGACTATACCGCCGTCTGGTTCAGATGGAGATTGCACCGCCGTCTGGTTCAGATGGAGATTGCACCGCCGTGTAGTCTCCTCATAACAAATGAAACTAAAGCTGATTTGTTATGGGCATATTAAATTCAAAACAACGCTGTAACGAGACGAAACATTTCGTGTGATGTTTAGAAAATCAAGCAAGATACGCTAAAACAATTTAACACAGGCTAAAAGTGCAGAGTAACGTCGAAATTGTTTTAGATCTTGCATCGCATGTATTTGGGAAGGCTAAATCCAAAACGATTTCATATATAACATTAACAAATTTATAGCAACATAAATTAACTAAACGAACTATCTCAAGGTAATGGAGTTCGTTAATTAACATTGAGGAGCTCACCATCAAATTGAATTAGAAGTAAATCAGTTTTACAATTTCCCACATATTTGTCCGAAGTGTCGGTTGTAGTAAATGACGACGTGTGAGCTGCGAGGCAGCGTGAGGGCTCGTGGAAGCGATGCGTTCGAAGCTGCATTTCCGGCACGTCGGTCATTCATTGCGTCCTTGCTGATCTTCTTGTTCAAAAGTTAAGTATTAATTCAATGAGGAAACTTAACTTTGGCTGAGTTCATTGAACAATATGCGAGAAAGTATACTATGTTCAGAATTTTATATAGTTGCTAACCTTCACCATTTCACGCTAACCTTTTTTTGAGTTTCAAAAGGCAACAACAACAACATTAGAACGATCACTAACTTATTCCCTTAGAACATCCACTTGGACAGACACTAAGATAGTTACTTAATGCTTCTGGTTTCACTTACCTAAATGCGGTATTTGCATAACCGTACAAACTTTTAAACGATCTTACTCGTGATCTAAAGTTGGGCCAAGAATGTAGCCGAATGCAACTCTGCTTTCTATTGAGGCCGTCAACATTTTGTGTGTCTCCGTCTGTCTTTTGCTATGTTTGAGTATGCTCGTGTATGTATTAGGTCGGTCTCTTGCAAGTAATTCTACGTCACTAAATTCAAAAACATCCTTTTAACGATTGTCATTTTTTGCAGTATCCGTCGGTTTTGCAGCGTGTCAAAAACTCATACAAATTT
Organism: Trinorchestia longiramus; assembly: GCA_006783055.1. Lineage (NCBI taxonomy): Eukaryota > Metazoa > Arthropoda > Malacostraca > Amphipoda > Talitridae > Trinorchestia > Trinorchestia longiramus. The sequence continues at coordinate 187,183 of VCRD01000136.1, read as the reverse complement.
TTTATTAGAGTATCGAAGCAGAATATCAAAATAATCCTTCTTCAAAATTCTACCTGGGAGTGTTTCTCATGAATAGAAAAATATTTTTTTTCCGAGTAGCGTACTATATGCTTCTTGTACTATTATCGAAACAAAAGAAATGTAAATCTTGATTGGAATCTGCATCGATGCATACTTGGGATAAATTTTAACTTCAATGTCATTTCATGTTGCCAATTATTATCAATCTTCTTAAAAATATTACATCGTCTAATTGCATGATAAAAATTCATAGAGTATGATCGACACCGATTTTCAGTTTTGGACCAATCTTTCGAGGCAACTATTTCCATGAGACATTGCTGGTATTGAAAGACTAGCTTTGATAACACGACATTTGACACACACTAAAGAAATACCGAACAAAACAGGATTGACTTCCTTTTACTGCTAAGAAAAAATTACGCAAATCAGTGCAGATTCGCCACTGTTTCACCAAGCCAACTAATTACGAATTCTTTAATGCAGTACAGCAGTATTAATTCATAGAGAATCCCGTCTTTTATCTAGCGTGAATTAGTTCTCATATAATGCGTAATGAACAAGACGTATTTTCTTGACGCATTCCCACGCACAGTGAGGGCGCGAGCCAGGCAGTCGGGGGAGTGGAATCAGTGAAGTGGAAGTTTGAAGTACGGAGTGAAATTATTGCTGCTTCTTTGGCATGAGATTTGACATGAGAATCGCATCTCACAGTTTGTACAAGTTTTCATCTCGTAACGTTGGGACTATAATGACAATTACAATTTTTGAGCACTCTATGTTAGAGCGCAGAAATGGTGCGAATGTTGCTGAAGCAGCCCACGAAAATATCCAGGGCCTTCAGAACTCAATGCATAGGAATTGCGAACCCGTATTGAACACTTCACTGATGTTACATCCATTACATATTTGAATGAGATCAACTAATTACGGAAACTTCAATTGCATTCGCCTATTATCCCAAATTTTACTCTTATTAACTGGATTATGCAAACTTGTCAAAACACCATCGCATATAATACACCTTAGTATTTGTGTTGAAGGACTTTCAAAGGGAGTGTAAAATAAAATAAAAATAAGCTTCCCGCGGACAAGTTGAAACATCACTTTATATATCTGTATATGCATTGTATTATATATGGACTTAGTGAACCCGTACTCTCCTGTCAAATGTGAAGAGACGTTCGCAAATTTTCAAATCAGGCGAGCGATTAAGGGTTGATTTATAAATAAGAGATTCTAGAGCAAAACACGATACGTAGGTATTCTATTTTTTCATTTGATCGTGACAATGTGAAGAGTTTTTGAGTTTTGAAATGCAGGAAAAAGTTCAACTTCGTTTAACCTCGAAGCAGCGTACATCTGTTACCTTAATTTCAATGAATAAATCTGTGTCAAGAATTCCGATTTTCAATCGTCTTCCAACTTTCAATGAGAATTAAACGCAACATAGTGTGGTGGTCATCTTCCTGAATATTCGAAGTGCATTTAAATTTGCCAGCTAGTACACTTTTTTCCTGCAAGATTTCAATTAATGACATTCAGAAAAATTATTTTTTCAAAGAAACTTAACAGTGTTTTGCATGATATCATAAAGTCATGGTAGAATTTGCTGCAAATATGAAATTTTGTGATAATTCAAATTTAGCAAAATTACTTACCTGATGCTGAACATGTATCAATTACTCAAACCTTCATGCATGTACGAAAACTGAATATGAAGGCCGTGATGGACCAATCGAGTTCAAACACATAGATAAGAGCCAATCATTTTACCAAAGTGTCATAAAAATATTATTATTAAACTTGAAGAAGTTTCAGTTTTAAATGGCCCACGAAGTAATTATTACCAGTAGTAACCAAGCTACTAAAATGAAATCTTTAAATTAACATGGGAATAGTCAAATATTTTACCCGTGGATAATGGCACATTAGGATGAATTGCTAAGGAAATTGACTTGAATCTTTCATAGGATCACAAGTTATGAAGACGTTGTCTATTTTCCATAATCGAAGTTTACATTTTCTCCCTGATTAAACATTATTGCTTTTATATGGAAAAAACTAAAGTTAATTCGAACATACAGATATAAGAAAATCTGAAAGCTTAGGACATGAAGTAATATGAGCTGTAATTCAGAAATTACACGTGACTTCAAAGGTAACAATTTGCACAAACGCTGAAAAGCAACTACGAGTCAACGTTCTACTAGATGATCTAAAAATAATTAATCATCTTAAATGTTGAATCTTGCAATAAATATGTAGCACAGGGGACAATGATGACAGTCCTAATTCCAATTACCAATCAACGAAGATGAATAAAAGAACAGAGACTCCTTAATTATTAGAGAATTCTTAAAAATGTTGCGATTCAGGATCTTTAGCTTGTACAGAAAGCTACTCAAGGGATACAGCATTAGCAGGACAATCAATGTGAGATGAAGGAAGATGAGTAAAACAAAACTTAAAGGTTATGAGACTGGGTTTTTAATGTCATGATAAGAGTCAGACGAAACCTTTTGATTTTTGACGCTTAATGTGATGAGAAAACTACACGTGTTCAACTGATGATGTAAAGTTGAGCTACCATTTTTATCTCCGTAATATATTTAACGTTCACTCAATAGAAAATATTCAGGGGGCTGCATTATGGAACAAAAAATTAAAAGATTCTAGACAACATTGGAGACAGAATTATCTTAAAAATGTTTCAGCGAGAAAATAAACTTGTATTAATTTTACTTAACTTTCCTAACTTTAAGGTGATAGAGTCTCTGGAAAAAACATACTGGAAAATAAAAAACTATTACCCATAATCAGCCCCACTGATAATTTAGCTCCTGCGAATTTACAAGTCTACATCAAAGATCTACGTCTGAAAATATTTGAAGTAGTTCGACTGAAACAGGAGTCTGTAATGACTTCATGAGCGACAATGTTCATTGTAATTGTGTAGCAACACGATATCTTTTACAAGTCAGTATTGTAATTGTATAGTAACACAATGTCTCTCTTAAGTCAGTATTTTAAATGTATAGTAACACGATGTCTCTTATAAATCAGTATTGTAATTGTATAGTAACACACTATCTCTTATAAGTCGGTATTGTGATTGTATAGTAACACAATATCTCTTATAAGTCGGTATTGTGATTGTATAGTAACACAATATCTCTTATAAGTCGGTATTGTGATTGTATAGTAACACAATATCTCTTAAAAGTTGGTAAGAAACATTATCTGCAAAAGTCTACTGAAATTGAAATAGTCAACAACCCCATAAAAATAAGTTTTGTTATAAGAGAACGGAAAGAAAATCTGTCATAACTCAACAGAAAGCATTGTTAATAACTTGATGGAAAACTCAATTTATAGGTTACTAAATAAGGTTATTTCTGTGAATTATTTAAATTTTTGCTATGTATTAAAGTTCGTTCGTAACGTGCATGCGCAAGAGATAACTTGTGAGCCGTGATGCATGCAGTGAATGGGACACTGCACCCATTATACTGCACGCGTCTCGATGTACATCAAGTAAGTCAGTAATGATAGCAGCAATTGTGAGGAGCAGCAAAATAATTATTTTGATATTGAAGCAAGCATAAACAAGGTCTACCGTATCGATACACATGAGCATAATTAATGATTTTTTAGTGCAGGAAGAGTTACGAGTTTATGCACTAATTATTTTAAGAATTTCTTTGCCATGTTATTTTTGAAAGAGATATATATTGAGAGAACATAAAGTTTGTATATGAACTCTTGGGTAACCAGAGAGTTAGCTTCCACGCTGTACTAAGGTGCGTACAGAAGCAACAGAGAGCCCGCAGCACAACTATTCTCTATCTTTAGTATTCGATCAGCAAAAAGCAGGATAAGATTTTGTATTTTCAGTAATTTCAGAGTGGAATGAGTTTAAAACAGCAACACTGTCAGTATAGTATTAAGCTGAAAAATGTGGACATCCAGCAAAGCTGAATTAAACTGCATCAGTGGATATGAAATCCGCTAATATTTGATATGCATAGTGTGTAATTTTGAATATTTCGTCATGAATTTGATGAAAACTACACTGAATGCACACGAGTGATGTATATTCCAGTCTGTTTTAAAATTTACTGAATAATTGAGCTAGGAGGAGCTTGTGTATAGTTGAGACGTAACTGACAGCTCACGTGGCTGCGGTCTAGAGACTGTCATACAACTGCTCGAATGCAGCGCTGACACGCCTTAGACCTTCAGAAAAGTCTAAATAAATGTTAAATAAAAGATTTGAGTTAGCGGAGTTAAAATTATTGAGAAAAGTAGGAGGAATGTTGCACAAGTAAGCAGAAATAGAAAACAAAGAAATCCAAGGCATCTTAATGAAATTAATTTCCTTGATTTAATACTCTATGAATGATCTGGATAATATAATTTTATTGAGTATTTGAGGTCTGTTGATACAAATCAATATCAATTACAATACGTGAGACATAAAGATAGGATTATTACTCAAATTTACATCAGCAGATTCCACAGTATTTTGATAGCACGTTAATGCATGAAATAGGTGTATGAAAATTTTCGCTTTTCCATGCTAGACCCACGGGACTGAAAAGCCTTGCAGGTTCATCAAAATGTTATTAAGATTTTAATACGGAAAGAATCATTCACTGAATGTTTAAACTTTTTATTTTAGACTTGAAACTACCATCAGTTCCCTTTAAAAACAATGATATCAGTTGTATAATGCAAATGACAAAAATGATTGTGCGTGTGAGTATTTGGAAGCCATAGATGAACAAATTTTGTGAAGCATTTGTACACCAACTTCATTATCAGTAACTAAAGCTCAGACAAAATGAAGAAAAAATATCCTCCTCACTTTCGCATCATTATGGTTAAGATATAAAAAAAATTACATGAATTTAGCAGTTCCAGAAATTAAAAGGACACTAGTGAAGCTTTGGTTAATCTAATGCAATCAATAAATGTTATTCGAAAAATTATTGAAAAGTTTTTACCCTGTAAAAATTTGTTGTTCGAGTTTCATCGCTGCAGTCATTTTTTCATTTACCCATTCTGATCTCGATTAAAAAATACCGAATAAAAGTGAAGGAACAACTAAAAAATTATTTGTAATGAGGTAAGAATCAAATTCTAGCCCTCCAATATTGAACGGAACCAACATTAAAAGAAAAGGAATATTTGTGCGTCCCTGTACTAGCCAGATTGTCTCCGAGACTCCTACGCCCTCAAGCTAAGTATAGCTTCAGCACCTGAAGAAGTCAGGGTGTATTAGGTCAAAATTTTGACTCAGAGCTTCTTAACATTTCACTAACGAAGCTGCATGACTCATTCTCAGCATGACACTGATGACAGACCGTGGAAACAAGCCAAATGCATAGCAAGAATGTGGTACACAGTGCGGTCAAATATACAACGCCGTACGCATGCCGCTGTCGCAGGGGGTAAGATATTCCGCAGCTGAAAAAGCAAGAAGTTTCCACGACTGCTTGTCACAAAATGCTTCCAGAGGAAAAATAAGCGACAATGGAAAGTCTGTATGCATGCTACTACAACATAGACACAATGTAAGCTCTGTATCTTTGCTACAACAACATAACACAATGTAAACTCTGTATCCTTGATACTTCAACATAGACATACTGTAAGCTCTGTATTCTTAATACTACAAATTAGACATACTGTAAGCTCTGTGTCCATGCTACTACAACATGGACACATTGTAAACTCTGTATTCCTGCCACTTGAACATGGACACAATGTAAACCCTGTATCCATGCTACTACAACATGGACACAATGTAAACTCTATATCATTGATACTTTAATACAGGCACAAAGTACTACAAGTGATACGATAGACCTAACGAATAATCATTGATGATAAATTAGAGTAAAAAAAATACTTTTGTAAAGTAGTTTATGTGCGTTCTTGTATAAAAAATCCTATAATTTACTAATTGTACAATGTGTTCACTTCGCTCACTGTTGAAATTAATAGGTTGAGAAATAAGAATTGTCCAATGAACATATATATTTTGTTTTTATGTGTTTTAATTGGAATTGTTAGTACCTGGGGCACCATATGAAGGAAACTTTGTACGTTGGGAAAATGAACGTTATATGATGAAGTATCTTCGTTGATAATTACAAAGAAAGCTTGGATAATTTGTAACGGCATATCCATGACAAATGTATTATAAACATCGATATCAACAGTACTGGTGTCAAGGTTTCTAAATTGATCATTTAGTTTGATTGAGTTTGGAATCGTGACTTTAGTTCCGTTGATATCGATGTTTATACTTTTCATGGACATCCCGTATGTATGCTTTCACTAGGAATAATTTATTAATAATCGTTGGTCGAGCATACTGTAGGATATGTAAAACTAGCGAGGTGAAAACATTAAAATTATTCATGGACAAAAACTTAGCACACAAACTCTGAACTGAAAAGGGACAAAAAAATTGAACAAACAATAGTAAAACATCTCGGGAGAATATAACTGACTTTAAAGATTCAATCATGCAATTGAAATTTGTTGGGCTCACTACACCGTGATGCCGGTCTTGATCCAAAGCTTAGGTCATTTTTTATGGCCAATTCTATTATTTTTTACCAGTCTCTCCCCTCCAGCCCCGCAATCTGCTCCAATCTTTGGTAGGCTGTTTGATAAATAAATGCGGAATCGTGTGGGCCAAGCGAGACTGCTGGCCAACTAAGGGAAATGATTCTTTCGTCCCTGCGAAATTCTCTTACACTTTTTTAAAGCAATATATGGGGACCAACTAAATGAATACTTGATTTATAAAAAATATTATGCTTGAAATTAAGAAATCCATGTTTGGCATTAAAGTGGTGCAAGGTAAACGATCAAGAGAAAATTATTAAAACAAAAAACGGTACTTGTTTAAGATACGCAAGGACTTACACGAAATCTATGAACTCAACCTAGAGTGTTACGATATAAAGTAGATATAATAAGTATTCGTCAACTTTGGCCCTCGGGAAACATTTTATATCATATCATATTATAAAGAGTGCCTGATTTTCATTTGAAATCTGCTGGAGTCCAGAAAATAACAGCAAAAAAGAAATTTTCGATTATGACTTTTTGAGTTAGTTGGAAGTATATTATTGAATTATTGGATATAGCTTCATTCATTTCACCCTAAATTCTATCTACTGCTTCGAACACTAGGGGCTTTTTTTAATGTACGTTTGAATTAATTAATGCCGAAAATAGAAATGTATTACTTACGCACACAAAAAATTCCTTGTAATTGCATCAAAGGTTTCAGAAAAATACACAAATGTAGGAAAATTGAACTCTGTTACGAGTAGAAGAATTACAGTATTAACTGCATAATAAGTCTTACGAGATCCACCTGCAGTTTGTCTGCCGAGGTATTCTTTACTTTTACACTTTTAAGGATGCAGAATCGCTAGAGCTCTTTGAGAAAAAACATTCCAAATCTATAATATCTGATTTCTGTAGCGGTTCATTTCTATTTAATTGAACTAACAAATTCCAAGTTGTAACTACCAGTCATAAACCTGGGCTTCTGTGAGGCCAATTCTTGAAAGAACTAAGCATTCGTGATAATATTTTCTTCTTCATTTTAGATGGTCCAGAAAGTATACTCTACATGTATCTTTTATTCATAATAATTGAAACCAATTTGGAGCACCACAAGCTAGAAGATACAGTTCTGCGTGCTAAAATAAAAGAGGTACTTACATCTTAATCAAATCTTCAATTAGACTCTATTATGATTATGCTCACGAAAACTACGGAGTAAGACCACACTGATTGTAAATCGCCTGTGGATCCATCAAATCATTAGTAGAAGCTTCATTTTTCTATATTTTCAAATGACAAGTTCCACAAAAATTAATTGTCTGCAAGCCCAGTAAAGAAAGTCACTGTAGGGATCATTTGTCTCAAGTTTCAATCGTGAATGTTCCCTGTATCCTCAACAGATTTGCCACTGTTTACCGCATACAATAAATAAATTGTCTACATCTGGCAACCCTTCACGTCTGACATAGGCCTAGCCTTTGGGCGGTCGCCTATTCAATAGAGAGGAAATGGATCTGCTCTTCAAACCATTATTACACAGTCCCATAGCATTTTTATTATTCCTTCTCAATTTCCGTCCATTACACAAGGAAGTATAAAATGAAAAGTTTTGAAATTAGGTACTTCTATTGATTTTTGTGGAGTGCTATATAGTATTGAAATTCATTATAAAATGAATAACTTACCTTTACGTTAAAAGTATATTTGCTTAGAGTAAGGAATATTTGCCTTTCGGGTATGAAAATTAAAATAAAAAACATCAATGGAAAAAATTGATAATGGAGATTAAATGCTGATACTTCATAGTTAATTGCAAACGGGCCAATTACTTCAGATTACCTCGGCAATGTGACACAACCTGGTATTTCTATGTTATTCAGAGAAAAATTTTAGTAGAAGTAACCCAGAATGAAGTTTCAAACATGAAACTGAAAAAGAACTACGAAAACTTGAAAATGCTCCTATAAATATTTGTGACTTGAAATATGAATATTAATCCTAACTTAGCTTGATTGCACCTGATATAAAACAGACATAGGCGGTCTTACCTAACTACAAAACAGCGGAAAAACCCAAGCAAATTGTAAGTACCATTCTTTTAAGTAGAATGTTTGCACGAGTCCCGTCCGGCAAACAGCCTCAGGCGTAGGCTGATTCTTTCTTTATTCAACACAAAAACTCTTGCTCGAATAATGTTGATTTTGTGATACACTCGTAATGATCTTTTTTTTTGCACTCATAGTGTTTCGAATGACCATGTGGACAAATACACATAGAAATAAGACTCAATGCGCTTTTTTAAAAGTCACTCCTTACGTTGACTAAGTAGACGCATGGACTGCATTACAATGAACAATAAAAATCGTATCAATGAATCGTAAATATGATTCGTAAATCAACTTTTAAGTTGTAGGATCTATCTCTCATAACAAAATCGTCATAAAGCACGCATAATGGTAAAATTAATGGTTAACGGAAATATCTATTGGACAAAATGAAATTGGTACTTTTAGTTTAAATTCATTTCATGGGTCTTAACAGCAGCAGTAAAATTAAACACACTCAAAAGGAGAAGAAAGAAAATAAATTATCCAAATTGCGAAAACCTGATAGCAAGAAAACATTTTTTATAAATGCTAGCTTGAAGTTCACTTATAATTCAATTATAGATCAGATATTTATTTCCTTTGCTCCACTCAAGAGACTAAAATTAAATTTCAACAGAGATTAGAATTAAATTTAACGGATTAAAATTAAATTTAATCTCTATTTAGTCATTGTTTGGAATTGCATGTATTTTTCAATTACCCCTCTCACTTCCAGAACACTTTTTGAGAGTTGACATGAGTGAAGTTTTGCAAGCGACATCGTTCAGAATGGTCCAGCGATCGTTCGATTTAGCAATGTTTCAGATAATTTTCTTTTAAAACAGCTCTTGAAATTTCTGACGGATGAACTTCGATAAGATGTTATCGACTCTTGAGAAGAAAAAACATAGTATTAAGAAATTAAGGAAGGTATTTTTGTTGCGCTATTAAACCGTAATGCAACATGAGATGCTATCTCGACGCTTTGCATTATGTATTATATATAACAAATAAGAATTCTAAAATTTTTAAGCTGAACAGACATAAGAAGACATCAGCAATTTATCACCCCAATAGCGAAGAAATTTACCATAAAACTACAGGTCCAAAAAAAATTCTGAGCTGGTAGTTAGACTTCAGAAAGTTTTGATAATTCGTCAGTCTTTCTATAAGAATCTAATGAGTGGTAATAGGAGCTCCAAGTAAGTACAGAGGTACGTTGATGGGAGTCTAAGATTCAAGCAACACTTCCCTAGCTTTCTAAAATTTCTTCGCAGCCATTGAAGGTGTAATGGAGTGGAAACTTAGAATAATTTACCTCGAACGAGGCGAAATCAGGACCCAAATTGAAGCTGAGCTAAATTGTAACACTTTGATTCAGGCTTGAAAGCAAGAAGATGTTGTACAACATCTCAAGTATTGATTCACTTATGCATCAGCTATTTACTTTTTTCTTAAGACATATTAATGGGCATATTAGAAAAGTTCACGTCATTATCATGACAAAAAAATGACGGATGTTATCAAGTAAAACTTTTATCAGGAATGAATGGAAAATAGACATTCAAAGATCTAAAAATGTTTTTGTGGTCATTGGTTACATTGTTTGTAGGTGACAAAGCCTGTATTCTTGATAAATCAACATGCAGCTACTAAATGTTCGATTTTACACTCATTTTTTGTAATGATGGATTACTGTGCAGCAATGAAAATGTTATATATTGTAGCTTTATTGGAGTTTTTCCGTCATTCACAAATGTTTCATTTATTCTTCTAATCACGTGATCTTAAAACAGGAATATTTCAGATACAATGGCTCTTCTGTGTAGCTCCGTAGAAGATGAAGAGCGAAGAAAAGATCTGAACAGCATCACGTCCGAGAAAGTTTAACTCTTTTCAAATTACCTATGCGTAATTTTGAATTATACGTCAGTCGAAATGAAAATGTTGAAAAAACGTACAACAAATTCTGCACTAAATTTATAATATCACGAAAAATTATAGTTTCCTTGTTGTGCTACTAAAACTTTAGGAAAATTTTATGGGTGATTTTGCGTCGAAATAATTCATATTTTTAGTTCAAATCTACGGTTGAAAACAATTTAACTCAACTGATACTTGAGGCGCATGCAAATATAGTGAGACGAGAAACAGGTTCTCAGCAGAAATTGCTTCGTACACAATAACAAGGAACTTCTACGCCCTCCTAACTCAGTAGCCTGAGGCTAAATTCTCACTTAATCGGCTGCTTACTGAACAATTTACTTGACGGGCTTCCTTGCCATCCCTTTCAAAGGAAGCTGCCTCTACCCTTCCGTCTTCTCCACGCTTCATTGCGCGCTTTCTTTCAAATTCAGCACGCGAGGCTCTTCCATCCTTAGAAGAGAGCGTATTTTTGCGCACTCGCGTTTAAATTTAAAAGCAAAATTGCGGCAAATTTGGAGAGTGCGAAATAATGACGCGTCGTAGTTGATTGAGACTACTAACAGCTTGTTGGCTTGGCTGTTTTAAGAACTTGTGTTTAAGTGTTATGAATTATACAGTAGTTGTGGGAACAGGGTTGTGTGTCTGATAGGAAAGCTCTTGTGGCATACAAGTAGTTTTAAGGTAGAACTTATTTCAAAATTAAAACGTATAGGAATTGAGTTCAAACCTAAACCATTGCTGGGACTATCTTAATAGCAGAACTTAGAGAATATTGGTTTGAACATTCGGAGTCAAAAGTTGAATGAGAACGAGACCAAATAATAGATTCAGCTTCCTGAGTGTCTCAGGTATACCTCACTAATAAAAGAAACGTTTTGCCCCTCGAGTTAACTTTAAGAAATCTATTTTCAAGGAAATGTACGGATGAAATGAATCTGGCTCATAAATTTGTAAAATAATGTCAACGTGCATTACTCCAATGTGGGAAAAAATTGCTAAATTGTACGTCGAGAGCATTAATTTTTTTCAGCAGTCACGTGCTCTTTATTCTTGCATGGAGGATCAAACTCGAGTTCAATGAAATGAAGCTAACACAAAAATGATGGCTCTCGATATCCTGTCAAGCGGAGCACTCGACATCGGACACGCGTCGGTGTGGCGGTCCGCAGATATCCAAGGAGCTCGGCGGGAGAATAAATTCATTTCAGACATTTCTAAAAATCAGGAAAAATGTTCGTTTCTTGAATAATTTGAATTACTTTCTTTGTCGCCTACTTGTTTCAGGCTTATATTGAAGGAGCTGTAAGCTTGTTTCTTGAATTTTCGGTTCGAAACTTAAATGTTGTTTGATTATAATCGGAAATGCTCAGCAGGAAATGTTGTCATTGATTTTCTAGGGGAGAAACCACGCTACTGTTTTGCTTAAGCTGCATATCTTCATAGATGTCATCATAGACTTTTATCTATATATTTCCTCCAGCTGCCTCTTTCGTATTGTCTTGGTTTAACTACTTGCAAACGAAATTAGTTTTTCAGTGGAAATTGTGTACTGAGAGCATTGGATCCCAACATCTAAGACCCCAGTTTTGAAAAGCTAGTTCACGGACACGGAAAAATGACTGGAAAGAAACAACATTTATAAGTGGCAATAGTCATTAGAATGTAAGAAACTGTTTTTTGCAGAGGTGAACAAAAGTTTATCATAAAATTTGAACCATCCAATTCGTTTTAAGTCTGGAATATTTCAACAGTTTTGAATATATCCCGAAGACTGTTCGTACATTCTGAGGAAATGGTCTTACATGTGGTGGTAGGAGAAGTGTTGTGTTATTTGCTTGATAGTTTAGAGAATTGACAGTTGCTGGATAATTGGCTGACCAGAAAACGTGGTAAAGTAATATTAACAAAAATGCAGCGTTCATAAAAATTTCAAATCGAGCAAGAAACCTCATCCAACTCGCTGCTAAAACTAAAACTGTTAACTTTACGCGTAGGAAATATTGGGAAAGTGAATTTAGGTTTACATGTTGTGTAAATCCAGAACAGAGTTACATTATTTTTTACACAGTTCTAGTTTTGGGCCACATTTTCTGAATTTCTGTGACTGTAGTCGGTACTCAAACAGCCTTGCGTTTACTTCATCACTCGCTCCACCATCTCAACTCAAAGTTTTAAGTCTGAATACTGAAAGTGTCTTTGAAGTCAGTTATATTGAAGGTAGTCTTTAAGAAGCACTAGTTACACGTTGCCTCATTTTCGCTGTGGCATCATCACCACGCAATATGTAACACTCATATATGATGGCATGGTAGAATCTCCGTCAACTGAGCGTAGAATAAGTTACAAAATTGCCACATTGTTATTATTTCATTTATGGTCAAACAATTTCAAAATGTTATTTTGCAGTCAAATTATGAATATTTACACACGTTTCAACTTCGAAGACATGTCAATTCATCTCATGGGCTACAATAATGAAGGGCGAAGAGTATGATTTAAGACGTATGATTTACTTCTTGATGGTAAATGTTGAGCAGTGAGAACGTCAAAAATTGAAGAATTTGTCTGTGAAACGGGAAGTTTTTAATTATTAAATTAGTAAGGAAATTAAAATAAGAAGCTGCGGATGTTTTTTGATGAGAAGGGACGTTACGGCCACTTAAAAGTCATCATGAAACTTTAATATTGGATATGAAAATACGGTGGTCGTACAAATACGATGTTGTACAAGTTGAATAGAAACGAAATAATCTCTGACGACTTCAAAAACCTGAGGAAAACGAACATAACTAGTAATATTCGTTAACAAACAAAATGTATATTAAATTCGCTACAGTTTTAATATAGAGATGAACCGTAATAATTATAAAATCCGGGCATTAAATGGATCACTGATTGACATAACATGGTATAGAATAGAATAGAATAGAATAGAATGAGGCTATAGGAACGAACCTTCTGGCCCATTCTTGGGTCGGATAATTAATTCGATAATTATTCGGTTGTTTACACAAGTCCCATGCCGTATTTCTAGCCGCGTCAACCATGTCGGCAGCGGGATTCGAACCCGGGTCTTCCCGCTCGCAAGCAGATTCGCTCACCAGTCGACCAAGCTGGTGATAGTATGAAGCTTTGGACAAAACATCATGCTGTCATGTCCAGTATGGCTGTAAATTGTGCATTAATTGAAGGATGGAGTTAGATAGCAGCATATTTCCTATACTTTGCCTCAACGCCTCTCAGTAAGCCCAGCAATTTTGTCCCAGTAACAATACATGCTACAGAGAATGAGCGTGGGTGAGAGCCACAAAATAATTCGTAAGAATAAGAGTTGTACTGCTTTTATCGTGTCAAAATTAGTCAACTGTAATTTGATGTGAATAAGAAAACCTTGAAGTAGAATGCCAGAGCAACTATCAAATAACTCAGTGCTAATAGAGTAGCAATTTATGTCAAATTAAAACGTGTACAGTTGTTATCAGAATGCAAACAAAAATTTAAAGTCAGAATCAGAAACAGCTGTTACTGAGTCGTCTATTATAATTGCGATGGCAAAGCAGGAGCCAATTAGTATTTGTTATTAATACATGAAACGTAGATGACAGAACTACGAAGCGTGTTTTAATAAAAAAATATAAACGTTTGGAGATGCGTAGCGCTACTGGGTCCATGAATTATTTAACCAAGATCACTTACAATTAAAACAAAAAGGCTTATTGTTTCCAAATTTCAGGTTTCTTTCAAAACTCAGTTAAAACTGGGTTTTTATTTCATTCTTCAAGAAAATACGGAGTTTACGAGAAGCTTGGACACGCGGAAAGTGGTTTGTCCGAACAACCGTCGAAATATTATGCAATTACAGAGAACGCATCTACACATAAGCAGAGTAACAATGACAGCATTTTCAAGATATATTTGCCTACTCGCGACGACGTTGCGATGAAATTTCGCTCCAACGGCCGCTGTTATTTGAAGAGTTTAAGCCGCTGCCTAAATAGGCAAACGAATGATCGTGTCATCGGCACAACATCGTCGCGTGTTTCTGATTATTTTCGATCGACTTTGTCACTGAGTTTCTTGTTTGAAAAACACTGACATGACGCCGTTACAAGCGTTTTCAATTGATCAATTACACTGTACCTCACTCGTGTAGGAGGGCTGTCCAACAGAAAAAAGTGTCTTATAATTATTGCTATATTAGCAGCCGAACAACGACGTTTTAATTTAGGTGTATGACTAAACTAGATAGTTCCTGTGAAAATTCCTCTGGTTGGATTTTACTAATTTGAAATTATAATAAAAGCGACTGTATCAAAGATTTACAACAAATTATTGTGTTTTTAATGAACATTTTTCATGAATATACACTGAACTTCCATTTTGTTTATTATCTACCGATAACATGGCTGTGTAAGAGAAAAAGGCTAATAACAGGAAAAAATGGCATATTTCATAGTAATCGGGTGCCTTTGGTATCCACAATACAATGTTTATAATACATGTATACCCGTTCTGATTTCTATTCAATAATTTTTCTATAGTAATAGATTAAAAGAAATGGGACGGACACACACAGATAGAGAGAGATAGATAGAGAAAGACAGAAATGGGGATACACTGTTTGTTATATAAGTAGATGAGTAATGTCATTTATGGATTTGGTTGTTGCAAAAATACTGTTTGTTCCAGGAATACAATGCAGTGAAGATAAAAATTTACAGGCAATTGTTGAACAAAAACTATACCAATTTGTCAGTGACAGGTTTCAAGAACTTGGTGTCAGTATTTCAACAGTATCACATCATCTGAAGCAAATTAGTATGATCAAAAAGCTTGATAAATGGGTCCTGCATGAAATCATTGAAGATCAATTATATAAATTTACAATATTTTTGTATACAGGGTGTCCACAAAAACGTATCCACCACAGTACAATTAAGAATAGTAGGAGCACATGTGTGGTATGGCAATGACCACCCCTCCGACATATCAACATCAAGATTTTCAGGCGGTGACGTTGCGATCCCGCCAGGCACTGATTGGTCAATTTTCTGGGAGGTGGGATGCCAGATGCCGATGAATGACAAAAAAATGCTGACGGGTTGACGCGAACTTGCGCCGCTATAATAATCCATCACGAACACTCTAGCCTTACACAGGTCGGCTACGAGAGTCATCCAATCAGCGAACGTTCAAATTATTTTAACCCTAGAACAACGAGAGGTCCGGTGTCAAAATTAACAAGCCCGTCTAATATTGTGTTCATGAACCTTACTTAATACAAACATTAATAGAACGAACATAGGTGACTTTTCTGTTACGTAGTTTGAAAGAAAATAATTGAAAAGTGACACAGAATTCAACTTGATAGACTGAAACTCCTTTCTGCTATAGTCGATCCGAAAAAGTATCCACTTCTCTGTAATGCGAAAATTATAAATTTTTGGTTTTAATTTTTCGTATTCTCATAGCAAATATCAAACTAATGAAGCTATTTTTTGTACCTTCTATTATGTATGAACTGGGTACATTTAGAGAATCCCAGAGTATCTTATTCAATAGTATCATTGTGAGTATGATGATGGAATTTCAATGGTAGAATCGGAGCTACAAGAAAATAAAAGGGAAAAATAAGATATTCCTAATAATTTTCTATGCTCATGTGTATTGTTTGTTTAATTCTATCGTTGCACTTTACTACATCTCGCAATTCTTATCTAAATTATATGTATTTATGTAGTAGCAAATGCTCCAACCAGCATTAGACAATTGTTTCAAGATGTTTCCCATTATTTTTTATTGCTTTGAAATCAGCATAAATTTGACGGAAGTGACCGTTTGCCTGACTCGTGAGTCAATAGGGCCACTTGTGTGCCATGACTGGTTGACTTACGTGCACGTCACTGTGACGTCACGTCCTTTCATGACGTTGCAGTCCCGACAATTTTCAAGCGCTCCTACTATTCTTTACTGTACTGTGGTACCCACTGACTGATGTATGTAAATATGATACCGGAACCATACAACAGTTTAATTCTGATTTATTTCTTTAGCTTTTATACCGTTAAAATGCAGCTTAATAACGATCAGTAGGTTTCCATTATGAACTCCTACAGCAGTAACTAATGCATACAGCGTGTATGCATCAGCTACTGTTGTAGGAGTTCATAATGAAAGAACGCTGATCTTTATTAGGCTGCATTTTAAATATATAAAAGCTAAAGAAATAAGTCAGAATTGAATTGTTATATGGTACCGGTATCATATATACATACATCGGGTAGTGGATACATTTTTTGTGGACACCCTGTATAATTCGTTTTAATGTCTACTCGATGGTCTTCATTGCAGAACGCCAATGATCCATTTATTGACCGAATAATCACTTATGACAGAAAGTGGATCCTTTATGATAATCGTCAACCATCACGTCAGTGATTTGATCGTTATCAGCCTTCAAAAGATTTTCTAAAACCAAAGTTCCATCAGTAGAAGGGTATCGTGACTGTTGTAGTCCGCAATTGGTGTTGTCTATTACAGCTTTCTGGAGCCCAATCAAAGCATCACGACAGAGGTTCAGTGCAATCAACTCCAAGAAAAGCATCTTCACTTGATGAAAAATGAGACTTGCACTAAGGAATCGGAGCAGCCCAATTCTGCTCCTCGACAATTCGCAGCCACATGTTGCCAGGATGATGCTGCAGAAACCTACGACTTGGGATCTGAGGCTGTGACGTATTCTCCTTAATCTCCGGATCTTTCACCCGCAAGCTACCATTTTTCTCAAGCGTCTAAACTTTTTCCAACACAATAAAACTTTCAGATCCAAAGTAGAAGTGGGATCAGCACTCCTTGCATTCAAGTCGAAGGATTTTTATCAATGAGAAACAAATATTATTGTGGATCGATGACAGAGATGCATGGCTATTCAAGAATAATACTTTGACTTATTAAAGCATACTAGTATTAATGTTTTTTCATGAATAGAAGTTTGTTCTAAAATCGGCCTTTATTTTTCCCATTAACGTTATATGTCTTAGGGTAAATTCCAAGTAAGGTTTATAAAGCAGCAGGAATTTTCACGATCACTAAGGTGCAGCTAATAAGTTTAATTCTAAAAATAACAATGAACTGGTTTTTGGAAGAAGACGCAATCGAATCATTTTGGCATCGCTGAGGCACTACTTATCATTGACCCGTTATTACTGCGTACCACGAATCATTCAATTGTTGTGTACTACGAGTCATATAATTATTGTACATCACGATTCACAGCGTGCCAATTAATGGCCATGAGTGTCTGTTCCATCTTACTCTATTCGTGTTCTAGTGGGTGCGTGTGGTTGATGTCTGATGGTGTGGGATTTGGGTAGCAACTCGAGAATGAACCAAATGGCTCGTTCCTGTTCGCACATTCCACTCTTAGCTCTTTCCATGAACTCAAGTTCATGAACGTCCTAAAACCATAAGTATAGATGCATGGGAATAATTTGTGTATTAGCTCAAATTAAGCATTGAAAGCAGTGGGAATACTCAAAGTCTTGAATATGTTGAAAGATGGCTAAAAAGATATAAATATGAAGGGTGGCAAAGAATCAATGTGTACTGAAATAGTTGGAAGGGCGTTACGCAAATTTACTACTCCCTTTGGTCGGAAACAGTTCATTGCCAGTCGGGCAAACATTTTAGCATCAAAGTTTTGGTTCCAGAAAACATCCGGGAAATTATTTTTTATCTTTCTTTTTCGTACTTTTTGAAGTAAAATGCATAACGTTGAAATTATAACGTATGAGGTAAATTTTTAGACTTTTTTTCACTCTGTACTAACTGTTTCCGACCAACGTCAAAAGTTGCATGCACCAACTGTTTCCGATCAGATGTGATCTAAGGATTTTACATAAGGAGTAAAAAATCTACTAAGAAACTAAAATATGAGTATTTTTTAGCTATCAAAGTTTGCAGTGAACCTTCTGCTTTCCCGTGTATTATTATTCATACCAGAGAAATTCCCAGTTGTTAATTATGAATAATATGATGTGTAATGATAAGTGAAACTGTAAATGATGTGATGTGTAATGATAATAAAACTATGAATGATGAGATGTACAGTGATAATGAAGTTCACTAAGATCGATGATAGAAAAAAGTAAAAGTTTAAGAATCCGAGTATGCTTGCATAGATCTGTGCTCGCCTGAACGGTGTCCCAACTGGGAATAAAAACGAAGAGGGCTTCAAGTGCATTTTGGAATTTGCATCTCAAATGAAAAATTAAATTGAAGGTGAGAGTTTGCTGTGAACGATTCTTTCAGGGGGTATTAACTTGAAGCATCTGTCATGTCAGGTTTACATCCCCGATTGAATGTTCGCCATGTTAAACTTTTAACCTATTCTGACGAAGATGTTTTCTGGGTGTTACTTTGTTCGGAGCATTTCTTTCTTATGAATCACTTACACAAAAAAAGGAGAAAAGCTTCAGTGCGCGAAAATAATAAAAATTAAATTTCTAAGCATAAATATACGTATAATTCCGTAAACTCAATTTGAATAATGAATAAAAGATGAAGTGAAAAAGGTAGGGGAATTTTTTTCTGAAAATTGTGAAATTCGACAATGTTAATTAACGATGTAAGGAAAAACAAAGCATAACAAATACTTTACAACACAAATGATTGATTCGTGTTTTGTTAGAATGCAAAAAATGCAAGTGAACTGCTACTGAGATTAGAATCTAATGTAATCAATCCAGAGTAAGGCAATCTCTAAGCGTTGACCCAAGAAAAGGATTTTTTAACTCAATATAATGAAATTACAGGATTAGTGGAGTTTTGTACGAGAGAATTGTCTTCAATTCAATTGCCAATGATGAGTTAGCTATGGGTCATTATTGAACACACAAGCATGACTGATAAAAAATCAGGAAAATCGAGTATGATAATTATACACGAGGTCTTGAAAACTGTGACCTCAATCACAAATCCTTTATA
Source organism: Trinorchestia longiramus (assembly GCA_006783055.1). Taxonomy (NCBI): domain Eukaryota; kingdom Metazoa; phylum Arthropoda; class Malacostraca; order Amphipoda; family Talitridae; genus Trinorchestia; species Trinorchestia longiramus. The sequence continues at coordinate 167,567 of VCRD01000136.1, read as the reverse complement.
ACAATTCTTAAATCATGAAAGGGAATGTGGATATTTCCAGGTACATGAGTTATTGATCGTAATAAATACTCTGATCAATTTTTGTTCGCTCACTACAGTAGGACGTTCTGTTTCAGAATATAAATCTCATCCGAGACGAGTCAATAAAATAATCTTTTGCAATCTCTCCCATGCAGGGAAGCATGGGTGGTATGACTACAAAACACGGCTGTCGACGATCAGATTTGGGATATATCTGAGCAATAAATATCTATTTATCTGACAAGTAAATCAACTTTTTCGCTCAATTTAGAGTCACTGCAGACTGAGCCTATCTAGATTCGGTCACAAGAATCTCAATTTTTTTGCAATACTGAGCAAAATTTGCCTTCGTTCTCCCATTATTTAGCGTTGAGGAGCATCACGTCAAAACTTTCGAAAACCCAAGACAGTCCTCTATCCTAATTCCAAATTCGGCTTTAAGGCAATAGCTTCCTGTAAAATTTTGTCATGGAATTAGCTATGATTTCTGCCTTCTAGTATGGCAAGGCCAATTACAATTGAAAGAAATATGTATAAAATATTCGCCATAATCCAGCGAAAAAAATGATAAAACTTTGCAATCAGAGATGGGGAAACAATAAAGATAAGAAATAATAATTTTCAAGAGTTATCAGAAAGCTACGATGGGGTATGAAATTTAACATTATTCACGTCAGGATGAATACAATTTTCTTTCATTTACACTGAAAATACAGTTTCATTCTAATTTTATCAGGACAAAAAAGTTTCATAGATGAAGTAATAATTTGAAAACATTATTTGTGACTTGATATTCGAAATGTGACTCGATATTCTTGACAAGAAATGGGATTTTAGAAAGAAATGAACCAAAGGTTTTCATAGCTAACTCTGAATGATTTTTTGACCAATGATCGAGCAGCTCGCACTTAATATTTCTGCTTCATAAACGACTGTTGTCTCTGTGGTGTGGACACATTCAAACTGAAAGCAGCAATGTGTAATAAAGTTTTTACCTTTTCTTCAGGCAAGTAATGTGAGGAAAATTCACACCATCTTGATTGATAAGTTGCTCTATTTCCATCATGCATATTAGTGCTAGGGTTCACAATCCAACGAAAATCATTGCTTGAGGCTTGTTATATGATTACTTAATTGTCATTCAATAAGAATGTCACAAATCAGTCATAGTGAGATCATACGTAAAGTATACACATGAAAAAATTTCCGTATATTCTAGGTGAGTTCTAACGAAAGCCATTCAAATGTGATTGGAAATATGCAGTTCGTCTATTGTATGTATATTTTTTCGCTTTCCTTGCAACTGGATTCAGCTCGTCCTATCTTAACAGTCCTAGCACTGCAGAATTCTGAGTAGGGATGCATTGGGGAAATGCAATACTTTTGAGAGGATGAATTACAAACAATGAAACCATTTATAACATTTACAAAATATACTTGAGCCAATACACTAAAATATAAGACACAAGCTTTGAGGTCGAGAAAATGAGCTTATTGACTATGGTTATATCCGAAAAATCGCTATGAATAAGACCAGTGGCTTAAAAAACGAAACAAGGCTGTGGGGAAACGGCGGCGAAGAAGCGATAAGAAAAATTTCTTTTGAAATCAGAGCTTAACCCTTTTAGAGCAAATTGGATGCGTGGAAGCTCTTTGAAGTTTACTTGAGAGTGGATATGCTGACTCGAGTCGCGACAGTCGCTGTGGAGGGGAATCCAGGCATCTTGATTCCATACGAATTGAACTACCAAAATAACGAAATAAATAATGCGACCAAGCGTACGGAAAAAGACTGAGAGATGTCAGCAGAGAAAATGTTCAGCGCGGGTTAAACCAGCGGACTGTAATTGCAAGAGATTGAAATAAATCCTTAAAGGCCTAAATAACAACTAAGACTCGAACATACAGTAGCTAATGCAAATGTTGTTTCACAATCGTAATCATATTTATTTCTTCACAGGCATTTATACTAATGGAACAATCATTCAGGAAATTATCCGGCATGAAGATTTACGGGACTTTCGAGTCCAATTTGTAGCAATTTATGTAGGCTGGTCAGACGAAGGATGTGTAGTCAAAATGTTGGAAATTTCGTAAATCAACAATTTTCCACTGTTTTTTCCTGAGTAACTATTGTTGTAGAGTCTAATTTTTATTTCGTTCACGAATATTTCGAAAGTTTGTGCCTAGCACTCGCTTTCTAAACAGCATTTCTTTTCGTATAATTCAAAACATCGCGATCACTTAATTTACCTAATAATTATTGTTCCTTCCTTGTTTTCATTTGAAAATTCAAAGAGTGGGAGCACAAAAAGAAAACTAACTACAGCAAGTGTCCTAGTATGTTCGGTATAATTCCCTCAGTAAATTTTAATGCATTTGGATTATCCTATTAGCATTGTTAGACCACGTACAGGTCCGTATTTACAAGGCTTAATTGCGAGCAACTGGAATATTCCTGCTGCCGTCGTGCCGCGTTACAAATTTTTAGAAATTAAAACGGGTTCGTTGTTCGCGTTAAAACAAACACTAATTTGCAGTTAAACGGGAGCTCTGATTTCACGGTCTACTGACTACATGGTGAGCAACTTACTTTGTAACTGAAGCTGGTCCGAACTCCAGATTATCATTAGATGTACATCAGAGGAAGATGGAAGCTAATTTTCCTGCATTCTATGAGGCATATTTGAGCTCGTCAGGGAACAACAGTAACTTTAGGCAGATTTAAATGAATCCTACGTAACAAGCGTTTGACATATGATACTTTCATGTACACATCAATAAACAAAACGAAAATATCAGCTTGAATAATTTAATTATTCATAAATTTAGAAGTTACTGTGAAAAAATATAATGATTCGATGGCAGTCCCAGCAGAATTATGAATTAATCATGAACGTCTTGAAGTGGTTTTGGAAAATGCGTTGAATACTGCACGATAACTTCAAACATATTGCGAAGAGTTTCACAACATTTGCATATTTTGATTATCGTTCACAGTTTGGCATGCAATAGACACGTGGACTTTGCAGAGTGTGACTCGTGGGGTCATAGAAATACTCATTATAATGAAGAAAAAGAGTTAGGGACGAGGAAGCAAGCGAAATTGCCATAATAATTTTCCGTATAACACGATACTAGACACCAATTAGCCCACACTGATATTCCTACTTACTACATGATAGCTCATTTCAATTTATAAAAGCATCACCAAAATTTTGAAAAAGTGTCGCACAACGATAACTTGAATTAATCATAAATTATACTTTTACATCTAGATTACACTTGTCGTCCATGTTATTTACTTTTCTTGCTTGAAAATCTGTGAGTTCTGTGACCATCAATTTCTCCTTCGCGTCGTGTATAAAATAAGTCCATTAAAAAGGTGCAGGATCTGCGTTTTCTGTAGCGTCCTCCTGGTCAGGCCAGGGGCTCTTCTGCTTATCGCCTGGTACTCAATCCATTATGATGCTAATTGCAGCGAGCATTTTACTGAGTTTATTGGCCTTTCGTAGTGTTATGATCATGTTTGCTAGATGGGCTTATCTTGTTGCTAAGTGCCTTAAAGTTGTCTCGACAAAAGACACAATTAGCGGGCTCTGCTTAGGTCAATTAAACCGTGGCACATCCTAAAATGCATCGCTCTGGGTAGATAACCTGGTCTCTGAGCCACGACTTGTCAAGTGCATGACTTGGAAATGATTTAAAAATTGATCTCAAGTGTCAGGAAAAGAGAGAGGGAGTAGCTATCATGAATGAAGCAATACTGAAGTTGTTCGGTGTGTAAGTGTTTAAAATTACGAAAATGATGAAACGTTAGCTTTAAAATTGTCAGTAAAAATGAGTAAACATAAGTATTATAATGAAAAGGGTGAAGAATTGACAATTGTTCAATCGTGTTTTTCCAACACGATATTCAGATAAAAAAGCAGGTAATAGTTTATTTTTCAAGTCGAGTTACATTTATTCCACACACATCAAATGTCTGCAACGACACCGCAACTCCAACAATTGAGACAACGCAGGTTGAACTCTCGCTCACTTGTGACGTTTAGCATGAGTGAAAAATACCGAGGCACGCGAATAGCTGCATGAGGAACGAAGAACACGTTTTCCGCAGGTCTCATCCATGCAAGGCAGCGGCACCAAGACTTAGAGCCCGGCTCATGTTACACAGCTACCGTAACGCAGGCGCTTCAAGTGTCGCAATCTAAACTTGGTATAATGCAAACGACCCTTTACATGGGTGTGTAGCGCAGACAACCCTTTAAAGGGGTGTATCTAAAGTCACCCTTTAGATCAGTGGCCTGATAAAATGCTGCAAATTCCAGGGAAGAGCGGGAGAAGATTCCGAAGGGGATCTTGCAAGGGCGCGGAACGACTCAAGGAATGCTTTCAGCAGTTGTAAAATAGAGCAGGTCTTGCAATGCAGCTCGTTGGACGTCTCTGAAACATTCATTTTTACTGCCAAATATGGAAGCTGTTCAGAAACTTTCTCAATATCTTTTTGCGTTTTAAAGGTTTACCATGCTTTAAATTTAACTCTACAGTCATCGAGGAGAAATTATTGATACCCCAAGGCTTCGTGTATGACAATTAGTAGAATTTAAAAGCAAACACTCAGTCTGATGGTCAAAATAAATTGAAAATATTTATCTAGATATTGAACGCTTACAGAACGTAGTGTATATACATTAAAGATTCATGTACAGCACATTAGAATTATTCATCAATATTTTGATTTATACTTAAGGCTTGAAATAAAAGGACACTCTTGGGTTAAGATAAATAAAAGCGGGTCATAAAAGAAAATTCAACAGATTAATTATTCATCAACACAAAGATAGGGAGACCTATAAGACTGTACTGCATGCACTTACAGTAAAGGGCCTCTACAATTCAAGTTAATTTTGAATTTCACAACTAAAGAAACAAATAAACTAAAAAGACTATTGCTAGTAACGTGGTCAAGAGCAATCATGGTACCTATGGTTAAAAAAATAGCCCGTAGGTTTACCCAGACGCTCAAAACTGACAATGAGATAAATACATAATTGTGAAATCATTGATTTTTATTCGTTGTTAAGTTATTTCTACAATTATTTATGCTCTTAAGCAGTTTGAAAAAATGGAAATGATGAGATAAAGGTAAGAAGTATAAGGGTGCAGGTATACTATGTACTCTTTTATGTTCCTAATGGGACAGAAACCTATGGTATGATTTGATGACGTGATACTGCTAAGCCAGAACTTTCCTTCGGATTATTAACCTTGTGTAACGTCCAGTATAATATAATTGTACTTAATTTAATTTTCCACTACGACTGTACAGTATTGGAGAAAGGATTACAATTTTTATTTCGCTCAAAATGTTGGACTTGTCATGAGGTGAAACTATATCATCAATTGTATATCAGTCTAACTTTGTGCATTCATTTAATGTATCTTTTTCTACTAAAGGGTTATTTTGCTCCTTCAGCAGCTGTATGCATTGTGATTATTTCAAATAAGTTTTCCTCATTTAGACTAGAGCTCCCATTTTTATGTGCACAAGTTGTCTGCTGAAGTGTTTCAAAAGAGCACAGTACTATGTATACGCCAGAGAATCTCCTTTTCTCGTCCTCGTGCGTTCTTGAGTTCTTTTCTGAAGTTAATTTTGTTTCGGATCCCAAACTTATCTGAAGGTGTGTACAAATTATTTACGGATTATTTTGAATCTTTCATATTAATTCTAAAACAAAATTTCTGCTGAGTTCCGGGCCAAAAAGTCTGTTTGAATTTGGTGCACAAATTTTACTTTGATGTGGATTTGTTGTCACAATATTGCATCGAAATTACACATGTTGCAGGAGCAAGTAGGCAATTCTCAAAATGAACAACATTAAAATTGTTGAGAATTACGATGCAGTTTTATGCCATACAAAATATTTTATTGATCAGTTTCAAGATTTATGAAGGAAGTGAAAATGCAAGAATCAGATAAAAATAATACTGAAACAGAAAATAATAACGAAGCAAAATATTTGAAACAACTGCTTAGGTTTCTATAGGAAGGTAGATGTTAAGAAGTATAACATCATATATTGACTAACAATACATATATAATTCTATTATTTGGTCTTTACAACAAACAAGTCCTTGGACTGTGGAACCAAATGCATATTATTTCCTCACTTGCTTTATGGGAACCAAGTTGAGTTGTTCAACCGCAACTGCTATCGCGTTTCCCTAATGCATTCGTAATCACCTGGATCTTTAGAAGCTCTTTCACGACACACAGATTAACAAATGTGTTTCCCTTCCAGTAACTCGAAACTGAAGCGTTCTTCTTGAAGATATTGTTCGTTTTCAGTGCATTTGATCTGACATTCTTTGCAGTCGATGTCAACACCAAGAAGTTGGCCCATTAACCAGGATATCGAGTTACTGAGCATTCGCGCAATCTGTCAGGTCTTTTGAAAGGTGCCTTTAGCAGTTGTGCAGATTAAACGCCAAGGAACTGGCGATTGCGACTTTTGAAAGGAACTTACTTGGAGCTCAAGGAGCCGCTGCTCCTGATTATACTAAACACTTCATAGGAGTTTACTCCCCGCGCTGTTAAAAGCATCGATGTGAGCTGGTTCAAAGTGCTATAATTCACAGACCGATACTTCTGAACAAAGACAACATCAATGCTTTTGAGACGTCAAACATGGAACCTTTCATAAGAGAACGTGATTTTTTTCAGCTGTAGATCCTGCCCTCGAGATCGACAAATGTCACCGGCCCTTCAAAATTTTTTGGCAAAATAGACTCCATTGACGGAAAGCCTCTCAATCCAGAGGCACAAAAGATCAAAGCCCATGACAAGTGGTGACATGTTTGTTTAGGTTTAATTGCAGGCATCTGTTCAGGAATATCATAGCATTTCATAGCAACGACTGAAGGAAAGAAGCCTTTGATGATTTCCCAGAGAAAAATGATAAAAACCGTGAATGGACGAGCTCTAATTTTGTACACAAAGAGACAAATTATCAATGAGAATAAACATGGTGCAAGAACAGAAGGAATCTCCGGTACACAGGATAACGTGTTTGATAAAGGAAGTTAAAATTAGGTTAACGAACGTGTACAATAATTTGTGATGTCAATTTATTAATTCAGAGCTCGAAGAGCAGCTTCTTTCAGATCTGCAAAATTAGTCAGTTTTGTCTTCGCCTCAACTGAAGCTCTAAATATTTAGAATAAATAATTTTTCAGCTGTGTATGGTAGGCTTTTATTTAGAACCACGCTGTTATTTTTATTAGGATCAGAGTACTTGCATGTTTATAGAAAATATAATTGCATAAATTCTATATATTATCACAAAAACTATTGGTTAATTCCTTGTTAAAAATTACGGTTCTTGTTTACAACACATCCGGCAAAATTTAGAAACATTCAAAACTGGAATTGAGAATGGCCATCAAACTATTGAAGAAGGTCTATAACATACACTGATGTACGTATTCTCATCCAGATGCCACAGGTGCCACAGCAAGTGCAATATTTTATATACAACGCTTCTCTTTACAATTTAATATTTATGAATTTTTGTGTATGAGCACCATAATGTTCAGTGATGTCATTTTGGTACGTATATTAATTGTGAAGAATTCTGAGTATGGCTTGGGCAAATTAATGTTGCTTTCATAATATCCGTTACATGAAATTAAAATACTAGAAGAATTGAAGAAATTATTTCTTGATGTATTTGCTACTTTTTATCTGCAAACTGTATGCCATCAAATATATAACATTTTTCTAGAAAGTTAGTCTACGAGAAATTATTTATTTGTACCGACGAAGAAGTCTCAGGAATCCATGGTTCCTCAGGAATAATGGTAACCAGCCTTGGAAAAAAACAAAGAATTACCTAGCTAGCTATTACTTACCTAATTACTTCCTAATATTACCTAGTTTAAAAGTACACCTATTGCATGGTTTCTGAAACATTTTTCTCCCGTAATGTTTTTGTATTGATTGTTATACAGTAATGTTTTTTAATATCAGCAATATTATTATCAAAACTCAGAGCGTTTGCTTTAAAATAAATGATGAAAAATTGCAGTTTTCATTAAGTCGTTGGTACCTAATCAATAAGTTGCGAAGCCTAATATATGTATTTTTAACAATGAATTTCAAATTGTGAGTATTGGCAAAATTAGTATTGTGAAAGATTAAAATTTGAAAATGAGGAATGGGTTAACATCAACGTGGCGATAACTAAATTAATCTATTCTTGTGTCAAAGAAAATTACGAAGGATCTTTGGTAGAAAACTTAACCTCACCTGATGACCCTGGGCAAAAAAAAGTTTCCTATGTTATTATTAGGGTAATAGAATATTATTCACACAATCAAAATACAAATGTTTCTGATTGATTCTTAGCGTTGGGACTGTGTATGGCTGCATTACATCACTGTTGTTCACAATATGGCATGTATGAAGTAATTAAAAATAATAATTTAAATACGAACGCTATTGATGGTGTAAGGAATTAAGTGTAAATGAAACTACAGAATAAGGAACACGAATGACCTACATAAATAGCTATACTATTGATAATATTTCAAGCAAAGATTTACTTGTGGTGCAGCAGGACGACCAAATGTCGTCAAGCGCAGCAGCTAATAATGCCGGACTTCAAAGTGACGGATGGAGTGAGGGGAGAGTTCGACTACCAACTTAGGACGACCCTCGAAAGTAAGATTATTGCCCTCGTTTGCTTGATGAGCCCAGCAAGGCTTTGTCTCCAGTCAATAATTAGCTCAAAACTGAAGCCCGCAGCCTCAAACAAGAAGGGATTCAGATCAGTACACTCGTTTATCATTAGCGGAAATTGACGTTCACAATTACATGTGAGAATATCGTCTTGAAAAATGCCTGCTATGTGCACGAGTTGCGTGAAAAAATATAGGGCAATTAGAAACGAAATAAAAGTCAATGAGATAAAATAAAACAGAGATAAAATAAAAAACAACAGGCCTTCATACAAGCACAAAATATGCGGAGGAAAAGAAGTACCAAATGTTTAACTTTTATTTCTTTTGTTGACGTTTTCAACCAAATGTCAGTTGATAGAATTTCATACAATTTTCAACTTGAAATATAACTTACTATATTCATAATGTTGCAAAAAATACGGCCAAGCAATTTTATTCACTCTTTTACAGATTCTTCTCTCCCTACAAATTCTTCGTGTCTTTCAGTGTCAGTAGTCATGGCAAGAATCGTGTATTTCAGTAACGAACTATTTTCCTAAACAGAAGCGACTTGAGCAAAAACCCTGGCTGTTCCGAGGGTCAGGGTCTCGAACTTTAAGCTATGCATGAGCATGAAGTAGCTCCTTTTTCCTCACTAACAAGAGACGGTTCAATTGGAAGAGTGGTTAAGCAGCTACCTCAATTTTGCTCGCATACTATATGTAATAGAGAAGTTTTTAATATTCACGACAGGTTTTGTTGTTTTTGACACCAATTCACTTCTTCATATTATTCTAAAGGTTCTACTACTACAATAAATTTTAAAAGTCGATATCAAAAAAGTCAGGAAAGGTTTGAGTGGCCGGGAGCAGGGCACTGGAAGGAGCTACCGTCGTGTTCTCATTAGCATTTACAGGACAAACACGTCTCGAGTGGCATGCCTCCACGAGCCATCCACATCACACACCACATGGCATCGCAAGTCTGCTTTTCTATTCATTCGTAAGATAGAGATACAATCAGAGCTAATCATTCTTGCTGGCTGTTTTATTAAGTGGCTAGTGAAGCAATTGGTAATTCTCGACGAACAATAAACAGGAGCGACAGAGCCTTGCGCTGCAGCTGAACGTATGACAGGCACAGGATGAAGATGGTCTTGTTAGGGCTAGAAAACAATGAACATTTGTGAATTGTTTGACCACAAGGTTAACGGCTTCTCGTTTCTAAATATGAAGCAATAAAGATGCTGGAGGGGAAGGGCTAACTATGAATGCCAACTCCATAAACAGAACTAACGAGGGTGGTCATAAACAAATTATGCCATAAAGTTCGAAGGCGTTGTCAGCAGAAGTTTAAAAATGATTTAGAGAAGATTCGAGCCGACTGAGTATTACACCTTGGAATGATACACTCAAGACAGTGTAAGTGAAATAATTCTAATAACGCCTCATAATTTCTAATAAAACATCATTCTCTTGGTTACTGTTCGATCAAACTTGACAGTCAATTTTTATGCGATGAAATAGCTCATATAGAATTCTATTAATATAAACTGGGAATATAGTCCTCTGCTGTTGAAAGTAAATGTTTTTGGACAATGGAAGCATATAAATGTTTTCGCTGCTCGTGTCCAATTCACCCTGTAACGAGGGAAAACTCATCATCGAATTTCTCATGAATTTTACTAAAAATTATTAATAGAAATATGTTTTAAAGCTAAATCCCACTGATACGAATACTGCTTGCTAAAATATCATATCATAGTTATGAACAAACTCAACCACACCATTTTGGGTCGTGCTGGATTTGTGTTTACTCATAACTCATGGTAAATTTTTCATGTGCGAAAATTATTAATCGAGGAAACACGACTGAATTTTTCCAATAACAGCAAGGTAAGAAATGTTCTAATGTACACAGGACTGTCGGTCAGACACCAGATGTTCTTGAGACTGTGCTGGATTTATGGCAGGACTCGCACTGTTATAGAGCATGTTTGTTTTACGCAGCCATACTTGAAGTTCAAATAATGTTATACATAATATAAGTCTATTGTTGTATTTAATGACATCATCATTGAGCAGAATGATATCGGTATTACCCTCTCCTTGCCTGCAGTGGGGCATCCATGATAAGCAAGCAGAAAGCAGCGCCCTATTTAACCCTAACTTGGGCTCCGCTTGACACGTTTCAGCGACTCGGCCACGTGACCCGGCTGCAGACATCGGACTACCCAACGTCAAGAAAACGGTCAAAAGATTCTTCTTTTTCCTACGCACCTTCTCTGGTTACCCGAGTCACAGTTCGTTTGACGGTTGTTTATGGCAATCCTGATGAACCATATCCGTGTCGCGACGAAAGGGTTTACAAAACAGGGCTCGTGGTCGAACGAGGCATTGATGGAATACGATTTTTTTAGTTCCTTAGCTATGAGTGTACGCTAGCGTACTTATATCTTTTCAAGTAGGTAAAAAGATACATTTTAAATATTTGATATTCTATTTAGATGAAAAATAGTTCAGAAACACGAAGAAAATTATAGGTTCAAGCATACGAACGCAAATATTCCTCGGAATCATATTACTGAGACAGAATAAATATTATATCAGTTCTGAAAAGTACGATGAAAATTTTTAGAAGATGGGGTCTACACCGTACTAATTTACTGTCTATGTTTCCACAGTCCAAAATTTAAAAATCAAAGTAATAACTTAAAAGAAAATATATGTATCTTCCAGTTTAAGACAATTTACCCACTGTAAATCAGTACAATATAAACCTAATGATGCATCAAGGAGGTAAAATCATACCAGACCAAGATAATATCAACATATAAATGACTGTTGACACAGTAGTAGTCATACATAATTGCTTGTTAGCAAAAGAATAGGTACGAACATTGAACATTGAAATATAGATATTATGTTACGTCCGTTGCAATCAATATATGATATAAATATAACATTTCAATTTTATTTAACCCGTAAGTAAATTTTGTTTGGTTTATTTACCGATGCATTCGAATGATTCTACTATCCATACTGTATGAAATTATGTTACGCGATGTTTCCCGATCTTTGAATTTCGAATAATGTCATCAGAGACAATGTTTTCTAAGCCACACTGTAACACCATTATGATCAAGAGAAAAGAACACAAGCGAAAAGAACACCAGTTCTGCCATGCGTAGTGGCACTTCATAAGACTAGTCCTGATGACGTTTCTTTATTTGAAGAAACTTGAAGTGAGAGGCGCCGACCATGTAGTCTCTCAAACAGTCACTAATTGACGCTAAAAGTCAGTCCATGAAACCGAAGCTGTTAGCAGGGATAAAGAGTCGCGTCCGTTTCATAATGGAAGCAAATTAGTAAACGTCAATTCGGACGTGACCACGAGACGGGTACGCTAAGATATTTATTACCCTCAGGACACCCGACACGGTGAAAAGTGGTACGGCTGCGATGGAAAACTTTTTGACTTCACAGGCTTTGAAAACAATGAACTCGTAGAAATGATATTTTGTGTTTTAGTTTGACTTCACATCATGAATTAGTATGAAGAACATGCTGAGGAACTTTTATGTGTAGGAGTCACATTGGCAATTTTGATTACAAACATACAGGAAAAAACTTGAAGATGCTCAAAAAATTAAATATGCGCCAAGAGATAAATAGGACGCATAATTTTACTACAAAATCACGATACACAGAACACATCAGCGATTAACGAGGGTGTGTAATTTTTCCATTGAGATCACTTTGAAAGTTCACAAAAAAGTGTTGCATACGTTTGAACAACATGGAATTCAATAACAAAAGAATGAATGACCAAATGAAAATATTTTGTTCATTATTTGTTAATAATTTCCTGACTATGATATGCAATGAAGCTGTGGAAAAGAAACACGTTGTTCAATTTGAGCTTTGTCAGATTTGAAATATGCTGAAAAAAAACATTTTTGAGTGGTTGAATTCGATAACATGGAAGTGCTGTGTAGACAACACCGCTATTCAGTGACGATCGACGTAGTTCAACAATGGCAAGAATTTTTAATTTGTAAATGCAAGGTCGATGACAGGCGATGATAAGTAGATACAGGAAAATGACTGGCGACGATCGGACGAAAATTGGCTTGTCACTCAAGTTTCTCCAAGAAATTCAAGGTGCTGAGAGGTCGATTATTCTCCAGCTAACTCGCGCCCGACGAGCGGAACGACAGGCAGAGCATGAGACAGTCAAAGAATGAAAGAAATTGTGCTGACGTTAACCAGATGAACTGTGCGCTTTTGAAAAATTAGCAGCCCGAAATCTGTAGAATTTTGTCAGTGAAATCAGAGAGCAATGTGATAGCATACCAGAAAAAGATATCCGAAAACTACAAAAAGTGGAAAACGGGGGCAAAAATCTTAGCATTACTTTGTTTTTCAAACCATGAACTTAAATTTTTTATTTAATGGGATTTTTTTTAAAACAATGTATAATGTAGTTCGTTTTTCTCAACATGATAGACATGGATGAACAATTATAATCTGAATCATAAGCTGTTATATCAATTGAATTGGGAGGTTAGAATGCATAAACTTTGCTGACAAGGGGTGAAACAAACTCAGAAGATTTCTAAATTACCAGGATGAACTCTTACTCCAGCATTCAAGTATCTGGCGAGCTACAAGTATTTCAGATTTTGATCGACGGTACATAATCGTCTTCTACACTTGCTGTCGATCATTGGATTACTTGATGCAATATTAAAGTATGCAGTCCATGACTGGAGTTTAGGCTCGTGAAAACTGGAGAAAAATTACCGACACCGACTTTGAGTTTCAGATTGGTGTAAGACTGATTGAAGGGACTGTTGAAGGAGCCGGGCAACACGTCCCAGACACGCTTCAACTTGTCAGGCTCAAGTTGCATGACGGCTGACCGCATAGAGTAAGAAAATGAAATATTGTGCCGCACCAGGAGTAATGAATAAAATAACTCATAATAGAATTTTAACTTCAGAAAAGTGATCTGAACTACCGCAAGGAAAACAGTATCTCTTTTCTATATTATGTAAACGTTTTTAAGAATGAAGAAGTATTTAAGTTTCCACCCATAGAATATACTGCATAATACCGAACAAATACTCACTGCATTTATGTGCAGTACAAAAAAGGTCGCAAAAAGGGCTTCCAATATAAAAAGTCAGTAACATTAAAGTGGCAAACTAATCTCGTTCTGATAGATAAATTTACTTTAATTGCTTAATTCAATCCTTGTGAAAACAATCCTCAACAAAATTATTCGAAACAGATTAGGGATCAAAATGAGTTCCTAAACAAAGAACTTTGATAAACAGAATTAAAAATAAGCTTAATGTCGGTGCATGCCCCATGTGCACAGGTCAAAGAATAGAAGAGAAAAACTATTATTCCACATATGTGTATGTTGAACAACAGTTAGTTTAGCAAACCCAAGAATAAAGGATAGACACGATTATTCAGTTGAAATTTAAAATTTAAAACTTTGGAAGTGAAATGACTGCTAGAAAATTTCAAAATCTTGTCGTAAAAGAAAAGTTCATATTTTTAATTTTGCTAGCATTGGATGGTCAACTGTTAAAAATTGAAGGAGAAAGTGATTTCTACTTGCATATTCACGAAAAGTGTACATATATTGAAACTTAAACATTCCTAAGCTACTTGATTTTTTTGGGGGAGAATAGCGCAAAACGTTAGGACAGAAGTCTCACTTCGGGCCAGAGTTTCAATAAACAAAACTGAAGAAGCAAGTGAGGAAGCGTGTTTTCTCAGGAGCGGCTTCGTATTTCGGCTCATGTCGGTAATCACTCATCATGAGTCTCCGTCAGCTTGGCAATTAGTTTCTCGAACCCCAAGTGAAAGAGTTACTCAACTAAAGCGGTAGTTTGTTAGTTTGCTGGGCTACGTATAGACCGGTATTGTTCTCTCCAAATGAGCCAAAGTAAACGATCTTTCAAAACATCCGTCCTCGCAACATTTGGTCGTTGCAAACATAATTTTCCTGGTAAGTTTACTGAGTTATTGAGAGTTTCGAGAAAAATTAACTTGGAAATATATGAATGAAATAGTTGAGAAATGAATATACTTGTAACAGTTCTTGACACGAAAGTCATTTTTAAAATTAGCCGAATAAGAAAGAGGCGCTAAGTCGCTCGTTTCTTCAACGTATAGTTGATACGCTTGCAGTCTGTCGTAACAGGGATTGCTGTGCCCTGTTTCCAATAGCAATAATTTAATTTAATATCCATCTTAATAGATAATACGCGGTTATTCATTCAGAATTATTATGAAAATAACGCGTGAAATGTATCATTGATCTCTTGAAAATACATAAGAAGCAATTTTTCCCTAATCATAGTAAGAGTCAGCGCAAACCGACGTGTCAATTGAGCGTCGTAGGCATCTTGTTTCTCTGTCATTCACAGGGGATGTTCAACAACCTTTAGATATCAGGTTCCAAGGTCTCGACCCAAGTTTCACACTGGCTTGATGGCCTCATTAGGGTTACGCTTAAAACAAGGACACGCAAAGATAATGCGACACTGAGTGACTCTAAGTAGACTGGAAAGTGCATAAGAATACATGACTTGTGTTGAGGAAGTCGAATAATTGTTGAAGAAAGGACTTTTACAGTCAGGGCTGTAACTCCGAATGCGGGCCAAGTGCAAATACAAATCTATATAAATAAGGAAGACTAAATTCAATGCCATCGTCATCTGTTTATGAAAGGATTAAGAAACAAGTGTTGGTAAACACCTGGCGTTCTCCGCGTACGTGACTTTCGTCCAACTCTGTGTATCTCTAGCAAATTTGTGTGTATGATCCTGGTGATAAAAGGCGTGCAACCTTTAGGAGACAGAGAGGGAAAAATTAAGAACTGACTTACGGGTATTGTGAACGATATTCGTAACAAGAGAAACAGGTATTAAAGTTTTAATATTCATACACAAGGTGCAGCAAAATGACCTGACACATTTGTTACTGTAACAGAATCTCAATAGATAAAAGAAAGAAAGAATCTAGAAAAAGAGTAAAGAGTTAAATCAAACTGGCATTATAGTTATACTCTGAGAATAAGATATATTTTTCTTTCTTTGCTTTATTTAGATTTGATTTAACTTACAAATGCATCTCATTATTTTTGTAGTATGATATACAGCGTGAGACAACATTCTTTACGTTACAAATGGCTTCTAAATAATCTAAAATTTCAATTGATGGTGATGAGCAATGATTCAAAAGGTAAAATGATTAAAATTTTTAGAGATATACTTTCCCAAAGTTTTTAGAACTTGAAACAAGTTATAATTTGAAAGAATACTCGGTTATAAAAAATACTAATTTTAATGGATCATAATGCATGTTCCACTCATTAAATGTTCGGGGCAGATACAAGTTAGAAAATTGTATCATTTAACGTAAAATAACATTCTAGAAAGAACTAACGGGCCAATGAATTTGTGTCTTCCCATGACGCAAAGACCTTTATTAAATAAAGGTGAGGACATTTCAAAGCTATCTGAGCATCTCAGTCCGTGCACACATGTGACAAAAAATGCTTTATGCAATGCTCATTGTCATAACTGAGAAATTTAAAAATCCTTCTCCCTCAAAAGCAGCAAAAAATGAACTCTAAAGTCTCGAAGCACACAAAGATGGGCTGGAAGACAGGTGGGCTCCCACCAAAGCCATACCAAAACACTTGTCAAAAAATGAGCCCTCTTCAATATTCCATGGAAACCTAGTATTGTTTTCCGGTCTAAAAATGATCACTCTTCAGATTAGAATCTCGGTAGAGCATTTCCGCATGACGGGTTTGCCATGAGATTTTTTAACTTTCCAGTCAAGGGTAATTTGTGGCGTCTCTTGTTGAATATTCGGAGTTTGGTGCACCGCAATAACGGAGGACGTGGTGTCTCCAGTGGGAACAAGGGAATTTTGGAGGCCCGAGTGTGGCATTTGTTTACAGATCTTGAAATAATGGAAGACCTGAATTGTCCTCAAGTGCACAAGAATTTGTACTTAATTAGCAGAATATAAATGATCGTGAGAGTATAGTGAATGTGTGTTTATAATACGCTTCAGGACATTATTTCCGGAGAACATAAAGTCTAACTCGAACCATTTCAATGTACCAAAAATTTTAACTGGAAATATACGTCAACATGTACCTTAAGATTTCTTTGCATTAAACATGCCCAGGTACCACAGGCTGTATTTTAAAATTGATTATGGTTCGATTAGGATGGGATTTCTAATCCTGAATAAAATTGGATAAGGAGGTATATGTCAGTTGTATGGAAAGTTGTGTCTTACTAATGTACGTTAACTTACTGGAACTCAAATGTAAAAAATTGATAGTACTGATAATATCTGAATCTGAAGTTCAGCATACTCATCATACAGAAGCAAAAATGTACTTAGTGATACGAAAAATGAAGACACAAGTAAACTAACTAGCCTCTTCCTTAAAACAACTCTTAAATTGTGAATTAATGTTCCAGCATATTTGCATACATTAATTCAGTGATACGTTCTTTGAATAACTGTGTTGTCGCTGCAAAGATTTGCTTTGGTTTGAAGGTCTTTATTATTGAATTTGTGAGACAATTCAAATGCAGGTAGTTCGGAAAGTCACTATATACTTTCTTAATCATATTTTTATCTCTCATTTCTAAAATAGGTGAAAATGAACTGAGAAGAGCCCAAGCTTGTGTTGATGATAATAGGGAGAGTTCATGCACAATCAACATCGTTTATAACTGTCATTCACATGTACCCATTCTATACTATACTGAAATATGTCCATTAAAATAAATAAGTGTACAGCGGTTCTCCGAACACCACTAGCTCTATGTATAAAAAGTGACCAAACGCACATGAATCTGAACTCACTATCATATTAATGCAGAAATGGCTGTATTGATTTTGTAGCATGTAATATTTTTGTCTTATAGTAATATTTTCCTCAGTGCATTTGAGTCCGTTTTCTACACTCAATTTTCATTTGAATATATAAACGGCGTGCCTAATTTCTTAGTTCTTATGATAAAAGCGTTTGAAAATCATTTGTTTATTCATTAAAATCATGAAAGTTAGTTTTTCCTGACTGAAGTGAATTACATCTTCATTCTCCAGGAAATTTTGCAATAGTTTCAACAGCAAAGCTACGAGTAGAACAATGTCGTTCATGAATGATGTCAATTAGTTAAATATTTTTTGTAAGAGTTACTTTGAAATTGGAAGCCACTAGTTTTAACTACTAGTAACTTTGTGTGATTACATAGTATTTTTCTACTATTTTTGTATTAATCTAGAATGCAAAGAAATATTATCATAAAAAAATAAAATAATTTTTATGTAAAATAGCAATTGAGGTTTCTTACCTCTGTACATCTGCCTGTTGTATAAAATACGCTTAAGCAATACAGATTCTATGCTGTGGCAGCTGTATGATGGCTGTGTGATGGCTGTATGATGGCTGTATGATGGCTGTGTGATGGTTGTATGATGGCTGTATGATGGCTGTGTGATGGTTGTATGATGGCTGTATGATGGCTGTG
>VCRD01000136.1:43283-149177 GCA_006783055.1 Trinorchestia longiramus | reverse complement strand
ATGGCTGTATGATGGCTGTATGATGGCTGTATAATGGCTGTATGATGGCTGTATGATGGCTGTGTGATGGCTGTGTGATGGTTGCATGATAGCTGTATGATGGCTGTGTAAAGGCTGTATGATGGCTGCATGATGGCTGTATGATGGCTGTATGATATTACTTAGAGTTTGCAATGAATGTGTTCAGTGCTCATAAAATAAACGAAATAAAAGGAATCTACTTCTTGTTCAGAAAAAGTTCACATGCATTCAAGCAACATATCCTTAGTAAGTCGATGAGATTGTCGTGACAAATAATATGACAAAAAATTATAAAATAGCGTAGGAGTAAGTATTATACCCGTACGCTTAAAAAATAGAACATTCGCTTTCAGAAATTTAACAAGCAAAATAATTTGGAGCAATTGAAACTCTTGCAAGCTCCTATAGCGATACAGCGAATGCTACGCATATTGTCTGTGAGAACATGACAAAAGATTGAGCATGAGTTGTCAGAAACGTCACAACCGGTAAAATTTGAAATAGCCTGTATAATCTTTCTTTTTTCATATGAAGTTCATTCATGCAGGTTTATTTTAAATTTTAGTCATGATTTTCGTGGTGAAAATACTCACATCGCCTATAACTTATTTTCTGAGGTAAATTTCTTTTGGATCAAAGAATCCTTTAATTTCACTCAACTATTTACATAAAAGCTAGTGAATTGCTTCATTTTCAGAATCCAATTTGTATGTCCGGCACCGCCGTCTGAGAGACGCTTTAGAACGTTACGTCCAGGCAGGATCCAAGGGAGGGTTGCAACTATGACCTAATCATAACGCGCCTCTGGGGAGCAAGTTATTAGCACTGTATTACGATTGGTGCACCGTAAACTGCACCACTGAGACCACTTGAGCTTCTTCTAAGGTGACATTAACTCCGCCGCAGACCACCACAATGTTGATGTATGGGCTGCACAGAATGCAATGTTGCTCGCCTTTGTGTTAGCCAGAGAACGGGAAGCACGACATCATACACAAGCCAATTTAGTACGGTTAAGCAAACATGACTGCAGATCCGTGTATTTCAAGCTCAAAATCTGTCAAATCCAATTATTATGTTCAGACATAATTAGGATAGTACAGAGATGATATACGAGGAAACAATTGGACAATGAATGAAAAAGAAATGTGAGGGATTTGAAAGTTCAACATGGGTGTAAAGAATTATTTTTCCGAATAGTTAGAGATGTTTTAATTTTCCTAGCATTTAATAAAAAATAGCATGCAAGAAACACCATAGAATAAGATTACCTCTTCAGTCAAACAACCACAAAATCCTCGATACATAATTCGAGAGTATATATTTTACGATCTTATTGAGCTAGTATTTCGTTACCTAGAGAATGCTAATGGTTTCAATAAAGAATTCAATCGAAGGCTAGAGCTTATATTTTCATGAAGTAAAATTCATGAGCCCAGAGAAAAGTGGACTTTTACACAACTGGTTTACACTGTTGAAAAATTAAATAAAAAAATTGGTCAAAGCATCCTCGTGTGATTTCAATGGTCGACTTAGGGGGTTAAGATTGTACACCAGATTCTAAAGAACTAAAACGTGCCTGAAAAATTAATTTTTTTCTTGTTAAAGCTTAGAGATAAAAAATAATGAAAGTTGATTAAAATATGAGTATTCATTTGACAAAAGGGAAGCTCAGTGTTTCTGTCTCGGTCTCAAGAGCAAAATGTAGAAGTTTCAGGATGCTTTTCCTGGTTCTGTGGTACAATTACGATAAAAGATATCGAATTCACACAAATGGATGCAAATAAACATAAGTGACTTTGTACCATTAAGATCTCAATGCTGCTCATTGAACATTGAAGTATTTTACGAATGTTACGCTCTTCAGAACACCACGAGCATTGAACAAAAATTCTCAATTGTTCGAAACCAATCATTAAGAACTTGGTACCGAACAACGGTGCAGCTGCCACACTGAACACGGCAAACGAAGTCGAAAATGCAGAGCTCATCGATCCTTGCCTGCAAAGGAGCATACATTCTGCAATTTTGGGGTGATCTCAAGTTGGCCTCGTTGCCTCGTAAAGTTAATTTGTAATAAGCAAAGCACATCTGAGCAGGAGTACAATCACTCCCAGATGCAACGTCAAGTGCACGGACCAGCCAACGGAGTTCAGGACCGGTCTTCAGGACAGAGATCTAAATTTGTGTTCTTACGAATCACAAGTTGCTTAAATGCAATGAAATGATTTCTTCTGCGAAAATAAGGTTGTCTTCGAATAGTGTGCTGGTGGCTCAGGTCATGAAGTTTGGCTGAAAACACAAGATGATGTGACGAGAGACAATTAGTGGCTTATTCTTCGTTCATGCTGGAAGTTGGCTTATGAGCACCTCGGAGACCCAAAATTTGGGCCCATCTCTTTCTTTGACAATAATAGGGCTTTAGTTAAGAGAATTACTAGGCAAGTTAAAGCCCTTAATGTGACGTAGTGGTGGGGAAACTGCAGGTTGCAGAGCCATATTCGCGTATGCAAATTTGGTTCATGTGAGCGAAACTCATATGAGATACGAGATGTCTGCAGTCAGTGCAAGGACAATAATATTTCGATGCCTGTGGATATGGCATTTTCGTTAATTTAATAGCAGCTTGTTCCTTTTCTGATGCACGGGCTTAGTCTACCGGTTTTCTATTGCTGCTTTTCATACTTCTCCGTATTATTTTGGTATCTCTTGGCAGTCTAGCGGTCAGGGTTGTGGTCAGTGTTCAAGTGTTGATTCGTTTGGGAGATTCCGTTTAATAAGATGAAACTGCTCTTTTGCTCAGGCCGAAAGATGCGCTCAGCCACAACGTGCGTTCTTAATCATGATGATTACACACATGCTTCATGTCTGATTTATAGATCAGGAGCGAGTGAACTGAATAGGTTCTAATTTTGTAGGTATGTAATAATCCTATTTAATTGCCATCCTTAATTTGTACTATGTAACCGAATGTCAGGATGCATCATATTTTTGTTGTGTTAAAGTCTCCAAAACTAAATATATGAATCAAATTTTGTATCAGTGAGGCAAAAATCGCTGTGGCAAATTTCAAGACAAATTCGATCCACTCAGCATTGTAAGCACGATGTATACTAGTCTCAAGGTTCCTATTTTAGACATTCATTTACTGACACCTGGATGATACGGATGTTAAATAATCACCTACAAAAAGACTCATTTCTTCCAGTTAATAACTCATGTAATGGATTGCAGCTCAAATCCTTCTAAATTTTAACCAACAGTTTTCGAGGAAATTAATGTTTGTTGTTTCCAAATCGTATGGGAAACTTTTCATACTTTTTTCTTATGAACTCAAATCATTCGAACTCTTTGCCACTTTCTTAGCAATTTTTTATTGTTTTAGGCCCGAATGGGTGGTATAAATTTTATTAGTACAACAAAACAATATGAGTTATAATAGAATGAAATAAAGACTAATGGCACAAGTATTGATATTGAAAAAATGATCGTGGTCTCTAGAATTTGCTGATACGAGCAAACAAGTTACATATCACTAATCTGAAGCTCTTCTTGCATGTGGTGCAGAAAACATGGGCTCTCGAGCTGAACATTTTAATCCCTTGTTCATAACGACAGCACAGCAGTCAGCCACATGCTTCCTAGCTCTCAACTGAACTATATTGACTGGAAACAATAACATCTCACAACAGACCAACGAGACCAAGTTGCAAGCCACAACGGTTGGTGCAAGTAGTCTCTCTCTCCTCGTAGATCTTGCGACACATCTGTTGAGTGAACGAGAAAAATGGGGTTAGTAGGTGCTACTGTGAAATTTACTGCTCGTTAATAAATGCCAGTATTCTTGACATGTCTGTTAATTAAATGAACTGAGCAACTCACACAATTTTAGAAAGGGTTTATCACATAATTCTGAGATGGAACTTTCAATATATGGCAGTGAATGAAACATTTTTTGGCAAGAAGTATTCCCATATACAAATTGTAAATATATAAGCATTGATATGAATATATGAAGATGCTCGCACATTACATTTTATTATATCTAAAGTTCTTTTTATACTCCTTTTTATCTTGCTTAAAATTGTACAGCCCCAAATAGAAGTTCAAAAATTTTCAGTGTTCCTACGAATATTTATGATCGCTCAGTAGATTGTACAAGATTTGTTGTTTCATTTCTAATCCTACAGGTCGCTTGTAGTCAAGGGTATAACACAAATATTTTTAGAAGTAATTTAAACTTTTAGGATTTGAAGTAACTCGCACCGTAGGAAACCCCATGACAAGATCACGAATATACAAAAATAGATTTTATCAAATGTCCGACGAACAATTATAAAATGTCCGACGACACCTAACAATATTCTCCTCTGTCGAGTTTCGTAGGTTCATTAAGCATAAGCTTGCAGCCAAAATAGGGTCAGGAAATGACTATTATAGCAGCTGTAGTTGTTTTTTTTTGAAGGTTGTGAACGTTATCAGAGCCGGCGAGGCTAAAAATAATGACTCGCAGCATGATTCTTGTAGTTGCTGGGCATCAAGATCAACTGTGTGTGACTTTCAGCTGTGGAAAAACTATAGTGTGAGGACAGGATTCTAAATACTTTTGAATTGCAAATTGTTGTCAGTTGTAAGCTTCCAGTTTTTAAGTTGAAATTATTTGATTCGTATCGTGTTCATGAAACCACTGCTTAAAACTGTTTCACTTTAGATTAAGAACATATACTGAATAGTGACCTCACTCAGGTATCATCTTTCTAAAAATTATTCTGTTCCATTCCTAAATGAAACCCATCCCGATTGCCAATTTTCTTAAAAAAGGCAGTAATTTTAACACGATATTTTTCTTCCCCTAGTGATAGCTTCTTGTTGCCTCGTATACTAAGTAATATTTAAAAAAAGAGCATTGCTTGAACCGAAGCAAGCAGTAGCGATATTCCTCACAAATTTGCAATTCGCCTTTTTTTAAAAGTTTGTTCTGATTGACTAAAGAGAGAGATTGTCGTTTTCCCAAATATTGATGATTATTTTATGGCTGACAAATTATTCTAGCTAATCTGTAATAAAAAATTTTTGATACCTAAATGATCTTCCTCAGAAATTTATTACTTCAGCTTCAGACAAAAAAAATCCAATTCTGATCTACTTCTTGTTATCTCAGTCAAAAAATTGTCATGCCGCAAAAATTTGGAACCTTATGGAAATTTATTTATGAGATTCTAGGTACATCATTTAGTGGCATGGCTATGAAATTTCTTCAAGGAAATTGAGGAACACCAGAGTTCAGAGTATATATTTCTGTGTGATATATTTGTCTTATAATGGTGACACCGCGTAAACTAATCAATTATATAGCATGGGTTGCAACCGAATTATTGATAGCGAGTGATGCTCACTCTTTAATTCAATTAAATTAGTTGCCTGAATTATTGGGTGTCCTAAGGTCCTAGAATTCTGAGCGTTATCATACGAAAAATTAAAATATGCTCCATGGAAGCTGGGCTTATTAACTTAATGCTAAAATTATCCCGTGAAGCATTCAACTGTTCTTCAGAAGGAATTATTACCCAAAAAAGTTCTTTCCATCATAAATTTTGTTTCATTACCAAGTCATTATAGGTTATAAAACCATTTAAATCACGTTATGAATTTAATGAGACTTTTTTCCGATTACAAAAACCGAGACAGGCAATTTTAAATTGTTGCTTCGCCCATCACTCGCCCTCGAAACAGGTGGTTGTACCGAGCCAACAGCTGGCATGTCTTTGTTCAGACAAGGCTGTTGAAATCTAGGCCAGGGTGCAATTCTTTATAGTAAGTATGTCTTTATTATCATTTCATCTCACAGTATTCAAATATTGCAGCAATTTTGTACAAAATTTGGAATAGAAATATTTGAATAATGTCTATTGAGTCTTGGCTGTGTCGTGCTTTACATGTGAATATTTTTATTGTATGTCTGGAAATCTTGGCTACATTATTAATTATTTATATTTAGAACGTTTTTGTAATATAATGAAAGTAAGAAAAAATCACATTAGGTAATACAAGTGCCCTTTATTGTAATGAAATATACATATTATAATGTTAATGTAAAATACAATACAAATGCTTTATAACTACTTAAATTTTTTAAGAATTCAGTACGTCTCGTACTAGTATCGAATGTTAATTAAATATTAAACTACTAAAGAAATTAAACTATCAGGTATAGGGAATTATGAGATGCGGTAAATATATATCACATACAGGAGGTTGAACTATAAAAAACTAATTAAATTAATCCAAATGATAGCAGATAAGCCAATAAACTTTAAAAAATATTGAAAATAAGTTAAAAAATAGATTCTCACCCCTTAATTTGCACGATGCTAGCCAAATTATTCAAATTCAGTACCATAGTTTTTTACGTGTTTTGCAAATTTCATGCTCTGTGCATCACAGCAGTGCTCTGCATAGCAAAAAACTGGAAAGTACAAGTAAAACTGGAAGTCAAAATAACAGTAAGCTTATCAGGAATATAGCTGTCCAGGACCGTATATAATGTTGTATTAAAATGAGCACAAATGACTTTAGTGTTAAGGTACAATGTGACGAACAGTATAATAAGAGCAGCAAAAAGTTGCTCAGCTGGTCTGAACAAGCTAGTGTAATAGAAAAAGCGTTAGACGCTACCAGGCATCTAGTCACAGAGGGAGTCAAGGCGAAGTGTAATGGAGCGATTGGTGTTCTTAAACGACCGACTCACAACTGTCGCTCTGGTAATGGACCACATAAATGTTCTCACAACGAGCTTCATGGATCATTTCACTTAAAAGTGATTTAGTTTCAAGCAGTGATATGATGTGCTAAAGTCTATTGCAGCGAGCAGCCGTCATGCTGTGTTATTAATCCAATAACAACTGAAATAAATTTTGATGCTCTATTTATACTTGCGTAAAGAGCTGGTAAAATGATTGAGAGCATATTTATTGACATCAAAATGGTGTTATTATTTTGATTCGGTTGTTAAGCCATTTTGGTTCAATTTATTGCGTCTCTGATATATTATTTTCAGTAAAATGTAGAAAAATCTATTGAATAAATAAAGTTAAGGTATCACCATCAATCAGAAAAATTACACATTGGATAATGCTGGTAGAATTGAATATTTTTAGTGCTTTTTAGTCAGTGGTTTTGATAAACAGATACTAAGGGCTCCTAGTTTACATAATTATACCGAACTAAACTTGTTGCACTACGATAAGGACAAACTTTTGCCAATTTTTATGGTTTCAGGCAAGGACGAGTAAGTCAAAAACCTGATCTAAAAATCATTCCAAAATAACCTCAGTCTTTGATCTATTCAGTAATTGCACAAGTATGACATTAATTTTCAAAACAATACGTGAATAGTGTGTATAAATTGTGTTTTTTAAACTTCATGAAGATGATCTTTAAAGTACATTCACTATGACAACATTGCCTTCTACTAGACTTCATGTATTAGAAATAATTTAAAAATCAAAATTTGCGAAGGATTAGTAGCATATTCTACAGCTACACGACATCAGTCTGTTGTGAGTAACAATTCTGTTGGCAATTCCTTAGTAACAATCACACTTGAAAGCAACCATGGACAGTTGTGTATTGATATTCTAAGTTAATTTTTTTCAGGATTTCGTGAAGGCAAATTCACGACAATTTATGCTAGAACAGCGAGGTGTAAGTACCTAATTAAATTATGTATTCAGTTTCTGAACATCGTCTTTGACCTGCCAGATAAGCTGGTCACTTAAAAAGGGTTAAAATGTTAAGAAATGCTTGTAAAGGCTATATACCTCGTGGTAAATAGTATCAATCTTTTTGAAGCCTTACCTAGTTTTTTGAAAGTTATTTAGTTCTTATTTTATTTATTCAATATATTGGATGGTTTTCTAAAACGAATAATGAATACACAACATTCATAACGCAACAATTTTTCAATAAATTTGTAGCTATCGTATCAAGGTAAATTTTAAAAACAACTCGAGTAGGTCATAATTTGTTGAATCGAAATTCCAATTCTTAACATTAATATTTGGAGAGAATTATTCCTAATAGAGTACTGCTGATTAATACCTCGTGAGTATTGGCTACTAAATCATTCTCGGTATTATGGTCTAGTGTGCATCTGGATAAATACTGGTTGCATTTTTTCTGCCAGTGTTTGACACCTATGAGCTTCAAAAAAAAATTTCCTCTTATTTCCCATTAAAAAATTGCTCGGGACGCAAGGCGCACGTGGTCAGATAAATTTGTACTGCATTGAACACGTCTGAAGCCGAGACCAATCGCAGGGTCGTTACGTGAAGAGGAAGTTGGAGAACAGGGGCGATGGAGGACCATTCTGCTATATTTATAACCTTCACTTTATTGGCATCAATTAATTCACTAGGAGGAGAATTTCCAAAAATGGACTATAAGGTGAGTTGGTTCAAAGCGACAACTGTTGCTAAAATTATGAAGGCATTCCTAATGAAATCTTCAATTCGAAGAAATGAAGGAGACGTGGACTGCGATATACAGGAAAACTGAGTTATATGGCTCAATGCTGGTTAATTGGGTCAATATTCAAATGAAACAGACCCCTACGAAACAATGTTAAAGAACTGGTTCAACGTATAAGTTTGTTTGCAGTGAACATACCAACAGAAGTTAAAAATGAACTAAATCTTCTCTTAATTCAAGACGTGCGAAATTTTAGTGATGGGTGATCTTTACACAACCCATTCAAAAAATAATGAAATGAGTATGTACTCATTTGAAAATAAAGTAAGGAGTCAAAATTATGAGGCATAAGTTTGTACAATTAATAATTGAAATTCATGTAATTGGTGACCCAAATGTTAATTCATGTATTCTAAATAAATTACACAAAAACCATTATGGCCATAGAAGTAGTTCAGACGTACATATATCAATGAAAAAGGGACTTCCCATGTTCATTTTTTAGACTAAGAAACGATCCGAATTTTACCTCGGGCCAAATCATACCCAATCAAGTTTATTGTCATAAATGGACACATCAATGTTCAAAACATCAGATTCTGATGCTCTAAAAACCCCTTAATAATTTTTACAATTATAATCTCCTTGAGCAAAAAGTTCAAGTCTGGTGCTGTATAGCACGTTCCATAGTCATTGGTCTATAATTCATTTGTATATTGACAGAATAACAGGAGCAACAACGGGAGGCACTTAGTGAGAAATGATGCTCGAATTTTTGCAGCCAAAAGGTGAAAATTTGCATGTGCACTATGTGGAATTTTCACAACACCACTCTGGGACAGAAACTACTACAACACAGCAACTCGTCCGAGCAGCTCTCCTTGCTTGGTTAATTCTTTGTTTTCCTGATCATTCACGGCACCAAGATCACTTGATTTAGTCCCTTCATATTTTATGCCCGTAAGGGACACTTTAGAGCAAAAATATCCTCAAGTAAACTAACGTTATAATCTTTCAGACATTGAAATTAACAGTTTCCATATAGTCATATGACCCACAGACTAAACTGATGCATATCATTGATTCAAGTACCCAAAAAACTTTTTATAGAAGTTAAAGAATCTGTATCAAGCAAAGTCCATTTTATTCTAATTTTTTAAAGATATTGTCATCACCTGTTTTCAGATCGTTATCTATTCCGGTGCAAACAATTTAACAACTAGATCTAATGAAATTAAAAGAAGTAAAAAGCACTCCATCAGTCATTTGAGTGTGTTTTTATTTAATGAGCTTGAACAAGGTTTTTGTGGGTTGCAGGTGTTTTAGCGCACACTCTTGACTGAAACTTATTTTTATGCGGTTTTTGGATTTCAACTGTTTTCATATAACGTTGTCAAATGAATTCGAATAACATTGTCAAATAAATTTTCTACATTCAAAGCTGTTCTAACGCCATTAGCTGCTTAACGGTTCGATTTGAAAATATAAGAAATGTTTTTTTTTGACTAATGTGCTGCTAAAGTGCGTTACATTTTAGTGGGATACCCTGTATTTAGTAGCGTTGGAAATGTAAGAGTAGCTCGTCATCTGTTGTTATCGAAATTCGAAACTTGTTTTACTTAGTCTACAGAGCTGCTGGATAATAAAGAGCGCACGCGTTCAGCCGTTACACAAAGCAATGCACAGTGCTATCGATAGAGTTGTCAGAGAGCGCGACGAGACCTAAAAAGGATGGCAGGTGCAAGTGGTGAGTATCATGATTTAGTGGTGAGCACTTGGTGAAGGGTACTGGGGTGAACGCAACTGTGGGGTTACGATAGTGTCGTGAGGCAAGAAGGGTTCGGTGAAGGGTTGTTCCGAGATGAAAATCATATGACATAGAAAAAATTGTGATAGAAATTGATTGTGATTATGGTGAGTTGTGATAATTTTTTATGGGAACACAGCAGAATTAAAGATTGATGGAATTGAATGAAGATAAAATCAAGCAGATGAGTAGACAGAACAATGCAATGGCTATTTCAACAAATATGGGAGACATGCAAATGCTTTTTACCATCAATATAAGTAGTTTACTCGCTCTCCAACGTAGTTGTGCACTTATTGGTAGCATGGCCCCATGAACATTTTAAAAATCTTAGAAAATATCTCTTGAATAAAATTTTGAACACAAAGGCAATTTTCTATTTACATAATGGCCTAATCAAAAAAGTGGAACTTCAGCATTAAATATTTTGAGCGGTACAGACAACCTAGCCTTGCAAGCACCGTAGCGCTTTGCAGGAGTTCCAATGCAACTTAACAGATAAATATTTTTAGTGAATGCTCTTAGAATGAAAACTAGGTTGGAAATGACAAGAAGTTTATGATTATCACTTGATATGAAGATTAAAGCACATCATTGAGAAATGAAAGCCAGATGGCTGGATGGTACAACATTGCTCACCTTATGACATTTTTTTAATCAATTTCAAAAATTTGAATTTAACAAAACTACGAGGGAATTTCGTAGAGCTCCACCATCAGCTGATCACTTTATTCTAGTTTTGATGAACATATTTGTTTGATTTATCAATAAATAACCAGATGGTTGAGAGATTATCTGAAACATATTCACGACAGATGAAAAAATGTGGCGTATAAAGTGTATATGAGAGAACACATGCATGAAGTGTGGCGTAAAAGAGGCAGTTGGCCTTAAGAGTATGATCAATCGAAAACTAAAAATTCACAGAAGTAATGAGCTGAATTACGACTGCAAATTAGTTTTATGTCTGATAAAAGTAACCTGGAACGTCTTCGAAAACGAAGAAACAGAGTCTATCACACATACAGTATTTAGTATTTTACAAAATAAAGTAGGGGAATTCAGATTCAATTGTTTTTTAGAGACTATTTGTACAAATGAATTGGTCTCTTTCTTCAAGTTCATGATTAGACTAAGAAATGTACACTGATTATTGTTCAGTGATTATGAATTTGGAGATGAGCTCTCCAAAAAATGCATTAGAAATTTTTGGGGGGCAATATTCCTCGCCAGGCTTCGTAATATTTCTTATTTACAATTTTCAAAGAACTGGTTAGTGTTTACGGGCAGAATTTTTTAATGAAAACTGGTTACCCTTCCTCAATTCACGTTTCATACTTGAAATTTGGTTAATTTTTTATTCTTTTTTGTTCTTTTGTTAATTTTTGACCCGGCTCCCGTGACGCGCTACGCGATATTTGGACAATGCGTTCCTATATTTGTTTCGAAGAAAATGTTGTCCCAATTAACGTTGGTTGAACATCATTTGTGGCTTCCTAGCTTTTCTAAGCAATATCTACAAAAAAACACAACAGTAACTTACAATTCTTCATGCAACAAATGTTAGACTAGATTGAAGAATTCTGATTGAAGACAACGATGAATGTGATGGCCTCAATAAGAAAAACTTTAAAAACTGGAAAGCTGCAAGACTGACAAAGAAAATCAAACGGAAATGTAAGAGCTTGGGTAGGAAGGTCTTATGATGAGAAAAATATAGGGAAGGTTGAATAAATAAGTGAAATAGTCTTTAGTTAGCAAATGTTGAGTTACCTCAGCGGCGTACCACGCAAGTTCTCAGTTCTGTAATTGACTAACAAAAACTTTGACGAAGCAATGATGATGGATCATCCTCAGTGAATAGATTACAATGCCTCCTAAACACCACTCAAAGCTACAATGGCTAGACAATGAAAGTTGGATTAAGCACTTGATTTTTCAAAACAATCCGAGTTCCAGTTGTTATTAACGTGACCAACGAGGCAAAACTAATCGATGTATAGCACCCTGTCGAGGAACGTGCTTTTTAGGCTCACGCTTGTATTAGAGCAGCCACGCAATGAGTTCATTATTGCCCGTGTGAGCTTCAAATGAACAAATCCTGCAAACTTTTGTACACGAAATAGCGTACAAAAATAAATGTAAGTTTTGCGAACACAATTTAAATGATATGGAAAATACCATAGCGAAATTTAGGCGTTCAAGTCGTTTCGATGAAAAAATTACTATGCAAAATGTTGTTTGATTTTCATTTAGTAGAAGTTGTAGCACATGCTACACTGAAGAAGTGGGCAGTCAATATCTGCCTCGAGCACAGTTTCTATCTATGTACATGAGAGGAAAAGAAGCGTGTCTGAGCGAGCTGGAGAAATTGGTTGCGTGACGTCCGAAAAATTGTGATGAGATCCAGATTGCGCTGCGTTCAACGATAAGCGGACCAAAATTACGAGATAACTACTTGCCAATTTCAATCGACCTGTTTTCGTCTTCTCGTACCGTTACTGAGGAACGCACGATGCCGTTAATTTTCAAATGTGATCATTAGATGGCTAAGATTTCAGTAACAAATTACACAAAAAAAATATATTTCACGATAAAAACTTTCTATTTTATTTAGTTGGGTTATGGTGACACATGTGGAGACAATTAAGTTTCGTCCCTAGTTCTGTTCATCTTAGTCTGAAGAAGAGTTTAGCGTAGAGGTGCTGCTAGTTTTTATCAGTTACAGACCAAATGTTTGAAGGAATTGCAAGCACTCAGCAAGATTTTTGAAACGACTTGTTTTGTAATGACTGGTTTTATGAATCTTACAGGCGTTGATTACAGGGGTTGTTAAAATTAGCATCTGAAATGGAAAAAATTAGAAATTGATAAAAATGAGAGCAGAGTGCAAGGAAAACTATAGGGAATTATGTTACTGATATTATAGATATTTTGTGACAGAGTAACAGTCTGCAATGCTTTACAGTCATTCAAATTTATTACTCCTATTTTTTCACCTGGAGAATCAAAGGGTGGAAAATTCGGAAGGCTCTGGTGTTCGTTTTATTAACATACATCGGAAAATATCGGTGCAGTTCATTGGGTTAGAATGTATTTGAGCGTAGATTCACTCTTTGCTTTACCTAAAACCGTGATGAGGTCAAAAAATCGTAGCTTAAAACATTGATACTTGAGGGGTTGTAGGTGAAACTGCGAACATAAACAGAATTAACTACTGACATGAGTCTGCGTACAGCTGATAGCTATGACTCTGTAGTCATGCCAAAACAAAATAAATTATGTTCAAAGACGTTTATATTACCACACAGAAATAATATTGTATCGTTTCAACCCCCGTCCATCTCATGCATCATAAAGTTATGACTGCTTAGTAAAACGGTAAAGGGAACCTTTTATGAATATTCATATCCCTTTCTGTTCTGAAAGACCTCGTTAATTGGAGTAAAGGGAGACGGAGTTCTTTTATTTGTAGTCCAAATAATTGATTAAAAAAGCGGCTCATGCAAGGCGCCGGATGAGGATAACGCCTGGACGACGCGTGCATGACTGTTTGGGGAAGAGCTAGAGGGAATGAAGAGGCGTCCGGTGAGGAATGAGGGACAAGGAAATGAAAACATGACGTCAGAAAGATTTTATTTAGAGGCAGGAATCAACGACGTCGACCTAGAGATGGATACAGGACAGAATGTCTACTCAGTATTGAGGGTAAATATACTTGCACAAGTCACAACATGTCATCAAATCAGCTGAGAATGATTTTAGGGAATATTTACTGAAGATTAACTCGCCAATAGGCTTGACAAAACTTTCATGAATTCTAAAACAGTGTTGTTGCTTCCAAATCGTACTGTACACGTTACATTTACAGGCGCTGTTTAATTGTAAAAAAGTACCAAGACCATTTCAAAGCATTCACCAAATAAAGCGTTTATTAATAAAACTGATGCAGATCAACAAGTACGATACAGTTTATAGCTCCATACAGCACCTAGAGTGTTCCCAGAATTCTTTCTCACAATACTTAAAAGTGAAACATTTACACAAGTGTTCCGGTGCTCCGATATGCTGGGGCTAATTCCGGAGCAACGTACATCACGATGACTGCATGTTTGGGTGTTTACGAGTGCACGCGCGTGAAGCATTTTTGTTCCGCTTCTGTTATCATCGCTGCTGTTATTATCGCTGCTGTTATCAGTTCTTTGCGAGATCTTTTCAAAGAGTGTGTTTTTTCTTAGATTCACGGTCTCCTTTATCTGATCTTATGTTTTTATTGTAGAAAGAATAGTCACATCTGGCTACCTATTCACGGATATGGTTTCAATCGTTCAAGATACATTCATCTTAACGATCATTCGGCTAGAAATAAAATGTTACCTTAAAATCTACACGGCAAATTCTTTCTAACAACTTGTCGTCTGTAAAAACTTGGACTTCAGAGACAAGTCTCGTATTAAACGCGGGTTACAATAATCGAGGTATACTCTTCTGCCGTAATATATTGTAATAAGATTGTCTTATTTACATCAGAGAAATTAGAGAGCACTGGGTTGGACGGCTCTTTGTACTATCTCTCTTCTCTTACTGCCCATTACGATTCTCTGTTCGATTCCGGTTTCCATAGTTTATCCTAATAATTCTCTTTCATTGCTAGATTTTTCAGCTATGAGTTTTCTAGTCACCATTGATGCAAGACCCTTCTTCCTTCAATCGAAAATAATGCGTAGGTGAGACAGAATAAGTAGATGGATATTTGTTATTACATCTTCGTACGAGACAGATAGTAAACCATGCCTGCAATCCACCAGGTTTGCGTAACAGACAACAGTGATGCGTTATTTCCTTCCTTGGCTCAAAGAGCATGACAGGTCTTCATAATGTTGTCTGGCCTAAATTAAGAAGCAGTCATTTTTTGAGAAAAACATGAATGTAAAATGAAAGTAGGAATTTTATATGTTGAATAAGTATTGTTTGGGAATGACTAGAAAAATAAAACTAGTTGGTTATCAGAGAAATGTACTTCTTGGATGAAGGAATGGTTGTAAGTTTGAATTATTCGAGAAATTACAAAAAACTCTTATTAATATAGGTACTATAGGTACTATATTCCCATACTAGGTACTATATTCTCATGCAAAAATCTTGCAATACTCGGAGAAATTTTTTTTAAAGATTTATTTCCTATACAAGAATCCTCTCTCACAAATAGGTTGAAGAATGAAATTAGTGAATTTTAATTGACGGTATAGCTGCTTCCAAACCCAGCTTAGTAAAAAGGGTTCTTTTCAAAGCAACATGGTGTGAATGAGAACTAGACACTAGTAGACACATGGAAAGCAATGAGAAAATCTAAGGAAAAAAGCATTACAACCCAGTAACTGAACGTAATTTTCCCATAAAAATTTGAACTCATTCTGTGGAAACAAGAATTCTCATAATTGTGGAAAGAAGAACTTAAGTGATTCTGAAATCTACATGACTTGGAAATATATTAGAAAAACAGAAAAAAGGAAAGTTTATTCAAAGTTGGGGTATAAACATTTAAAAATAGCTTTCACATTAAAAACTACGGCAGTAATACTTTTTTAACTGATCAATAATACGAATAAGAGCAACAGAGGTCAAATTCGTGCAGTAAAATTCCTTCAACGTTGGAAATCGAAGACACGCACTAGCTTTACATGATGCGAACACTGCACTTCACGCACCCAAGTTTTAACTAAATTTATTAGGAAAGCAGTAAATGAGAAACCCTCGTTTCTCACGGCGATTGCTGCACATGCAAACAAAGCACATGCACTGCCGAGAGCTACGAGGGGAGCCTTTTGTATATTTCAAAGCACTGCTGGCTGGTCATTGGCGTGTCCATGCATGAGAAAGGGATTTAGAAAGGAGTGATTAGTGCATATTTTGGCGAGGAATGCTAAGACGATACGTTGAACGAGGTAGGGACGAATGCGTGTTGTAAGCAATCGAGGCTGTTTTCTGGTTGCCGAGTGCTGTAGCTTTATCAATTCAGAGTGCTGGTTCTTGACATCGTCTGCGTTCGTGAGTATTTAATGTTTGAGACTTCAATGTTATTTTTTTGGTAAAGCGCTAAAGTTTCGAATTGTAGGAAATTTTTTCCGTATTGAATAGAAAAGTTAAAAGAATTAGATGCAAAGCATAACGAAGTTACCGCCTGTTGGCACATTCCAGCCATCCATCTAATAATACATAAAATATTTTTTCTTTTCTACGTTCCGTATGTACGTCAAATGTTTTTAAAAATAGATTCTAAAAAGTGCATTTTTAATACGGGAAAAAGCAGTAACTAGTAAAGAAAAGTTTTCAATCTCATCTGTTTTTTCTACACAATATTTTACTCATGATCTTAACAGGTTAAAGCCATAAATAACCAGATATATACAGGAAAAAATCGTCTCAGTTCTCTCGCATCAGGTTTTCCCGTTGCACTACGATAAAAAACTGGATTTCTACCGTCTTATTGCTGTGTGGTGGAGGGCGCTATGAGTGATAGAAATAACTTTTGCCTTGTCACAACTAGCCTTCAGGCAAGTGTTTCTGACCGCATCCGAGCCATGGGAGAAACTAGCAACCGCCTGGGAACCATGGGAGAAACTAGTAACTGCCTTGGAACCATGGGATAAACTAGCAACCGCCTCGGAACCATGGGAGAAACTAG
Source organism: Trinorchestia longiramus (assembly GCA_006783055.1). Taxonomy (NCBI): domain Eukaryota; kingdom Metazoa; phylum Arthropoda; class Malacostraca; order Amphipoda; family Talitridae; genus Trinorchestia; species Trinorchestia longiramus. The sequence continues at coordinate 132,195 of VCRD01000136.1, read as the reverse complement.
CAACCGCCTCGGAACCATGGGAGAAACTAGTAACCGCCTCAGAACCATGGGAGAAACTAGCAACCACCTCGGAACCATGGGATAAACTAGCAACCGCCTCGGAACCTTGGGATAAACTATCAACCGCCTCGGAACCATGGGAGAAACTATCAACCGCCTCGGAACCATGGGATAAACTAGCAACCGCCTTGGAACCATGGGCGAAACTAGCATAACTTTTGTCTGCCATATTAATTAGGCTAATTTTGAAAGCTTATCGAAAAAAGACTTAGAACGCCATCAAGGATGTGAAATGACTTTTACTCGCATTCTGGTAAAATTACTCTGAGGTATTCATCGTTTATGCGGTTACCTCACTCTAAAATAATTAATATTTATCATTCATACTGTGATAGACATTATGAATATTTATTTACTTGAATTGGGCGAGTACTACAAGCGACGTACAATGATCATGAAAAATAATTTGAGACGTTAATTAGAAGAGTTTTGCATTCGAATATTAGTCTTTTTAAAAGTGATCACAAATTTGAATGTAAATAAAATACCTCCTTTGGAAATTCTGTTAATTTTTCGGGGGCCTTCAGGAAACGTATTAATTGATGTTGATCTTACTAAAATAAACAAAGAAATAAAAATGCAGCCAACTCATTATGAAACAAGTTACTATGACAAAATTTCGATTCATTTTCTAGGGTTTCCTGATTGAAATTTTCAGGCTTGTAATTAGAACAACTTTTAAAGAATAATTTCTGCTATATGACCATAATTATTTATGCCTGTAACGAGATCTTGAACGGACAAGGAAAGATCTGATAGAGGAAAAAAAATTCGTTCACCAGAAGTCGAAAGTATTTTTAAATAGAGTTTATACAACCTAAATGTTCAACAGCCCAGTAGACTCTGACATAACGGAGATCAATCATGTTGAAAATCAACTCAGTCAATGAGAGTTTAAATTTTAACATTTACCTCTATTGGATCACGGATATGATGCGTATTCACGGTTCAATTTCAAAGAATAAAAAATAAAATAAAACAATTTTGACTAATGAAAACAAGTTGGCACTCATTGCCTTTACTTGTTCACGAAAATTAAGATCAAAACTTTCGTAAAATTATTTCTTGCAAACCGAAAATAATGTCACGAATAAAATACTTACTCGTATATGATAATTCTTGATATTGTAACTTAAATATTAATTCAATTTACTATAATATTTTTTAGTTTGTCTGTACTCCAATAGCTTTACAGCAAAAATGTTAATAACGGGAAAATGCTGTGCCATGTAACGCTATTAACTCAAAAATATTTTAAACATTGCGTGCATTCAATTCATGTCTTTAAAAATGTATTGCCAATATCTTTCTCAGTAAGAAATTTATTATAATATAGAACTAACAAATTTTTGTCAGCGGTAATGTGCCAATACAAATGCAGAAAATTTCCTGCCTGAATTTCATCCACAGTTACCTAGTCGTTAGCGATCTGTACTTCTGTTGCCTGGGCCTGATTTTGAGGGTTCACTCCTACATGTGTCTCTCGAATTTTCTCTGTTTGTGACGCAAGGACCAGAGAGGCTGACTGACTGAAGGACAACAAAAACTGACAATTTCCTTAAACGTTGAGAAAATCGCAACGTATTCCTGCGAGATTCTACATTAAGTCACACTATGAACGGACGCTATTACTGGAAACAGGATTACTTATCTTAATATATTGTCATTAAGAATTAGAACCCATTATATATTTCATGTACACCTCAATGATATAAAGTATCTTTCTTTTCCTTTTTAATTTTTTATTATGGTATTGACATGTTATCCAGCCTTTTGAATAGAAACGTAAACATTTGTTTAATTTTATCCGGAAAAAAATGAACAATGTTGTCTGACTAACGCATTGTTCTACAAACATATAATTTTCTTGTCAGGAATACACCGTTTTCAAAAAGCGTGTTGCAATCCTTTTGCTATTTTTAAAGTTGATTATTGAGGCTTTATATATTGAAGTCACTTATCGGAAAGCATGAATACGAAATCAGTCATCTAATTTTAAATCTTTAAGATATCCATTAAAATCCGAACAAGAAAGGGACCGACTTTAGGCATGTTTACGACACAATACTGCGTGGGTGAACATTTTGGGCTTAGGTATATTAAATAGTTAGCGACATGATATTAAAATTTCACATCACATGTCAGTTTACTACACACGCATGCGTATTAAGTGAATTAATGCTCAAAGATTAAAGATATTTAATATTTTCATATTTTATTTTGTGGGCACCTAAAACTTAACGCAAAACAGGGTCGATTCTTTTGTTTTTCGCTTCCAAATTCAACTGAAATCGTATTACTTTACTTTGCAACGGACACTTTACTTCAAGGGATCAGGTCGTTTGTTTGAGCAGCCGCCAATTTTAGGGCAATATATAGGGACCCTTGCTCAAAAAGGTTCGTCTCTCTTTCGGACCTCTCATCGAAGCAATAAATGCTTAAAATTGCACTGAATGCAGTTAGCAGAACTCGTTGTTTGCTCTGACCAAAGAGAAGCAGTGCTTGTTTTTTTGTGATTTTCATTTGGTGGGAATGGTCGCTTTCGATGGATCGCTTCACTGGACACCAAAGCATCCGTTGCAATAAAATAAAGCTTGTTTACTTTTGTGGACATCAAGGGAATTCAAACTGTTGTACACAATTTATTGGTTTGCTTAACTGCTGGAAAAGTGTTTCAATCACTGGATTTCTATTGACGTACAATAATTGAAACAAACAGTTATTCAACTGAAAACTAGTATTAGAGTAAAACTTATAAATATGGGTAACCGAGTTGAATCTTTCTTAGTATACATAATATGTGAATGAAAATAGCTATAAGCGCTAAAATAAAAGCTCAACTAAATATTGAATTAAAAAATCGTTAATTGAGGAACTTTAATTATAACTTTGCATACATCATACAATAAAGTTTGTAAGGCTGTGAACAAATATTAGGTAGTAGTTAAAATAGCGAATGCAGCACTGGTCAACTAACGAGGAAGAGTAGTTATATGAGAATGTCTTTTGATCACAAGCATCTGGATCTTAATTATTGAAGAGGAATTAGAGAGGAATGAAAATTAAGCTTCATGATCTTTTTATGGAAATGATTTTCATTGCATGTTTTCGTAAGCATTAAATAGTCAAATAGGTAGAAATAAAATGAAAACGATCGTTGTTTAGGAGCATACACTTTACATGATTTTGAAAGCGATACTGGAAATAGAAAACCGACTCAGAATACTTACGTGCAATACTTACGGGTATTGCACAGTTAACGCTTGCAGTGTTTTGTTGATGCGAGTCAGTTATTGTCAATATCATTTGATTGATTTAAAAACTGTTTTTATCATACAGGTCAGTTGAAAAACTATTAAAAAATTACCCATTTTTAGATTGCAAAGTTTTACTCATTGTTTAAATAGGATTATTTGTAGTGGTGGAGTTTATTATTTCAATACACGGTTAACAAGACATTTGCGAGGGATATTTTCTGCAGAAAATAGAACCCATTGATGCATTAATCAACGGATCACCACCACTGCACACTCAATTGTTTGTCGGTCAGCAATAAGCACGAAAGTTAAAATTCTCTCCCAGCGACGTTGAGGGCCCTAGAACTGCATTGCAAACACTGCACCGCATGCAGGCCGAGGCTCAAGCACGTGGTCGTGGTCAGTCTCTGCAATGCACGTCCGACATCCGCGTAAAATTGTGTGCTTATGAAAATAGGAAGTGGATCAGAGCGATGAAATAAGGTGAGGGGTCAGAGAAGTGGAGCTAGTTGAAGCTTTCATGTGTCTATATGCAGATGAAGGTGTACGTTGTTATGTGTTGTTCATTAAAATCTCAATGGCGGCATGTAAAGCATACAGCAAGGATTCAGATACAAGAATTCCATGAAAAAAAACATTCGCTTTAGCAGTTCCAGCTGCAGCTAATTGTTTTCACTCGGTCAAGACATGCCAGCGTAAGATTTAAGGCTACATGCATTACAAAGCAGGACTGAGTATCCTTAGGTCAACAAGCAATCGGCTGGATTTACATAGAGACGTTTACTCTCTAATTATTTGGATTTAGCTGTTCAGAAATTTTAAAGATGAGTAATTGTTGAAATTTGAAATCAATTCATCAAGTGCAGTTAAAATTTTGTTTTCCTGTAAAATATGAAAGTTGTTCAACTTAGGACGTAGGGAAAGAGTAACTTATTATCAGTAGTGTTGTAGCAACTTTAGTTATAAATAAATTTCGCAGTTTCCTATTACGATTAAGTATTTTGTTCAGTTGAGGAATCAGCTCACTAAAATAAAACATTTTGAAATGTGCTAGTCTTTGGCCAGCTGTGGCTTGGGGCTTAGCAGCTACGCAGGCTGCTTGAATGCGAGATACAAGTTTATCATCAAGTATAACTTTCAGATGCTTGGGAGCGACATCCAAGTTTACCAAGTTTACAAAATATATGTACGAGAAGCCTGGATGTCACACGTACAAGTTCATCATAAAATATATGTACGAGATGCCTGAAAATCACACGTACAAGTTTACCACAAAATATAAGTACGAGAAGCCTGGCTGGAATGGATGCAAGTTTACCTCCAACTATAAGGACCAGAAAACCAGATTAGATAGGAACGAGTTTAGTGTCCACTTTAGGCATCGTAATTTGAAAAACGTTCAAATTAAAGTCGTTATCTTGGACTCTGTGTTGATTTTTGAACCATTAACGAGGTTAATGGAGAGCCATAAACTTAATGCCCGATATCATCGCTCAAGTTACAACTCCAATGAGACAGTTTTAAAAATATAAGCCGCGGTTCAAATGCGCACGAGTGTCTGACTTCTGGCTATAACTTTTAAAAAGATAATCTAGTTCAAGTCTTTAGCAGTCGCCGAATATACAACATGCACCACATTATTTAGCTTATGTTGAAAAAGTGTAGCTGAGTACGAGGCTTTTGGTAGGCTTGTATTTATGAACATTTGTTTAAACAACAAGTGAAGGAAAATGATAATCTCAGTAAAAGTTTATTAAAGTAGTCTACTTCCACTACTTTTAAAAAATTCCAAATTTTCCTTGTTTACAAACGAGTTAAATACAATTAATCCTTTACACACAAAAATTAAGTGATGCTTTCCACTACAGCAAGAATTTGTTCCACAAGTAAATTTACAGATGAAATACTTCCATTCAAATAACTTCTGTAACTGTAACGAGTTTTATAATTAAGACTAGGACGCTGTTGATGTCCTATAATACAAGCACACACACCAAATCTCTTATTTCATCTGAACAATACTGGAAATCATGACACATGACGATACGAATTCACATTCTTGTGTGGTAGATTTGGAGGCAAGTACCCACAAATGTTATTCTAATCAAAACATTTTTTACAAATTCACTGCTTGAGAGGATTATTTTAAGAAAAGGGAAGATAATTCTGTAGAAAAACTAGCTAAGTGACTGCAGAAAAGGAGGTAATCCCACATCCTGAGAGAATAGTGTCCAGGCAACAAAGGATCGATTCGTCGAGAGACGAGCGTGTACATAGCAGTAATGGTGCCTAATTATGATCTCCAATTACTGTACCTGAGACACGTGATCATTTTGGCCACGCGAAGTACCGATTTTCCATGTAGTTCTTGATAAAAAAGATTGATGCTGCGTCGCTGAGGCACGAGAGAAGCATCTAACACCGCAAGCTCAAGCCCACAGAATGATATTCACTGAAACTCAAGCAGTCTTATACTCGCGACACCAAGGAACGCAACGGGAGTGGAAGAAAGTGAACATTACTTTAATTTTCCTACTAAAAAATGAGAAATGTGTCAATTAAATTCATGTTAGCTGAATCTCAATATTGAATAAAATAATATCCTGCGCTCCTACCTGAGTGACACGTATACAGACAACCCTTCCAGGCTGCTAAACAATCGTGCACTAACGTGAGACGATCTCTTAAAAATGTTGCACGCCAAGATGCAAATAGTTTCGTGGAACCAGGCTTCGAAACAGATCTTGTAACGCAAATTATTACGTTCAAATAATTGTCATGTTTTCTATCTAGGACCAGCCCTTCGCTGTGTATTACTACAATAATTACATCGCAGACGCGTGCTGCACTAGACGAACTACAAATCACTTACAACAGCACCTTTTTGCTGATTGGCCTCACACCCAGCGAGCATGCAGATAATATCCAGCCCGTCAGTCCCGATACAAAGGTGATTTGTACGAACGCGATGCTGTGTCGCATGAGAAACATCGACTTGATAAATAAGACACGTGAGTCTATGCAAGAGTAAGAGTGCAAATTGTATAGAGGAAGTATGTCTTGAACATCTTGATCACTGAACTGAACGATTGTGAAATGGATTCTAAAACACTTTTGATGTTTTGAGACACATATTTTGAATCCAGAGAATCATGGATGATGTAATATCATCTCTGCATATCACTTCTCATACTTCACGTACATCACTAAGCTGAACAAACGTAGCTGCCACTCACAGATTCATGTCATGTGTGTTTTAGAGCGTGATGTTGGCGTGCGTTTTGTCCGCGTCAGATTACTGGAGGCACGTGCAGATCGGCAAAAATTACGGTGACGCAAGGTAGGGACACTGATTGCCTTCGATGTTCTGTAACTGAAGTACAAAGCAAAGAAAAAGATGAACTAACCTCAAGGGACTATGAGGTCACTACCATCCCACGAGCAGTGCAGGCAACGCTGAGGAAGCTCGATTAATCTTGCTCTAAATATTAATCTTTAATTTGAAGCCAATACAGTCTTGGTCGAGAATAAAAACTGCGGTGTTCCTGCAGTGACCTTATTTCGGCAGTGACTCTCCAAGAAGATTTTTTATCAATTTCGGTTCATACGACTGTTCGGTTAAAAAATAATTGCAATGTTAGGTAATATGATAAAATGGGAATGAATAATTCGAACACATTTATTGATGTTAACAGTATGCTCAGAGATGAATGAACAGTAACAATAAAAACTTTAATTAGGGAACATTGAGACAAGTGACAATAACAGAATCTCATTGAAAACCGTGCAGAAATGTAGTGGCTGCTATCTGAAAAGTACATGCACCCTAGTATATTTCCAAAGATAATCTCACCGGAAGCAATTTTTCCACAGTTGAACTGTAATTCATAGGCGGCGTAATGCTCTAGACGACATCAGAAAAAATACCGTAAATTACTGGGAGTCTCTTTTGTTTTGGTCGAAAATGTTCACTTAACTGGAAATGGGTGGGAAAATCAGTTAATCTGGACTGCAATACATTTTACCTCTATGATGACCCTTCGTGTCCACGATGTCCACCATGGAGACGAATTTTCTCAGGGCTCCGTCATTACTGGAGACCGTGATGAACTTCCTTAACTTCCACGAGGTTCAAGATCCGCGTGAGTGCACTATAACTCATAGGAAGTAAATGCAAATGGTGCTCCTTCATCACAAACCTTTCTCGATACATCCAATCAGGGTTAGACATTTTCTCAGGGGCAGATTATTACGAGAATCATAGTCGGTCGCAATACGTTTGGACTTCCCACCAACGCACCACTTACCTCTTCTCCGTCGCGTGTGTAAAGACTTGAGTCTAATCCTACAGATCACGTCAACTAGAGTCTGCTTCACCTCAAACATTCCCGTTAAATTGGTCAGTTTATGCGATTTCAAGCATTCAGTCACGCTCGAAGCTCACTACCACGAAAAAGCAGTATTGATTACTTAGCATTCTAAATCCTAATATATGACGATGTCTATTTTGGCTCAAATTAACTGTGTTGTTCTTCTTTTCAGCAGACTTCAAGACACTACTTGAAAAATTTTTCTATCATTGAATCAGCAGCTCATACCTGCTAGTTCAAAAATATTTACACCCTTTATAGAATTAGAGAATGATTAACAAGGAAATTAGAGTATTCTGCTCATAGTGCGTGGGTGTTTGCTTCTTCTCTAATATTATATTGGAACAAAGCTCGACGACACCTACTAGAGATGCATCTTCTAGTCGTTTTGCTGGTGCACAAAGTCGTGTAGATCTCAAGTGTCTGGAAGACCGGGCGCTCGGTTTCGTGTAGTCATTTAACGTGGGAAAATCTATAGATCATATCTCAGGATTAACGTGCAAATTGCAAGTGTTGCAGAGGACGTAATGCACGGTGTCGTCTGGAGACCCGTTCTGTCTGACGACCTGTCCGCTGCAGCGGATTTTTACATCCGTCAGTGACCCGTGATGACTCCGGATACCAACACGGAAGTCCGCAAAATTATTACGAGTAAGAACATTATCAAAAATTTCACGTCACTCCTACATGCAATGGAGAATAATTATATAGATATATGTGTATTGGAAAGTGATGTCAGTCATTTACGGGAAACGATATTTCATCATAAAAAAGTTTTTAACCATAATTTTTTATGGCAAATTGTTTTAAATTTTCGTACTATAAGTTGATCTCATCATTCTAGAGGACTCTTTAATAAGAATGATTGACTACAAAGCTTTTGTAGGGGCTCGTTGAAATATATGTATGTATTTATTAGGAGTGATGGGTTTTTTACGGCCAAAGCTTAAAACGATGACGAGCAAATGGAAAGTATTATGTTATACCAAAATAAATTGCTCGTAAACAAATGGCTATTCATGCGCAATTTAATCTGTATGAGGCATTACCAGATTCGTTCAATTCTCTATGGTTAGGAATAAATATTCTCATCGTAATGAACGGTTATTAAAACTCATTGATAGAACTCAGACCTCGAAGTCGGAGACTTAAATGAAAGTAATGTCTAATTACTAACATTATTTTCATTGATATCTTGCACTTCATTTCATCTGTGGACAAGCTTCTAAATGTCACAGCAGTAAAATTCTTTGGAGTGTAAAATACGAAATGAATTAAACTTGTTTTCAATTTATTTTTGGTGCCAACACAAGACCATCCAAATGGTTGTGTGGTCCTTGATCTAGTAATGTTCATAATTATCAGGTCTTTAATTATGAACTGTCTCATTTTAACATAAAATTTATTTTACATCATCTCAAACAAGAAACAAGATAGTTTAATCAAAGTTCGAACCTAAATCAACTTATTTTTGCTATCTTATAGATAATTTATTTATGCTGTTATCAAAGAATTCAAGAGAATAAAAGCGGATTGTGGTCGTCTATCAAGGGGCCAATTTTCACGAGTAAATTTACCAGACCGAACTTCTCAAACCATCGACGTACAGCTCGCTCAACCGCCATGTCTTCGCTAAACACCTTATTGATATTTTAAACTGCATGTGATACATTAATTCCACAATGAAACTCATATACATCAACAACGTAAATTTTTTACCTATCAACGGGCTCATAAAAATTGATCAACATTAAAAAGTCAAACAGCACACGACATCAGAAAGTGTATATGGAAAAGTGATGAGGCATGTCTTCAATGCTGTTAAACAACATTTCAAGACAAAACATGAAAGTTAGCAAACGCCAAATTCGATTCATAAGAAAATCTGACATTTCATTCTTAACGACGTGGTAGAAGCAAGGTCAGGAAAGTAGGGTTGATGGAACCCATTATTTTCCAGTCTTGCTCCCGCAACATATCTCAGGTAAATCGAGATTTGTAAGGACGAGCATTATCGTGATGGAGGATAGGATGGCACTCGGTTACCTAGGACGGATCGCTTTCGGACCAAAGCGGTTTTCAAACGAAGTTGATGGCAGTAATTGTTTGGTTACTCTTGAACAATTTCCAATAAAAATTTCCATCAATATTACCTTACATGCTCAAGAAGAACTTCTTTACTGTACATAAAGGACTTCGGTTGACTGCTAAGTCGGTCTGCATCCTCGATGATCGATGTACACCGGCCTTTAACATTGAAGTGAAAGATTCAGTCCTCATCATCAATAAAAAGACTACGCAAAAATGTATTTGAGGGTCTTGAGAAAGCAACCAACGGCTCACAAAAGGCAACACGTTTTTGCTAATTTTGCTCGGATAGTTTTTGCAGGTCCTCACTTCCAACTATTCTAACCTTCAATAATTACCTGACTCCCAATACACAATAATTAGATGACTCTTGGTATGCAATACGACTCACAGTACACATAAATATAACTTGTGGTATGTAATAGTTATTAGACTCGCAGTACACAATTATTACATGATTTGCTATACACTATGTGTACATGATTCTTGGTACATAATCATTACATGGCTCAAAGTACACAGAAAGCACATGACTCGTTTAACACACTATGTGACTCGTGGTGTACGCAATTTATATGACACAATAATAATTTAGTGTACACAATAATAACATACTCATGGCATGACACTTATAACTTGTGGTACATGATAATAATTACATGGCACGTGGTCACAAGAACTATGTGATTAATAGTACCTATAAATTACTAGACGCGTAGTGCAAAATAATGATATGACTCCTGATTCACATAATTAAAATAAACGATTTGTGGTTCACAATAACTATGACTCGCTGTTTACAATAATTGAATGACTCGTGTTATAAATTGATTACAGGACTCGTGGAACATAATATTTGTATGACCGGTAGTACACAATAAGTGTGTTCGTTGTATTCAATGGGATAAATTCCTCACGCTATACAGCAACTAGTTTGTTTTATGTAAGAAAGTGACTGTTTTGAGGGAGTCTTGATGGCCAGTAACACAGACATCGTTGCGTTTTTTCTGCGCTCTCACACCGCACTGACGTTGCTTCCTGAGGAGACGCTGCCAGGTGATGGTAAATTTTGAAAACGCGTAATTTTTATTTGCATGGATTAGCTACATATTCCTGTTCATTGCTTCTCCCTACTCTCTCCTACTGGAGCGTGCAATGCTAGATTTAGTCACCATTATTTAAATCGATTTTAAATGCAGCCAACTGACATCCAGATTCATAGTTATAAATATGGCAAACTTTATGTAGCTCGAGCTATTGGCGTCTTCTGTATTTCTTTGCAGCTAGCAATGATTCTTTCTTCTAGGACTGAAACCCGTGCGTTATGGTCTGTTTCTGTGCCAAAGTAGGAAACTGCAAACGACTTCTACCCAGGCAATCAATGCAGACTATTCGTTTTGCCATCTGCGTCAACTCTTCATCACGACCATTCTTTCCCAGTAAAACAACTTAAATAATGGAAGAAACTAGCATATTTGAATGACCACCAATGAGGTCTAATGGAGTAGCACTGAACTCTCGGATGAGAATTCATGAGATTGCAGCCCGTTGTGATGGTGGGAGAAAAACTTGACATTTTCTCATTATTACTGCTGCTGCTCACAACGATCATACGAAATGAAGCACTTAAGCGATACGGTCGCCCGCTGGACGCGCGAGCGGCTGTAGGTAGTGTGGTCAGCATGACTTACTGATGACTTACTGATGACAAGCATTTGTCTGGAGTGAACACGTACTGTGTACACTGGCAAGACAACACAGTGCACGACAACATAGTGTACAACAACACAATGTACAACATAATCTACGACAACATAGTGTACGACAACATAGGGAAAGACATAGGGTACGGTAACATAGGGAATGTTTATGCATGGTCACAAAAAAATGTTCGTTACCAATTCACATGTGAAAATAGTCTTTTTTATCAATTGTTTTTGCTCTTTTTAGTTGAATTTGGTTTTTTTGATGAACCAAGAATAAAAACTAATAATGGAAGCGGGCTTTCCTCTATAACACCTATTACTTATCACCGTTCATTTCTTCAGAAAATGTCGCCCTTATACGCTGCAACTTTTGCTTGCACTTTCAAGTTGTCTAATACACGAACAACAAATGTAACGTTACTGTTCTGTTTGACTGTTCTTCCATCCGAGTCTTCTAAACCCAACTGTAAACCTAATTAAATTATTCGGTTTTAGTTCGTTAATTTGTTAGCTCAAATTATAAACCCAATTCAAAAGAAAATAGTGCCAGTTGTTCCTCAGAGCTGGTAATTCTAGCACGAATGCAGAATCTATGTAAGTCCAAATTATTTTTTTTGCTAGAGTAAGCGTTGGCATGGGACTCTGTGTAATCGAAGTTGAGATCAGGTACCTGAATATTGGAGAGTTTGAATTGGATGCTGATGTTAGAGTTACGTGATCTTCATGATGATCTCAGAATAGTGACCTCCACCTCCTCTAAAATGAAGCACAGTCTCAAATATATGCAGAATCTTTTGAGTCGATTCCTGCTTAGCGATCAATTTCGGAATCTGAGTTTTTCATTAAATTGAATTTGCGATTCACTTAAAAAAATCGATCAATTTTTCTCGTAAAATAATTCAAGCATCAATTTATTGTTTGCTTCACATCATTAAGCTATTAACAAAATGAGTTAGATTGGTGCCAGTGCTACACGGTCCACCTCTTTCAGCGCTGTGCTGTTTTTTATAATGTACATAAAATGAAACAATAATCGTTATCTTCATAAGTGGTATAAAATGTCATGTTTTAGACTAAGGAAAAGACGAGGCAAAAAATTTCTCTGTCAATAAGCATCATTGTTTTCATTGACGTGCAATTCTGTCAGAGATGACAGGGGATTTAGCAGAAGCTATGGTAACTGACAGAAAATAGCGTTAAACAACAATGAAGTTAGTGTGAATAGAATAGAATAGAATAGAATGAAGCTATAGGAACGAACCTTCTGGCCCATTCTTGGGTCGGATAATTACTTCGATAATTATTCGGTTATTTACCCAAGTCCCATGCCGTATTTCTAGCCGCGTCAACCATGTCGGCAGCGGGATTCGAACCCGGGTCTTCCCGCTCGAAAGCAGATTCGCTCACCAGTCGACCATGCTGGTGAGTGATGTTTCAGTTATATTTTTCTGCATGACGATCTAAAAAGTAGTTTCTAAAGAAGATTCCCATGCTTGAGGTTAGATCTGAAATTCCTGTTGACCATACACATTTCAAAATAATTATCATGTCTTACAATTCATCAGTTTGTTCCAGTCATTGGGATATTTCCACTCTACTCCATTTTAATTTTTGTAGTCTACATCTTTCTTTTTTTTAAAAAAGAAAAAATCAACGTTCAATCTTTTTTGTGATAGCACATGGAAAAATTTGTTACATGATGGTAAAAAATCTGAGCTGCAAAAATTCACATTCGTTGTTAAAGCCACCTTATATATTTTGTATATTTGTACATGCTTCCAAGCCTTTATGGATGATCAGTCAAAAATGTTTCAAAAACGCAATGTAACTTATAAAATAGGTTAGGAAATCATCTGAACTATAAATAATGCTCTACATATGCTTTATCATATGCTTCTATTTCGAACTTTTTTTTGAGATAGAGCATGAAGGAAACTTGAAATATTTGCATGTATATTCAAGAGAGGAATATTTACTCGTAGCTGCACCAAAGCTCATTAGGGTACAGGACCAGCTCCTCCTGAACTCGTCGTTCACACGAGTTCTCCTATTTGGCTATCGCAGTCACAGCCCTAATGATCTTTTAAATACTGTGTTATCTTCTTCACGTACCTTCACAAATACGCGCTGTGAACCGCAGTAATTAATCAATTCTGCTGGCTTGCACCTCGACAGAGACGCTCATGAGGACTGCCATTAGGATGACGAGGGAGTCTTCGTTAAACATACCAGGTTTCAATCTGCCTTGTCCCTAACATTTTGAAATGGATCACAAAAGTAACGTATTCTATAATATTTTTTGCAGCTATAAAGAATTACTTCTAAATAGATGATATTTAAGATAATTTTCAAGTAGTAATGGAACTGACTGCCCGTTGCAAAATTTCTTACTGGATTTCATTGTAGTGGTAAAAGAATTGATAAATAATGCACCAATAGGCTAAAAACTTTTTGATGATCGCAATATTTCGGTACACAAATGTTACGAGATGAGTTGTTCTCACAACAAGAAAGTCGTAACCAATATTACAAAACTGAAATAAATCCTCATGGGGGACAAGTGTTGGCAGTAGAATTGAGTTTACCTGACTGAAGAATTTCGTTGCTGCTACTAATAGCGTCTGAAGCGATATTCGCTAACACAACTAATTAAAAATGTCGGGATACCTTAAATTTTAGCTTGGTTGCTGTTAGGTTTGTACATTAGAGTATTTTAGTGAAGAAGTGAAGCGTAACAGACATATGGCAGTTACGATTCTGAAATATCTTCTTAAAATAAGTGTTTTTGAGCTACACGAACATAATGAATCTTTAAATAATTGGTGACAAACTATATCCTACGACAATATTTAATGAAGATGCAAATTTGAACTCCATGAAGATAATACTTGAGTTTAAACACGTGAAAATATGTCGTTTTCCACGAGATGTACAATTCATTAATCTTTCAATCCCAAACAGCAGTCGTCACCTTGTGTTTGAGTCGTTGAACTGTTTTGAATTTTTATTGTATTGTTATTCCATGTAGGTCATCCAGCTGGCACTCAGAGGGCTGAGTTCAAGTTCACGGAGTCACATAAACTGAGCTTTATAATTCAGGGATTCATTTTTATCGATGAAACTAAACGTGACATAAGTAGTAGTTATTTCAGTGTGCGTTCATCAGAAAAATCAAATTTATTTGGATCGCATTCTTATTTCCCTTTGAAGTACATCTTTTAAATTTTGGACAGCAAAAAAACGTTGCACCGGCACGAGTGATTAAACGTCTACCGATACTTGCATCTTTCTTGTCGATTTTTACATGCTAATTCAGTTCAAGCGTTGTCTGAAATATATGTGATTGAAGTTGTGTCATTAATTGGCTATGGTAAAACAGTTATATCGTTGAAAATTTATTCATCTGCCAATATAATATAATCTGATTGCACCGTTATAATAACTGTTTATAGCAGATTCGAGAAAACTTTTTCAAAATTTCATTAGTAATATCAATAAACAATGTGAAACGCTGAAAATACCTTGTTTGGTGCATTGTTTCTCCTTTGTATTTTTTCGAATAAATGTTAATTGAGTAGCTGCAAACCCTAAAGTATTTTTCTATCAAAAACAGATATTTACGCCAGAGCTTTGAAACAGGTCAGCTCATATCCATACCTGTACTTGATAGAGAAAGCGCGAGTAGAAGATTCTTTCAATTAACAACGTACAACTCGTAGGTACAGCAAAGTGTGATGCAATTACTTAATTTTATCATCCTAGTACTCGCATTGGAACTCCATTCAGCTTAAATAATCCAACAACGAAAACAAATGAACAAGTAAGTGTTTTCTAATAGCAAGTTTTTTTATTCTCACCAATCTGTGCTGGATAACAAAGCCTTGTCAGTAGAAATAATAAAAATAGGTGCAGTAAACCCAAACGAAGAAAGAAATTTTGGTGTTTCTCAAACAGTCTGGACAAAAAATTGCTACCTTGTATGACAGGAGGAAATGAGCAGCATCTATTGCCAGTGTAAGCCACATGGGCAATTTTTTCAACCAAGAAGTCAAAGATATGTCTGACTATGTTTATTGTCATGATGGATTGTGTAAACTATCGGACCAGGTTTTGGCCACTCTCAATATGGGGCGAGCCAGAAGGCATTTTATATTATGCATCGTACTTAACGCCATCAATGAACTTCATGGTTCATCATAGCTCATGACGAAATTACTGGTTTCATATAACAGCAGAATTAACGAACCCACAAAAAACGAATAATCTTATCTTCATGTATTTCCTAGTTCACGACTTTCTTGAATTGACAATGATGTTATAAAGAATCGTTAATTCAAGTTGAACTAAAAGATTTATATTATGCAAGGTTTTGTATGACCAAATTAGCGCTAAAGTGCAACACTTTGTCATTTCATGAAGACCAAGTCTCGACTGTATTTTGAGTTATTTTTTGCGACATGTGATGAATGGATGGAAGCGTGGGGAGCAAAGATGGTGTATTGTTCCACTGAAAGTGATGAAAGCACAAGCATTCTGGCTAAAAACACAACCTCACTCAAGGCTGTAATATTTTCCCGTCACAAGGACACTCCCCTGCTGTCTCTCTGTCTATCTGTCCGTTCCTTCATCCGTCTGTCTGTCAGCTCGGCGAGCTCCCACTCAAAATTAAAAGCGCTCAACTGGAGCGTGTCGTTGAGTTCACACGAAGGCGTACTCGTAAGCTGAATCTGGGCATAGGCATAAATTAGGTGAACAATTCAGTAGCAAAGCATGAAAAATGTCAGTAAAATTTAGCTCAGCCGAGAGGTTTTCTCAATTTTTCGTGGTAACTTTGAAAAAAAAACACTTGAAATTCTGAGTTTTCATGTTTTCCTGCAATAGTGAGAGGCAATCAAAAATGTTAATAATGGCATGACGAGCTTGTTAAATTTAATCAGGTGCCTGGGCCAGTCATTATAATAAGTACTTATTCAAGTATCACGAACCTACAGTTAAGAACAAAAAAAGCCTTGACGCATAAGCAGCATCCGAACCAACACTTTAAAATAGGACTGAATTTAGTAATTTTAGTGCTCAAAAAATTAGTTTCAGAAAACTTCTGGCAAAATAAGAGCGCTGCATCATATTTCTGTACGTTGATTTTTCTCGCGTTTAGTAGTACTTCCTGAAAACGAGCACTTGCTAGACGTTGTGAACAGGGTCGTATTCAGAGTTATTCAGTGCACGTGGCTGACGCTGATTGGGCCGCTGGGGTCAGAGGAGACTTCATGGATGTACCACGTCATATTAGTCGGTCTCAGCATCACTAAACTTCAACTACCTCGCATGCACGTGCGTCCACACCGTCTTCCCTCAAATAGAGCCTCGCTGAATGTATATGTACTCGAAATTCTACGTTTCGAAATAGAGCCTCGCTGAATGTATACTCGAAATTCTACGTTTCGAAATAGAGCCTCGCTGAATCTGTACTCGAAATTCTACGTTTCGAAATAGAGCCTCGCTGAATGTATACTCGAAATTCTACGAAAAATATTTTCTCACCTGGCGATGTTGAATAAACGGCAATAATGTGAAATGACGTGTATAATTATGGCTTTTAAGATACTAACAAAGATGAATATTGTAAGGTGAATGAGGTGCAAATATCCTACCAATTTAAATTTTGAAAAGAAATAATATATAAAGTTAGGAAGAATCCATGCAAAATTTCCACTAATGTAACTATTCACGAGAAATCTTACTTCTAGAAGCATATTTTGGATACAATATTTATGGTTGCTTTTCATAACAAGTTTATGAAACACATTGTCTACATGCTTGAAATTTTACCACTTTAAGTACTACAATGAGTAGGTGCATATAAATAAAACTGATTTCATATCAGTTAGTATCGAGGTTTTAAGCACAAGGATTACGTCCGTCATAGTTAATCGTCTGGTATGCATTTCAAATAACGGATGCCCTATTCGAATGCTGTCAATGAAGTCTTATTACAATGAAAGAAACTCCTCTGAAACATAAATGTTAAAAACGTCTTTAGTTTTCTCGCTAAAATGAACATCGATTCTTGAAGTCATTGCTTTACTATCATTATCGAAATAATGATTCTCTTCCAAGAGGGCACGCAACCGAGAAGACATTCCAGAGGAATGGTTAGCATTTGTTGAGCATTGAATGCAAGCAGTTCGTGCATTGATTAATGCAGCAAAAATTGGCCCATATCATCAGTGCCATCAGTCATGTTTAATTCAGTGTCCCGGCTTGTGCTTACGTAATCCCTTTGATGATCTTCACTCAAGCAGCGTTGTCGGGATGATCGCTTTCACCGTACACGCATGCTTGCTTTTGCACTTGAGAATTGATTGCGTCTACATTTTAAAATCTAATGCTTCAACACTTTTACATTTGCATGCATTAGAAGATCATCGTCTGCTGCCAGTACTCTTTACGACCCATTGTTCCTTCGCCTATGAATCTATAGATCCCCTTGCACTTTCAGTTCCATTGCCTTTCCTCTTTAGAATTCACTATTCAGGGTCTGCGATTCCTTGCTTTAAAGTTCCGGAAAAGATGACAGGTAGTTTGCGAGACAAAGAATGAACGATAGTGGTCATCAGGTGATTTTGTCTTGAAAGCGCTCTACGAAGTCGTCTCGTACTGTGGTACAGACACTCTTTAAAAGTTTTGCGTAAATGTTTGGAGGTTAATGGATTTTTTGCATGCTCTCATCCGTCACTGAAGAGTTTGAACATTCTTTAGTTAAGGAGAGGGGAGATTTTTGCTTGTTATGTATATTCAATTGATAAACAATGATTTTTCTATCAGTCTCTCAATTTAGTTTGGAAGAGAGATGCTCACGGCATTTTACGTGACCTAGCCTTTACCATATATTTGCAAAATGGACACAAAATCTTTAATTATAGCAATATCCTTTTTGTTTATGTAACATACTTCGTGCTCTGCAACCCTATTGTAAGTTAAAAACTTCTACGGGCGTTTTAAAATGAGGTCAACGTTTTCCATTGTTCCGTAAGCTCATGAGCTCATAGCCATTGATGCTTTTTATAACACAAGTGGATTAAAACACGTCTGGAATAAGTTATCTGATATCTGGTACCTTTTAGGTGCTAAATATCTCAGAATGAAAATTTCAGTCTTTATCTCCCATGATATTCTTAACTCATTCTGATCTCGAATAACATTTGCAATTTTAATTTTGATTTTCTTTCGGTGAAAAGGTTTCGCTGAATTAAAGATTATTTCATGTTTCGGTGACTGGCATTCATATTTCATAAAACGGCATTAAAGTATTGTATTCTTTATTCTATGTGATAAATTTTTCAATTCTAAGACGTACTTCACGTTCTCAAAAAATAAGTTCAAGTCTTATATTGTCCATACCAATGCACTACCAAACAATTTTCACACTAAGGTTATCAAAATCCTCGAGATTTTATATGTACCAGTTTTAATAGAAATGAAAGTTTTTATTCTTTTTTGTCTTGCCATTTTTTCTGTCGTACTTAATAATAGAATACTAAGCGACAGTGATTTTCTCTCAAAAAGGGCTCATTACAGTCATAATGGAGAATTATTCTTGAGAATGTTTGTCATAATGTACTGAGAGGAGTCATTACTTTTATTTCTAAGTTACAGTAAAAAATTGGCAACAATATGACTGGTTTTGAACCTGTCGTAATACGTATATGGTAAACATCTATGTGATCAGCAGAAATACTTAAACTTTAAATTATTAGGCCAGACCATTCTAAAATCTACGATCTACAAGAAACACTTGCTTTCTAATTCACTAGACATCCCCAAACTTCATTCACACATTTAAAATCTAAAAATATTTCTATTTGAACTGGAGCTTACCTTGAGAAATGCAACTCATTTCGCTAAAGAAAGCAAGTATGCGTGCATTGAGGAACCCCCTAAAGACTTAAAGAACAATACCTATATAGTGATAGAGATCATGGCAGTATATCTGGGAAGGGTTTTAGTTCAAACGGAAGCGAAGGTACAATCAACTTTGATTGATGACATTGATGATCCTGAAGTATTTTTGCAGCTTATGCCCCGGTCGGAAAGTCGGAAGCAAGCGCTGCTGTTTCCTTTGGAATGTCGTCCGGTAAGTTCTCCAAAGAGATAGAGTCAATCTTTATGTAGTACTTCACTTGTAGTCAATCACAGATTAATAATACCTCTCGAAGGCAAGTAAACATAGAAAGCTCCGCAGGAGTATTGATTGATGTGCAAACATCAAAAATGTTAGCTGTCTATTTGTATTAAGATCAAGATACTCAGCCGGAATGGACAACAACAGAGCTTACAATCTACACTGTACATGTGAATGACGAATTAATTCCAACGAATGCTTGTTGAAAGAGTTCGAAATGGATTTATCTTTTAAATATATGAAAAAAGAATGCTAAAAGTTTAATTGGTTATTAGGATAAAGGGTAAAAATTACATATTAACAGGGTATCCATAAAGTCTCTTATAAACGTCTTTCATAAAATCTCATCAGCACCTCTTTCACAAACTGGATCCCTGAAGAACACAAATACAAAATAAGATTAAAAACTTTAATAAACACTAAATACAATAAAACAAATCTGAATAAAATATTCTATCAATTGCATTTGTAATAAATTTTTAAAATGGTAAACAGACTTTGACACCATGTATATGCCATAAATATGAATTTTCAATAGATGAGTTTAATTTCTTAAACCAGTTGCTCTAAATCGTAGATGTTGTCGAGAGATGCAGTGCTTAGATTATTATTTGCTTCAGATAATTCAAGCCTCTATTGCTCAACGAGTGCAGTTCGTGCAGCAGAAAGCATTCATTGTAATCGATGAACATTGAGAGTACTTGGGGTGCTCAATTGATAGCTCCACACAGAAGACTATCAAGCACTCGAGGAAGGAACAATAAGATGTGTCCCAGTAATCAATAACGTAAATATTTTCTATATATATATACATATATATATAAATATATATATATATATATATATATATATATATATATATATATATATATATATATATATATATATCATTATTTAGGCGGTTTTCGCAGCGATACAACGAATTTTGCAGCCACATATAGAGATAAGTAATGCTATGGATAAAACAATACCGTTAAAGAAAGCCTTAGAAAATGAATCGAAGTTGTAGAATATTAGGTAAAAAACATGAAATTCGAGCAAATTTTGAATCATGTACTTGTATGAACTCTTTGGAGTTTCGAAAAAAATTAAACCAAAAATATTGGCTATTAAAATATTTGAAAGAAAAACAATTTATTGGGAAAAACTCGTAAGCATATAATATCTACAAAATAATTGTTTGAAATTAATTTTCATGAAAGTTTCTTAGATAGGAGTATAAAAATGCAATACTCATTTAGTTCGGGCACACCCTAACTTTGAAATAAATCTGAAGTTAATCAGCAGTACAACTGCAGAATTCAAAAACATTTGAAGTGCTCATATAAGTAAGACCTTTTTTAGCTTTGATCCCAAATTTACTTTCATTTTATTTCAGGTACAATACGTCAATGGAAAACCATGACAGAAGAACACACAATAATATTCTTCGATTTCAACGACAAAAATTCTTAGTTGTGATATGAAGCGATCAAATCGATCATTAATCATTAATATTATACGAGTGTCTAAGGAGACAGAGTGCGTTCCCATGCACAAGCGCCCGAATGCAAGCATGAGAGGCGCAAGAACCTGTTCTACAAAGTTCATGTCTGAGCTTGCATTGAGGGCTGGCAATGCACTGTGCAGAGGCAGAGTCAACACAGGAAGACCTCTAACTATACAGCTTGAGCCACAATGATTTCGTCCGATTGAAAGAGCTCAATGCATAGCGTCGCTGCATAGCTTTCTCGCAAGCGCGCCAGACTTGAGTTGTTGTGGTAAAGGATCGGCAGAACAATCCGCTTTTGAGTCCATAGCTGGTTTCTCCTCAAACCAATTGCATTTGCGTGCAAGCAGCCCCTTATTAATGGCTATCGGGATTCGGTATGGGAAAAGTCTACATTGCAGTTCCGTCTGGACACTGGGTGCATTTTTTAAGCATGTCCAAACTAATAAAGAAGGCGTATAAATCATTCTTTGGCCCACGGAATTTCCCCTTCGCAACGTAAACAGTCATGGGAATCGTCATAATTCGACCCATTGGATTTAGGTCATTTTTAAAATTCTATTGTGTCAAACAGAAGTTGTTCTAGGTACATATTCGAAGGCGATAAATCGCAATGAGGTTTTGCAATTTTGTCTCCCAGTTGCGTAGGAATGCTAAAAATAAAATACAATATCGCCCAGTAAATAGAGGATGGGATTTCTGAAAATAAATCAAATCTCTAAGCACCCCCACTGGACGTTGAATAAACGCTACATAAAGCAAACTCAAAGCTCTAGATGTTACTTGATAACGGGCTACATAAAATATCAAAAATGGAATGCGGCTATAGACATATCACAATCTGTCATTTTGATGTCATCTAGGCAGCTTATGAAAGTTGTAAATGAAGTAAAAAGACTGTGCTATTGTTTTGCTGGGTTATATTTACCGTAGACGTAATAGGTATTGAAAAATGAACCATCAAATTGATTTATGTATTACCCACGCTAAAGTGATTAACGAATCTTCGTTTGTAACCGCAACCAGAAGCACCTGAATTATTTACCCAAATATTGAAAATTAAAAGAATCGCAAAGTTTTTAGGTGAAAAGGTCATTGTGAGAACGGCACTTTCCTCATTTCACAGCAGTAAAAACATCATCGTATGATGTGAAACACAGTTAACCGCTGCTGTGTTCCAGCTTAGCTATCCTGACGCTCATCCAAAAATAGACTGTAAATTAATTGTGTCTTTGAAATTTGCGGTTTAATCAAAGACTCCAAATATTAAGTCAAGATGTATGTGTTTTAGTACGAATAGGTTACTCGTAATATCTCGTTCCTACATTCTATATTCAGAGACACTCCGAACAAAAATGACAGTCAAGTTAAAAAAGCACATCCACTCGGTGTATTACAACAGTTTTCACGAATATTTAGAACTTTTCAGCTGAGTGCATCACTGCAGAAGAAAGTTTGAAAATTATCAGAAATAGGCGCTGGTTCATGCTGTACACAGAACACCGAGAGCCACTATAGTTCACTTTAGTGATACATTAATAAAGAATAGTTTACTTTACAAACGTGAATTGTCGGAATAGAGCAATGGAGAGCTTCATTTCCTTCGATTTATGTTAATATATGAGATATAATTAGGAAATAAATTCTATAACAAGGATGTGAATAATTGATCGGAATGGAACCTAAATTTAGTTCTGAAGAAATTGAATTTTGAATGTGTATTTTAATCATAAACTTTTGAAATTTGGGGGTAGGGATAGAACATCTATATTATTCATTTTCATTCCAATGTTGTGGTCTTCGTAAATTCTATTTGTTTTCGAAGAAATTTAACACATTCATTGCGGTATGACCCACCGGTGGGTCACTCACTTTAGGTTCTGTAATTTTTTTAAAACTTTATAGGGACTGTATGTACAAAATAATGATTTGCACCGGCTAGGCAACCGCACTTAACGTGTTAAATTCGTATAGCAACATAATTTACGTTCAAGAGCTAAATACTAACGTCGCTGGTCTCTGATTAAGAATAGAATGAAATCGAATATGGTCACAAGAACGAACCATTTAGTCCAATTCTTGGGCTGCTATCCAAGTCCCATGCCGTCTAAAGTGAAGGCATCAATCACGCACATACGTATATCTGAATCCCGCACGAACATTTCAGTCACGTAAATGCATCGCAATCATACAGATGTGTCAGTAGTAAAGGAGGAAATAGAATCAGTATTTTATAAAATGAGGGGTTCCTTATCCAATATTTGTCGAAACAAACAAATTGGAATGTGTTCACAGTGCTAACAAAAATGATATTTTCGGGCAGCTGAATCCAGATTCCGGCAATTTGAACTATGTAGAAAGAAGTTTACGCCCTAAAATGTCGTGACGTTTCCTACTATTGGCTTTATACCCTCAAACATTTATTATGAACAGAAATTTGTGATTAGGATAGGATTAATATGATTGCACTTGAATTATAGGTCACAGGAAGACGGAGATCTGAAGTTTCCTGTCCTGAAAATCCAGCTTTTCAGCACAAACGCATGTTCTGCGTTCTGGCAATTGCATTTTGTCCATACAAAATTATTTTCAGGCATTCTTTCAACTGCAACTTTTTGGCAGAATATTATGTGCTGGTATTCTGTTAGCTCCAGTAGCAACACAAAATTTAAAATGATAGTCAAATGACTTTGTTGTAATTAACGTGAAAGAACCAATTCGAACAGCAATTCTCTATAATGCTATAGTTGTAGGCAATAAATTTACTAGAAACAGGCACTCAGATATATGACTCTTCGTACAACCAAAGGCAAATAAGAATTCACGACAACAAAATTTACTAAAGGCAGGCATCTATCAATATTCATTCGATGTTCCTTTCAGACTATATATTTATAGATGCTTTTGCTAAATAAATCACGCAGCACCTGAACTCTCGAGGCTGCTGATTATCCTAGGGATAAGAATTAGATGAGTGTGTATTTATTTAACAGATGCTTCACTGTGCACAGAACCTATCGACGCAGCTGGCCCAAAAAGAGCAGAATAAATACATAATTACGGTCGATTCAATGAAACTTAGAGAGGCTCTTCAAGATTACCAAGCGCTCAGCAGAAAGAAAATGGCAGTCTCGATCTCGGAAAGTTTTCTGACTAAAGGTTCCATTTCAATCATCGACCGTAAATGCATTGTAACAAGAGCTTGTCGTCCCTTTCTGCGCAATTTACTTCACTGAAAGATCCTTATTTTTGAAGCTCACGCTCAGAACAGGTAGAGCGATCAGGCTTTCGAACACGCGGACAAGATAAGGTGATGTGTGTACAGTTGGTGTCGTGACTGATGTTGCTAACTTATTCAAAAGTTGGGATAAAAAGTTATGATAGCTGCCTTTTGTTAGAAAAAAGTTTCTTCGGTAATGTATTTTTTCAGTCCCGTTGAGAAGAGGTGTGATAGAATTTACTTAACTACTAAACACATTTTATGAATGCGGTTTTCAGACTCGAACAGCTGGTGGAGTCTGTTTAAGTTCCATTGTCCAATGGTCGAGAGAGTCTACCTGATGTACAGTCAAATTAAAACATGAACCATTATGAAGTCTACACCATGTAGCTGAAAATTACTTTAAATGTTATGTATTTTTGAAATCAATAGCTCGTAGCTAGAGACTTTAAGCAAGGTATGGTCTAACAGTGTTAGAACATCGTACTGAAATGAAAGATATAATAAGCATGGTAAAGCTTATTATCACACATAAAATACGAAACTAGAATTTGTGTTTCGTTCTGACATCTAGTGCTGTAACTACACAGATGATTGAGATATGTTGCACTTGAAGACTTATAGCAAACCAGTACAGCAATGCTAGAAAAAATTATTTACAACTTTTTATGTGAATAAAACCAACAACAACTCCTGCGTACCAAGGAGAAAGAAACCTAAAGATTTTGGCTGTACCTGACCTCGACGACCACTGTTAACAATAACAAGGGCCTTTAAATTCTCCGGTGACACAATTTCAATTTTGCATAAGAAGGGCCCGAGAGAACTGTAATTCAATACCGTGACGGCGCTTGTTCGGAGGAGAATAAGAATAATAGAAGCATCAGAAAGCCTCGGCTTATCTGACAGAAACATGTCAAAAGCTCCTTAGAAATGCCTACACACGAAATACTTGGTCATGAAGCGCAGGTGTTGAATGGCTCTTTAAATTTACAGGTGAATATGTACACTCCATTTTAATTTGAAACAAGGCCAGCTGAGTAACGGGCGAGTAGCCTAGCAAAAATTGTGTACAAGAACATGGCCTACCAGCGTATCATATAACAATCATTGAGAAAGCTTAATGGACAAAAATTGAACTCGAATTTTATTTGACAAGTATATGACAAAAGATAAGGCCACATTTGTTTACCTAAGATTATGACTACATGGAATTGTAGACATAATCATTATATGATGGTAATAAAATAGAGTATAATAAATATGCTATAAGATAAAAACTTCATTAGTTCTCTCAAAAATACTTGTCTACCATCTAAATCACCAGCTTGGTCGACTGGTGAGTGAATCTGCTTGCGAGCAGAAAGACCCGGGTTCGAATCCCGCTGCCGACATGGTTGACGCGGCTAGAAATACGGCATGGGACTTGGGTAAACAACCGATTAATTATCGAAATAATTATCAGACCCAAGAATGGGCCAGAAGGTTCGTTTCTATAGCCTCATTCTATTCTATTCTATTCTATTCTATTCTATTCTATTCTATTCTAAATGACACGAAAATGCCTTGTCAGAGAAATTTTAGGAATAAACGTGGAATAAAAACTTTCGAATTAGCTAAACTAAACATCAGAGGAATTAAAATATAAGTTGATATGAAGTTGACTTAGTCCAAAATATTTAGGCGACTGTATTACGACTCAGTCAAAAATACCTAACAAGTGACCTTTGGTAAGTCATTCATGATTTACTATTAGTTGAATTTTTTAGCTCCCAGGTTGAACATCGTTGTTTCATATGTATGGTGTTCAACGTCTTAAAATAAACCAAGTGAGAAGAGAAGGTTGTGGCATCTTGGTTTTGCTCAGAAATATTTCTGAAATGTGAGCCTTCGCGCAAACATTATGCAGCTTTCATTAGAGTCTAAAAACATATATAGGATAATAGGAGGAATCAAATTTAGAACATATTCTTACAAGCTCCACGAAAGAATAATAAAGAGATCGCTAAAGAGACTGCTACTTAAAACTTAATTAATTTTGTCTGAGATTATTCAATGTTGTTGATCGCTATTTCATCGCCTGACAATAATGTTTATATTTTTTCAGGAATATCGTTACAATATTCACGAAATATTCACAATATTGCAACGAAATAAAATATTGAAATAGGACTTTATTGCATCATTTATTGTTTTTTATTTATCACACCTGTTTGGACAGCTCAAGTAATTTCCAGACGAAAAATTGTGAATATTATCTGAAATTTAAAATATTATTTGTCCATAATTAATACGGTAAAATACAATAAATCAGTAAAATGAATGACAACAGGGATTCGTGACGAATTTAATTCATATCTTAAGAGTTTATTGAAATATAAACATAAGATAATCATTGACCATTAATTTATTCTGGTTGTGAATTAATATTAATAATAATACCGATATAAAAAAGGAATTCAAATCATTCAGAATAATTAGGATAGAAGACATTTTCAATTCTTATGATGCCAATGAAATTTAAATTTTTTTCGGAGCTCAAAAATGCCAAACAAAAATAAATCTTTCTACATCTTCCTCGCTTCCCTGAGCCACGGTCTACCTCACGAGTGTCAATGTTGCCATTAGGGTCATTTGTACTTAGCATGTTCCTCGCGTAGCGGTACACCCGTGTACCAATAATGTCATTCCACAGTTGCGTATTGGTACATTCGTGTACCAACAATGTCATTCTACAGTTGCGTATTGGTACACCCGTGTACCAACAAAGTCATTCCACAGTTGCACATTGGTACCCCCGAGTACCAACAATGTCATTCTACAGTTGCGTATTGGTACACCTGTGTACCAATAATGTCATTCCACAGTTGCGTATTGGCACACCTGTGTGCCAAATTACGTTTGGCACACGGACATGCTTCCGCAACAAAGGAATAGTACTGAATACCTGCACGCAGGGAACGTGTTAATGCACGATCTCAAGCCTTTGGTGTTAGCGCGATGTCATAGACACTATCAACAATTTCTTGCGAGTTGCACTGCATGCACTGTCTGGTAAAATCGTCTTTTACAAAAGTAAATTGACAAGCTGCTTATAACATTCATCCTAACTATGCGGACATGACGACGGATAAGATGAACGATTTTTGTTTAGCTGATATTACTGCTGACCTTGAATTCAATTCGTATTTCTGGCAGGAATATTGCAGCTAAATTTTTACACCCGTTTATCAATTTTGGTGACAGGATTGTGAAGAAAGAAACAAATTTATGTAGTTTCAATGAAATTATATAAGGCATTCACATCAGGTTTCAAAGAGGGGGAATGTTAAAAGAGCCCATAAAATATTATATAACTCAGAGATCTTTTAACCATATTCCTTGTAACTCATCTTAGTGACAGATCATATAAAAATCAATTGAAAAACAAAAATTATTTTTCTGAAAATTGTATTTCAATCTCATATTTTGAATAATGCTAATATCTGCGTATTTTCGATAGCATTTGTTATTATGCGAAAATTTACTACCACTACTTCGCTTACTAATTTAAGATGGGCAGAGTAATACATCATGGGAGAGACATAGCAAGATTTGTTTAAAATGGCTGTCACCATCATGTTAAATTTAATAAAAGTTGAATTAAAATAAAATTTTCAGGTGATTGTGGCTTAGTCAATTCAGAATTTAATAAATCTGTAATCCGTTAAAATAGGTTTGAAAATCCTAAATTTGCATAAGGCAGATTCCGAGGTATACTTCCTCACAAGCTAAGCATATCGGAACCTGAAGCCCATCATTATGAGATGTAAGGAAAATGAGCTCACCAGCTATGACGAAAACACTAAATTAACCAAAGCGGAATCTAAGTTTGTCGATGAAGTTACTTTACTGACACTTTCCGTTGGTGGGCCAGAAGTAGGAAGCAAACGTCATGTTTCATTCGACTGTTCTAACTGAACGTGGGTCATCAGTGTCACTGTGTGATCTCTGTGCAAGGAAACGAGTTAATTTAGTGTCTTTTGATGGACACGCAGGGTAATCTGCACGAGGATGTCTCAATCCTACGCTTCCTGAGAGCAAGTTCTCTTCATCGGTAGGCCTTGCTCGCCGCTGAGTATCCTCAATTAAAGCGATATAATCAGGATACTCCTCCCTTGAATTTAAAAATAAGATTTTCTAAAAATGGTAAGGTGGTAAAAGATCCTCTGTATAAAATCTTATCCGCATAGCTAACCGGTCATAGAAAACCTTGCCGTTAACAGTGCTCCGGAAATCTATTTTTTTGTTAACTTGGGTTCATTTATCAATCGCCGGTGGGAAATAACTCAGCTCAATAACACTCGTATCACTCTGAGACCCATACAGAGGCGTAGGTTGCGGTCGGTTTCATTATTTCAGGGTACGTTCGAATATTGTAGAACAAGCGATGAAATTTTGTAAATTGAGTCTTCATTCGCTGTTTTTTCAGAACTGTTAAAACTCTAACTCTACAATTAGAGTTTCACTCTACTCTACAGTTTCATTTATCATGAAACTAAGGAACGACGTTTGACGAAAATAATTTACATGTTTAGGCTCCCTAATCGAATTGTTTAAGCTTGTTTACCGGCGTCTCATGTCGTTATATTAATACAAAAAATTTTACAAGTACTTCCCTTTTAAAGCCGAATAGACGTTTATGGAGAACATTTTTATTGCCACTGGAGAAGAAGCTTATAAGTTCGTCGTTTCATAAATTTGATCATCAGTAAAACTTACATCGACTGCTATGCTCTCTTTGCTGTCATTGATCGTGGCTGAAAAAATCCGTCAGCCACCACAATCAAGCAACTAATTTACTGAAACTCTTATAGCGACAAACAATCGCTGACGGTAGCTGAGACCTATTCTGATACCTTGTTTGTTTTTACGGCAAAGCTTATTTGTGCTTCTACTGGACGATGGAAATTAGATTTGGTGCAGATGACAAGGCAGCGCTCACTGCACACTCGTGCACGGAGTTGGTTGAGCACACGCGTGTGTCACGCTATGAGAAGCGAGAATACATGCAAGACAATAATTCAGGTTCAATTCAAGAGCCATTCAAAGTGAGGAGGGCGATAGAAGTATTGTCTTATCAGACTCCTTGACTTATATAGCTATGGAAAAATATTGTGAATTATCGATTTATGACCGAATACATATAATCCCATGGAACGAGTACATCCTGCCATTTTTTCTACCTCAGGTCGTAGTGGGAGCCAACTTTCGCTTCTCCAATCATTCAAATCGTTAAAATAATTAAATTTTGCATTCAAATTTTGAACCAACAACTGAAGTTTTATGTAACTTAATAGAAACTCAATAACACTAAAACTATTTATCTCACAGGACATCTAAAGTGTTCACTATTTTGCGATGGCTGTGGTTCTGAACTGTTGTGGTGAGTGTGTCTAGTTTTGCCACGATCCACACCACACATGTGTTTCAGTCCTCACCACACATGTGCTTCAGTCCTCACCACACACACACTCCAGTCCTCACCACACACACACCCCAGTCCACACCACACACACCACGACACAATGGCCACAGGATGGAGATGTCTTCACAACAGTATTTTGCTTAGCAAGACTTAAACACAGTTTTGCCCACGCTGTATCCTCAATAGCTAACCTGTTTTCCATTAAACTTGTGCATTTTATGTATAATGATAATGTTAATAGATATTTGGGCTGTAAATTCAATCAATTTTCAGGTGGTAAATTATTTACTCTACGCGAATAGTTTAACAAGTAGAAGAGGAAAAAGGATGTCCGTATTTTCTGAAGGCAAGTAATGCGGCAGATAGAGTGCGTAGTATTTTTGAGTTTTAAATTGATTTAAGAGTAGCTATGCAAGAAGTCTACACAGAATATACTGTGAAATATATAGTGGAGATTGTGTAAAACGTTTTTATTGTTCAATTAAAGTTTGTAATACGATGATTTTTTTTAATGGAGTAGACATTTGGTTTGTCTCTATTAAATCTGTAATCTGTTGTTAATCTTTTAAGCTTTAGCAATGAACTATTCATAAAACTGTTTTAATTAGTAAGAGTTTATTAATCTGATTTATATACAAATTCTTCTTGATGTACTGCTTCACGGATGTGCATCATTTAAATTTAAAGCCTTCTACAGTGGGAATGTTACTATCTGTACTCCGAAATTGTGAACATAAAGTTAGCCCCTATTATTTTTTAATTTATTTTTCATGCACTATATAACTGACTCACTTTAAGCAAAGTTAATTTACTATCTTCGCTGGAAAAACAATACTCATTACTTGTACTTCATTTTCATTCCTTGGTTTTGGAGGGCATTGTTGAAAAAAAATCTGCTTTCTGTACACTTATATAAACATTCATTGAAAAATTTACGCATCATGATGAAAGATGTAGAGACGCTCTTTGTTAAGCTCGTTCCATAAATGCTTTCATTGAATATAGATATTAGACACAAAATAATATAACTGATTATTGCTGCAGCTTGAAGCTTCAAAACACACACGTTTAATTCAGAATAACGTTCGACACCTCAGTAAAGTACAATGTAATCCTCTGAAACTAAAAACGAATTTGTTCATGGTTGGATAAGCCGTCTACTAAGACCAACGACTTTCTAATTTATAGCACTAGGAGGCATCGGTCATGCAAATGAGGCTAGCAGGTACTGAGCTTCTCGTAATGCTCGGAGGAAACATTCGTTAGGAAGCCACACTTCCTGAAGGAGGGCGTGCGCAGGTAACTAGGACACTGATTGTTTTCGGCTACTGCAGAGACCGCGGATTTGGATTAGAGAACTTTTTGCAGTTTAAAGTACACTGACCTCCTGCCCAACAATAGGCGAAGATTGGATAGCACTTCTCGGTAAGGGACTGATGAATTTCTAGCTCAACGAAAATAACATCAAACAACTCAATTTATAACTGACATATGAATGAGCAATTTAAAATCAATCGGTCGTGCGATTCACGGAGAAATACCCTACCATATTTTTGGTCAACGAACTGTGAATATTATAATTGGCCACATGAACGTTGTCTTTGACGCTGTACCAAGCATTTTCGTTGGAGATTTTGAGAAATGGAGAAGGACGTGCCTTCTTTCATGTCTGGATAAACTTCCCGGGTATTCAGCACGTGAATGATACGCTGTCAAAGAATCAATGATATTTTCTATTCGTGGCTCATGACTGTGATTTCGTTACTTTACGACTTGAAAGCAGACTTAAGTTAAGCAGTATTGGTTCTTTATATAAACAATACGTTCGAGTAGCACAATTTCTCTGATCGTAGCTCCAGGAAATGCACGGTGGGCCGCGCACTTCCATTCTATTGTGTAGCTTGCAGCCAAGGAGATCGACGAGTTCACTTAGGACGTCCATCCGACATCAATGACAAGTAACAGCTTCAGTTCATGAAAGCTGATCCACACCATACGTCCAAAGCATCAAAATAAACAATCTCGAATCCCTTGCATGCAACGAGGAAGGTGTACGAGCTGGGCAGATATCGATGGATGGCCTTCAATGTTACTGATCTTAATTGCGAATGCAGGGAGGCAGCAATGCAAAGCAGTTGTGCACCTTGGCGCATGAAGATGATGTCTGAGAGTACGAAAATGTATTAGATCTTCCTAACATAAAACTCTGTAAGAGGCACCAGTAACTTCTATGTTTTCTGTTCGAAAATAAAATGAAAGATTTTCGAATAACTTTTAACAATAGTCTCATTTATATGTACATAGCTACTCATAAAATGAATAAATGTAATTGTAAAAGTGAAAAGTCATACTCACTAAAAATGAAATGAGCAATAACCACACGGACAAAGGAAATCGAAATGAGAGTTGATGCGAAAATTCATAGTTTTACCGACTTAGATATTTTCAGATCCCACTTTCATGAATTAATTGAACTGTATATTAGAAACGTAAAAGTTACTGAGCTTACTACAAATTCTTCAATGAAAGTTTTCTCGAAAAATACGAGAATTAGATTTCTTAAGAAGGGGACTTGCAACAGCCGATTATTACGAGTAACTGACTACCTTAATGTCCCTGGGAAGTTCATTGACATTCAAATATCGTTAACATTTGAAGGGACTCTGATCATGAAAGAAAATTAGGCCACGTAACCAGCGAACTAATTTTTATTATTACGAGTACAACATTCTTGCGTAGAGAAATATATGGGATTGTTCGAGTGTCTTCCTACAGCGTTCATAGGTAAAATATAAAGAAAAATTCAGCTTTGGTAAAAGTGAACGTGAATTCGAAGTTTAGTATTTTACCATATCCAATTTGACTTAAGTGCAACAAGCATCTCAGGAGGCAGGCAAAGCTTGTAAATTAAAATGTTTTCAACTGTTACTCGTCACTTTAAATGAAGGATTGTATTAAAAATGCTGTACATTTTCCATACAAACGGTACGTGGTAGTTATTGAGCTCTGCCAATGCACTAGGTAGCATACTCTTACATGACATGATGTTTGAAAATATTTGAATACATACATGTCTCTTACTATTCCAATTTGCATGAATGTTGGACACTTATATTCTTGAATGATATGATCTCTGAAAATATTTGAATATTGAAAATATTTGAAAAATATAGATTTTGTAAGTTCTAAACATATATATAAACAATTTTTAGAAGCTGCCATTGTTGTGTTGGCCATAGATTTTTACCTCTGTTATGCAATTCATCAAGAAAACAAAATACTGATCAATTTACTCATTTTATCAGTATAGAAAAACAGGTGCTGACAAAGGAGTACCTATGTCAAAATTACATGTTGTAATAATACATCGTTTACTTAATAATAACTATGCTGATATAACGGATATTTTTGACACAAGTAGAACGAATGTAACCAAAACCCGTGTTTTATTTGTGTAATTTGTTAAATTGTGCATGAATGTCGAAAAGATGATTTTTTACTGTTATCAATACAGTTTACTTTTTGTTCGGCCAAAGTTCATCTTCTGTGGTAAATTATCGTCCAGAATCATAATGTGTTCTTGCAGTTGTGCCGTATAAAGGTCTAACGCTGTTAAAATTCGGAGAAAATGAATGTTGAAGTAAAATGTTTCCTTTTCTGCACTTTTTTCCGCAGTGCTCAATTTTCTTACAAGCATAAGAAGGAGCATTATGATCGCTAAATAGCAGGGGACGTTCAAACGACAATGACCATGGAAAAATTTTCAGGTACTCGACGTAGACATTTGGTACCTGCTTCAGTTATTTTAGCTCCCTAAAATGCGTTCAAGAAATAAATGGTTCAAGAAATACGGGAGATAAAAGAACTGTACGAAAAGTACAAAATTTTCCATTACGATTACTATCTGTAGCTGAAATGACTTGCTTTCATCGTTTTTTTCTGCGTGACACAGAAAAATTGACAACATTTAGGTTTAACTATCGAGTGCAATGCCGTATTATAAATTGAGTATGCTTTTATGGAGGGTATTTATGATACTGCCTTAAAAATCCGTACAGATTTCTAGACGGTTATCGGTCGCGCTGTTTTTAATTTCATTTTTACAGTAAGCCTCTGTAACTAACATTTATAGTAATGACAGCACAAGCCCGTGATTTTTTCATCTTGGAAAAATTAAGTGAAATAGCTAAGAAAATTGTAGCATTCTGCCATGCTCTCCTTGTAGTTTGTAAAGGTAAGTCTCGAAGGCAGCTCTCATTCAACAACACACATTCATTCGACACGAACCTGGTGTATGTAGTCTTCCAAAGACCAAAGAGCTAACCGTAAATTTGCATTAAACCAGAGTATACTGACCGCATGCAAAACAGGAGAAGCAAGTCAGATTCATCGTACCCGAACAAAGGAACAGGTTCACAGAATAGAGCGGTACTATATAGACAACAACGCTTACACAGATCTAATCGTAAGCACTGACCTCTGGCACGGCTGAATGAAACTGCTCTCGTCGAATTAACTTCCAAGCATATACTTCGAAACAGAACATGAACTCAACTTATGCATTCTGAAATATGATTTTGTTTCATGCGCCGATTTTATAATATAATCTCTTCCTACGAAGGCTAGTTCAAGCAATATGAATAAAAAACTGGGTGATATCAATGACACTTGAAGGAACTAGATATCAGTGTTCATTTTGTTTCTTGAAAATATTAAAACGAACAATCAAAAACATAATTCAGAGCAGTTGATGAATAAAGCCCATTTAATCAATTTCACCAGCGAGTCACTTACTCTGATCTCTCACAAGCGTTAGAGTATAATTTCAAAGGATATTTTCTCAGGACGCCAGGGTATCTAAGGGTAGCCGAAATGAGCACAGTAAGCACATGATAAAGGTTGACCATTTGATGAGGCTTGATGTAGAGCTCGTGTGGTGAGGACGAGGTGTCGATGGATCCCCTGGAGTGCGTGGAAAGCATAGTGTGCAGCGAACTGTAACGATATCTACGATAACAGACGTCCACCTTTATTCGGGACATGAATGCGTTCATCTTTATAGAGCCAATGGTGTCTGGAGTACGCATGGGCTGGAAACTCTGCAATGTATTTCATGTCGCAGATTGTGTTGAATTATTTGAAGTAAACAATGCAGTGGAGTTAAAAATTACTCAAGTTGTGTTTTAGGAAATAATGCATTAAAATTTCAAATATTAGTATCTGTTTGCTCTCATGAAAACAATTTACAGTAAGGATGTTCACATTGAGTTTTTCAAGACTTTAACAAATTTGGGAGCAAATGCAGTGCGCTGCAATTTTAGTATCCGCTATTTTTTTACTTCGGTTATCCATTTATTTATTGCTCCAGCTATACACAGAAATAAAATTCATATTACTTGCTCACAAACGTACGTATTTTTGAAATAATTCTGGCAACATTCTTTACTTTTAGAAGGCGATTGGTCAGCCAACCTATTCAATACTTTCACCAGTTGCATGCAAGACACATAGTTATTCATAGAGGTGAAACCAGTTTTGTACTGCTTCAAAATTTATTGTAACGCATTTTTAGACAATACACTTACATAACTGATAAAAATACACAATTATAATAGCAGACATAACTAAAAAAAGGTATGAATTTATCAACTATATACATATATTGGCGGTAAGAATAACAATACGTGGAACTGAACAAACTTTTTGGACACTTTCTTTAGAATGCTTTATTACCGGTAATTCTAGGAATATCTCTCATAAACGGCCCATAGATATAACATAAATCGCTACTGTGTAGACTGTCTAGCGTGCCTTAGGTCAGTAAGCTGTTGTGTCAGGAGTCCGGCATGATTTGGAAACCGCTCTAACAGCATTGCAAAATGGTTTAATGACGCTAACTATCAGAAGACGTGAAGAAACGTTTAAACTTCATGTAAAGTGCAAATAACGGTTCTCGAAGCATTTCTAATTGCTTCAATATTCCGGTCAGCACAGTAGATTACGGTGTGAAGAACTGGAAAGAGTTTGGGGTCAGAGCAAATTTTTTACAAGCTAGCACACCTCTTAAAATATCAGTCAGACGTCGTCGTTGTGTGCTTCGAACTGCTCAAGATGATTTTTTCGTCCCCACAGAACAACTTAAGACAATCTTTGAGCTAATGAAACTGAAATTTCTAGAAGAATCTCCAGGTATTAACTTCATGAACAAAAATTGTATTTAGAGTCTGCTCATTGGATACCATTATTGAAAAAACTCATTTGACATAAAAATTATAGTGTACGCGTTAGAAGTGTGATGATGACTTTTTGAAATCAATTTTGTGTTCGAATGAATTAACATTTAAGTTTTTTGGCCATAACGATACACCATATACTTGAACACGGAACAAAACTGCCCATGATTAAAAAAATATAATTTAATCGGAAAAAAATGTTAGCAAAAACAATGGTTCGGATTGTGGCTCCTTCAATGGTGCCTGATTACTAGAGGTAAACGAAAGAGCAATTAATCGTACCAAGTATCGCAATATTTTAGGGGATAATTTGCTCAGATCGTTGGAAAAACTTGAGCTTGGAATGGAATGGAGGTCAAATATACAGCCAAAACCAACAGTGATTGGATCAAAAATAATAACACTAATATATTCCCATGACTCAGCCACTCACCGGATGTGAATCTAATCGAAAATTTATGTAGAATTTTGAAGGTATTGGAGAAACTCTGCCAAGATTTAGTCAAGGCACAGAGGAAGAGTTTAAAAGCAGTAGTTGCGAATAGAGGCTTTCCAATTGAACATGAATTCATTTTTCGAGTGTCAGTATGTTCTTTTCGACCTATATTATTTGCGTTGGTATTTACATCACGTATACTTGAAAAAAATTATAGGTTGGGGATTAGTAATATTTTTTCAATCATAGATTTTTATGAGTCTTGTTATTGTATTGTGCCTGAAAATGGTCAGTTCACATTCATATGAAGTTTGAAATTGTCCACAAACTCGTTCACTTTATTGTAGGTTTGTGTTGATGTTTACTATATTTTGACAATAATAAAAAATATTTTGTTACTTGCAACGTACCTTGCTGCATCACCATGAAGAAATTAATGTGAGAGGAAAAACTGTTAAAAAAATTAACCATTTTGTTTTCCCACTTTTGCAGCTGTGAAGATTTCGAGGGGCGGTCGATTTGAGCATAATCTGAATTTTTCTTGTTCGTAAGTGAAAAGTGACACAAGTTCAAATTTACTGCTGATTAAATGGGGCAGCGTAATCACTTCGTTGATTTTTTTTTGCAATCAAATTCATAGGTTTGTTGGCGAGCTCGTATCCGACAATCATTATTAGATTGTTTATTTTTGGTTGATTTATGACCTATAAGTACAAGGGTCGTCATGACAAATGCGACATCCATCGAATGGGCGGTGTGGGGTATAAATCGTCCGTTGTTTTTGCATGCGCTTTCGTAAGGAGAAAATAACAGGATTATGAACGCAAACCGCCGGCTATTTACTGGAATGGGGAATAGATTCGCAAATGGGAACTCTGGAGTTAGGCTCATTGTCAGTTTAAGTAGCAGTGCGACGATTTATGGAAGGTCGGCACCTTTGATAGATGGGCATCTTGGCTGCCACCCGTGGCGGTTCAACAGCAGCAATAAGTGCCTGCTTGCAGAGAGTGTAATATACACCTGACAATTTGAGGTGGACAACACAGAGGAGTCGATATCGCCCAATTGGGTTGTTCACTTTCGGTCACGAGTCGTTGCTGTGAATAAATTGCCACCATTCTAACAAAATTGGTAGATGAGGCATCGTAAGAAAAGGGGTGAAAGTGTGAGAAATAATGCATACACTTTAGTTGTTGTCTGGATGCACAATTGCAGCATTTTTGCTGCGAAAAGTTTCAATTGTGATCATCAAAGAAAAGATTAGAACCCTTCAGTAAGTGAGGGTGATCAATTATTTGATGAGGTCTGAAACAAATTTGCATAATATCATAGCAAATTTGTAGCTGTACTAGCTGAATTTCTCATGCAATTAAAATACAAAATTATTACTTTCATTGTCTTCTGCACAAAACAAAAATTAAAAGTCTTCACCACGCGTTATGCCTGAAAACTCTGAATTTCCATTTGTAATCGCCACACAAAATGAAATTCAACGCTCATAAGAACCCGAGCAAGAGAGTTCGTTTAAACGCTCAGACAAGTATGAAAGTTGTTAAAAGTTACTATCACCCGAAATTTTCATACTGGTTTTCTACAGCGTCATGCTATTCTGCAGCTGTGAATCAATTTAAATAGCAGGAAGAAAAAAATTAAAATGTTAGAAAATTAGCCATGTGAATTGATGAAATCTTTATTGTATGATTAATATTTCGTTGTATCAGAGTAACGGGAGATGATCTGCATGGCGTGAACGTGTATTTATGCTGGGTAGCTACTCTCTTCTACAGAGTGAAACTGTACAGAGAATGAAGTCAGCAAACAGAGGCGTTTTGTAGCTTGTGCTCACATGACCGTAGAGACGTGTCGATGAAGTGCTCATATGTCTGCAGTGATGTGTCAGTGACATGCTCATATGTCTGCAGTGATGTGTCAGTGACATGCTCATGTATCTGCAGTGATGTGTCAGTGACATGCTCATATGTCTGCAGTGATGTGTCAGTGACATGCTCATATATCTGCAGTGATGTGTCAGTGACATGCTCATATGGCTGCAGTGATGTGTCAGTGACATGTTTATAAGGCCGTAGTAAGGCCAATGACATGTTCATAAGGCCGTGGTGATTTCATAAGGCTTGCACTCGGCTATAACCCCATAAGCTTTCCAGATTGTCACACATGTCTCTACTACATAAAACGTTTTGAAATACTCCTCGAAAAGCTATCAAGTAATAATCGATGAATAAAAGAAAATTTACTTGGACGATGTATCTATGGAATTAGAAACTCAATAGCCACTGAACTCAGCTTACCGTACCAACTATAGAGGATATATAATTGAACACGTCCTATTATTTCATTCTGTAATACTGTGTTGTATTTTAGCTGTATTTGATAAATAGCTCTAGGATTTGAAATCGTTAATTTAACGGGAAATGTATTATTTTAACTTTACTAAACCTTTAAATATATATTAAAATAGATTTTCAGGCCTTCAGCTATCAAACTTCGACACACGTTTTATTACTAACGAGACAACAGAGCTCTCCATCACCAGAAATCGATCACGACCATTGGACGAGGAGTAAAAGTACACATTTGAACCTTGAAAGGAAAAGGAAATACAAATACGTGAGCAGGTATGAGACATGATTTAAATGAAACTAATGAAGTAGATGCGTTTATTTTTATAATTCAAAAACGCACGTGAGAGAAATCGTAAACTGTTCTACAGCAGTAAAATTGAAATGACCATCATTGATGTGTAAACTACAATTTTCGCCATGATTTCGAAAACTCATGACCTTTCATTTCTTTGGTCTCGCTGTATGTAAAAGGACGAATGCTACGTCAAATACGCTATGCTAGCACTACAAATTATTTCATAAAACTGGAATACACTCGACTGAACATACTGCTTAGAATTATAGCAATCTCATTGCTTAGGTAAAATAAAAGAGGGATAATAGGCGAACACATTCCAGATGACTACGATTCGATGAGGTACATGAGACCTACAAAGTTTCTCAGTTGTGATCTTCGGTGAAATGTAAAAACAATGCTAAAATCACTTCCAAACTGTATGAAGTTTTTACATTACTGTTAAAAGGTAAGGCTCAAATAACAAATATAAATATCTCAAAATAATATCGTCGGACATCATCACCTAGGAGCGGAAAATAAATTCAAAATTTCGACAGTTCTTTGAATATTGTCTTATTTTCAACATAATTTTGAAGCCAATTTTATAGCGAGGCTCATTAAATACGAAGTTATTCGTATCCGAAAATTGTGTTTGAGAAAATATGAAATTGGAAACATAAATTACGGTTTGTAGCTACATACGTAACTGACTGAAAGTTGACAGAAAATTAAGAAAACAGACGGTTGCACTTTTTCCTTGTTCAGCGGCCGAAGGAAAGACTTAGGATAAGAAAAACTTTGTATGAAAATCCTTCAGATTCGATGTCTATTTGTAGATCTGAAGTAGTAAATGGCATGAGTGTTTTGATCGTTTGAAAACGTACGAATTGAAATTCATTCAGGCATATTAGAAGAACATATATTATTTAGACGAAGGAAAATCACGATAAAAAGGGAGAAGGTTCAAGGAGGAGCGGAGGCAATGAGAGAGTTGTCGGATACTATCTTGATAACAGCATGGTGGTTCATATGCTTGGATGGAATGAATGCGCAAAATCTGGCCGTGGATGATGAGGTCGGAGCAGTAAATTGAGGTTGTGGAGGTTGGAACATTTAAGACGTTGAGTGTAAAAGACTTGGCACGGTGTTGTAAAACTATAAGGGCTCACTTTTCTATGATTTTTGAGAGGGAAATTAATTTGAAATGCTCTGGGGCTTAGCAGTTGACAAATCAGCAGTGTTTAAATTAGTAGTTAATTGAAAAATGAACGCTCGATCGTGCAGGAATGCTCTCAGTTTTAAAGTAAAGTTAGCCGTTTCACAAAAAAAAATAGTAAAACTGAGAGGTTGGAGTTGAAACAGCTTATTCTTTTCGGAGTACTGAAGAGTTACTCAAAGATGCTTTACTGTTTAATTAAGCACTTTTTTTGATGTTACTCCTAACAATACCTCAAAAAAATGTAACACAACGATGTGACCTGGATAAACTTTTAAAAACCGAGTCACAGGCTAATCTCACCCGAAAAAAAGTCAAAATTAAATATAGTCTTAATATTCGCCCTAAGTATGAACTCTCATACTGGTATATAATCTCTATATCACCATAAAAAAATGAGCGGAATTTGTTTCACGTTTTCATGAGCTGCATGGCCCGGTCACGTGACTGCACAGAGACATGGTCCTATAGTATGTCCTAGCTGCCTCAGGATATCCGTCCCTGTGAGGTAGTCCTACTGTCTTATATATAATAATGGTGATGATGATGATACTAATCAGTCGAATGATTTAATAAAGTGGTCCTGAAATTAAGATGTAATCAATTAATTAGGCGATAACTAAAAAATAACTTTTAATTTTTTAATAACTTTTTAATACATCGTTGTTTCTGGATCAGGAACGTGTGTTCAGGCTTATGATCACACACCTACCGGCAGTCGTAGACGGGAATGCAATACTTGCGAAAAAATGTCGTTCGTACTTTCGTTATACTGATAACTCTTTGAGCATCGCTTCAAAAAATAAATAATAAACTTTTGAGTATTTTATGTTATTTTATATAATTCAAACTTTACACAAAAGTATTATTGCAAAGTAACTAAAACCAGAGAAAAAATATCTTTCATATGATTATGATTTACAATAACAATTTGAAATTTAATTTTGGCGTTGAATTAACTAGTAAAAAAAATTAATCCAAAACCGTACGTCTCAAAAACCAGAAGACAAACCAGAAAAACCCTCGTCACACTGAACACAAGATTTTAAAATTTCCTAAAACAAATCATAGTTTGGTTTTCAAGCTCTCAAAATAAGAATCACTCTTAGAAATTTTAGCTTGGACGAATAAATTAAAAAGAATCTTTTTCTTTCCTACAACTTAAATATAATTCTAATAAATGCCCATACGAAGGTCATCAGATGGAGAGCATCGGAAAAAAATACTGAATGCAGATTCTTACACTTACTTGAGGATGTTTTGCTGATAAGTTGTAAATTGAAAAAAATAATGTAACACTCATTTTGATAGTCACTGTTCAACCTTCTCACAGACAAGGTCAATTACATTGCCCTTAGAAGAAAATAAATCAGAACCGCGATGAACTTTTAAGATAAATACAAGTAAAAGCACCATGCTGAAAATATACACTCCTAACAATTCTAGATAAAATTTCAAACAAATTTGACTGGTTTGTGAAGACGAGCCCGGCAGGAAGCTCGACGCCGTCTGCTGTTGCGAGCGATAACGCAAATGTCTGTCGATAACGCAAATGTGCTGATGCAAATATATTGAAGCTGCGTCCTGATTTAATTAAGACGGCTTACTACTCAGTAATTTCCTTCAAAACTGCTTTGCTCTTATTTCTGAATAATAAGAATGACTATGCTGATCATTTTGAAGAATAATTGCACTAATAGTGATCGTGATTGCTTAAGGTCACTGATGTGGATCATTGCCACGATTCTCGCTTCTGTTGGTTATGGTCCCTCGCATTGACAATTATGATCATTATCGAATGAAAGAATTGTGATTATTCTAACAGTGATGATTATGATCGCTCATATCCGTATTACTTCTTGTTCTGATCACTGAGAATCATATTATCACTTCTTGTTCTGATCACTGAGAATCATACTATTACTTCTTGTTCTGATCACTGAGAATCATACTATTACTTCTTGTTCTGATCACTGAGAATCATACCATTGCTTCTTGTTCTGATCGTTGAGGATCATACTATTACTCATTCTGACCGCCTGCAGAATCACTTTATAATCGAATTAAGATCAGAATTCCGTCACTATTGGTCGTATTTGATCGCATAGGTTATAATTGTAATTAATGAAATTGGATAACAATCTATCACTATTTTATCAAAATCGTTAACAATTGTTTTACTGTTGATAGAAAACTATGTATTACTCTACTTTTGAATATGATCGCAATGAATCGTACTATGGACTGATGATGATCTCTGTGAGTAGAGATAGTTTTATTTCTGAGTATCTATAAGCTTGGGCATAGTTTAGAATAGTTCAATATATGGATTAAAAAAGCATAGGATTGTTTTTGTGTTTATTACGATGGCTTAGAGTCGATATATTGCTTACATTGGGCTAGCGGGTTGTCATAAGCCAACGAACGTCTTGGCCATTGTGAGATCTTTCTGTTACTGAGCTGATGTAAAAATTTCATTTATATTGGGAATTCTCTTTTGCTTAATTTCTACTTCTCTCTAACCTCAAGTTATAGGAAAAAGTTCCGTAAAAAACTAATTAACAATTCATTTCGTTCAAGGGGAACTTTGGGGCTGACGTTATGGCCATAGTTCCTACTTTATTATTTCTATTACAAAATTGTGTCTTAGTTCTCATTCTCTACGCAACACTATAGCAATTGTAAAAATCGAGATACATTCCAGGCGCCGAAGATAACACCGCAAGAAAGACCGAGAAATCAGCGGTTTCATCATATGATAAGACGTACAGAAGACCGAAGACGAGGGGACGTAATCCTGTGATTACATTCATGTCCCTCTGGCGAACAACGCTAGCTCGCTAGTCTGGCGTGAACAACGTTAGTTTTCGCTACCATCGTGTTCACAGCACGGCAAGTTAACTTTGCCTGGTTTGAGTTTTGGTATTTCCCGCTACCGACGCATTCACAGCAGCTAAATTAACTTTGTTCCTTGTGAACACAACGGTTGGCAGTAGGAACCAGAGTTCCCGCCTAAATCATCTCATGCATATAAGTATTATAAACCGTGGTCACTGAGTTCGAAGTTCCCGCCCAGAGACAGAGCGAGCGCCGATCAGGACCGGTCGACTAAACATGGCCAGTGTGACGCACATTCGTAGTCTTCCCGCCTAAATGGAAACCAAACAGAGCACCACGAGATACGACAGAGATTACGTCATCTTTATAATATTTTCAATCTTTTCTCGGGAATGAAACGAATAAAAGACACAACATTTTAATTCATTACCTCTCGCTTAGAAAAAACTGGGATTGTATCACAAATTCATATCCGTTCCATATGATGAACACGTCACGACGCATTGCGGGCTTCCAGTGTTTTAAGCTTGGCATAAAATTACTTCGTCAGAAAGAGCTCTAATCGGTTATTTTAATATCATCAGTGAGATCAGGTGCTTAAGCAATTCCAGTAATATTTAACGTACTGAGATTGAAGAACTAAAAGAACACGTTCGATACGTGCAGTTGTGGGAGTTGAAACATAATGAATCGCATCGGAAGACGAAGAAACGACTTTTTAATGTTTATTGCAAAAGTATAATAACTGATCTTTAAGACCGACATCGTTTTTCAACGTACTGGAAACATATCATTGAGAGATAAACCCAGACCTGAACGATCATCAATACTTCAATGCTAGAAATGATTGAAACACTCCTAGCAAAAAAATTCACGATTTTCCTCTTGGCCTTAACATGCACCCCAATTTACAATTTAAGACTATTTGAAAAGGATGGGAGAAATTAACGAGTTAAGCATCTGGGTCCTTTATGCTCTTTGTATGAATAAAA
This sequence comes from Trinorchestia longiramus, assembly GCA_006783055.1. NCBI lineage: Eukaryota > Metazoa > Arthropoda > Malacostraca > Amphipoda > Talitridae > Trinorchestia > Trinorchestia longiramus. The sequence goes on along the minus strand of VCRD01000136.1, from coordinate 88,001 downwards.
AGAAGATCGTGAATCCGTAGCGACATGTTAGCTTTCAAGACAGAAAAATTACCTATTTCCGAGGTGCATCGTTAAAGGTGAGGGCAAACGTCTCTTTTCTGTGCAGTTTTTCAATTTCGAGTTTGTAAACTGCACTCGAACGTTAAATGCAGACTTCTGTCATCGTGTGCAGGAAAATTTTCTAAGGAAATGCTCCGGATTCGTTAACACGAGAAACGTTGCTCAAAATCCAGATACAACTACTGATACAAACCTTAGAGTAGTAGTTAATTCTATTCGCCGATTACAGAAAACTAACTAACAGGAACTCTCCATCAAACCCAAACTGTGAATAATGTCCACTAAAGGGACAACATTATTTTTGTGAATACCTGAACAGTTGTACTTCATAACACAAGGCCACATTCAGTGAAAATCACACATGAAACAATATGACACTTACGCTAGTCTGTTCTGCTCCATCCACCAAATTAAAAATAAACTTGCACTATTGTTTTTATATTTTTTATTGACTTCTATACTCAGCAGTAAGAAAATTCGTAAACAAAACCAAGTAAACATGTTGAATAAAACTTTCGAGCTCAAAGCGGACTGAATTTTACTTAACATATACAATCAACAATTTAATTAAATTGATTGCCTGAAGTTACACCATTTAATCAAATAATAATTCTTAGAGAAGTTAACATACCATAGTGTAAACTGAAATTATTTAATATTTTTGTTACTCATGAATATACACAACATAGTTTATGTAAACGGAAATGATTATTGAACCCCATATTTTACATTAGTCAAGTTTTTGATTGTTTTCAGAAAGCTAAATCTGGTATTTGTGAGGGACGAAAAACATTTGATTTCACTTCTAATTTTATTTTTATGTTATTCCTATTGCGTGTTAGAAATTTACTTCTATTTTAAAATGGCACTGCTTCAAGTTTATCATAGACCGAAGCTCCGTAAACTTTCAGAACAAAAAGAAAAAGAATTTGGTCTATTGTCAATGTCATGCACATCAAACTTTGCATCTTTTGCGAGCTTTTCAAAAGATGATTCGTGAACACTCTGGCAAAATTGAGAAATTGTGTCGTAATTGAAGTAATCCTATTGATTTTAATATAACACGCATTCTCCGGTAATAACATATCTTCAATCAAACATGCATTCTTACGCAATTACACGTGTTTAATATAACACACGTTCTCAGGCAATAACACAGTTTCAACATAACGCTTGTTCTCAGGCATGCACATTCTCACGGTGATCAAGGCAAGATTATACTATTGGCGCTAAAAATTATTGAGGAATCTAACTTTATTTACAAAAACTAGAAGCATTAAAATGGTTTCAACTATACATGCACTGTTTATAATATTAATTTATGAAAAATCAGGAATAAATAGAAGAGTAAAAAATAAACCATACTTAGACAAGCAGTTTACATATGGGAGATATTTAATGTTGAAAAATGGATTTATCAGCCATAAATGTTCGCGAACTGATAACTGGATATAGATCGAATTCCCTACTGCTGCTTTTATATCGATTTATTTTGCTACAGTGTGAGTTTGAGAAATAGAAACAAGAATTAGAGATAAATTCGATAAGAAATTGAACCTCGAGGTCAACTTGTGCAGATATAAATTGAAAGGAAAATTTCTAAGGAATTTGAATTAATAGGGAAATGTTAATCAAAGAGAGCATAAGGAATTAACTTTTGGTTTCGAGACAACTTTTAAATTACAAAATTGACCACAAGTGACATTTGTAGTACTCTGTGTCATGACAGAGTTAGCAAAATAAATTGTAAGCCTTTTCAAACTTTCGTAAAATTTTGTTAAAGATCGTTAATTAATACGGGGAAGAGCATACAGCTACAGATATGACCCTGATAATTTTTGAAGTATTTTACAATCCTGTTACAACCACTGATACAAACCTTAGAGTGGTAATTAGTGCTACTTACAGATAACAAAAAGCACCCAACGATAATGAACTCGGCACCAGACCCTAACTAGGACCGATATCCGCTGACGAGACGTCATTTCTGTCAATTCCTATGCAGTAGAGCTTACAGAATACAGTAAACAATAACAGTAATGTAAGCAGCATCAGGAAACCCTGTTATAGAATTTAAAAACGTTGGCTTTTAAACAATAATTTTTTATCACGGTACTTATGCAATATTTTTTGATTCACGCGATGTCCGTTTTGAAGACATCATGATAAACCTAAAAAGCTAACAATTGAACGTCATGTGAAGGACAAATTTCCAAGCAACCCTGACTGCACTAAGCTTTTCAAATTATTTGATAATACATCTATAACTTCTCAATTACTGTGTATTCCTTTATTCAGAAAAATATACGTCTTTCAATGAGGATGCATTTTAGTTTTCCCATGCTTTCTGCGCCCCAATGAAGTCGCCACGTGGCATTTGTAAACAAATGTACACAACTCAGATTATCTGTGTTCGCACCCAACAATCAGCATAAAACATAGTGGAGTGTTTCTAGAAATTAATGACTGTGTAGGGAGAGTTTAAAGCTGGTATCCAAATACACACTTTGTTCTGCACGCAAATCCCTACAACTACATATATATATATATATATATATATATATATATATATATATATATATATATATATATATATATATATATATATATATATATATATATATATATATATATATATATATATATGTGTGTGTATACACTGAATAATACAGACACAGTTCAAGTCTATGAAGCATAGGTAAAGCTCTAAACAAAATATGCCAGTACGTATATCAGGCCATACGTGTTCATACAGAACAAATTAATGAAAATATCCACAGACGAGCAAAGCACTACGCAGCGGCTAAAACGCTCGAACTCGACCGGATGCATTGATGTCGATACCGAGATTGTAACATTACCTTAGGTTCTCAGCATCGCGGCCTCACATATTTACATCAATATTATTGCGCGCTCGAGAGGTACGAGTATGTGGCACGGGGCACTGGCACATCCGGTCCTGAACTTGTTATTCTTGTTGTATCTAGGCGCGGCTGATGCCACGTTGTCTACAGGCAGTCTATGACGGAGAACTATCAGGGTTTATTCACAACTATCATAGGTTTATACAAGTGCCATCAATGGTAGAACAAAATTCTGAAGAACACTTGGGTACCTAGCTCAAGAAATAATCAACAAGTTATCGCAATGGAAACATACAGATTTAGAGTCAGTCATGAGAGTTTCAGCTTGTTTATAATTAATTAACCCACCATCTGTCTAGATTTACTGAAAGTCATGACCTATTCTATCAAATATCAAATTTAAAATAGTCATAGCCTTATTGAATAAAACTTCACATCTTGTACGGGAAGAAAAAATCAACTTCTTAAGATTAGACATGAGAAAAATTTGGCAGTTCTTCAATTTTCTATGACGCATATATAGCATAGTCTTCATTCATTCATTCATTCATTCATAGCAACATAATCTGACAGTCAAATGATAATGATAGAAATCTTTTGAGTACGCACCCAGTTAATTTAGGAAAAGAACGATCAAAAAAGGAGTAATGAAAAAACTTTGCTCGTCAAACTTGGTTTTCACTGAATATGTGCTAACCTTCATAACAACATAATCTGACAGTCAACTGATAATAATAGAAATCACTTGAGTACGCACCCAGTTAATTTAGGAGAAGAACGATTAAAGGAGTAATGACAAAAACCTTGCTCCTCAAACCTGGTTTTCACTGAATTTGTGCGAACCCAGCCGTTGTTCAGTCGTCGATATAACGACAACGAGACGAACTCGTCTGTCTGGTAGCGCAGTACCGAAGGCACAGGAAGAAAGGGAATAGAAATAATTCTTCTATTTATTCATGTTGGATTTTTCTCATCTTTTGAAGACAGTTCTCACACTGAACTTTTTGAAGTACGGTCTTTACTCGTCAATGTATTAAAGATTGTCTGTACATTGATGTTAATTTTGTCGATTGGGAATTGTACCACTTATCAAGTGATTTAGAATGCATGTTACGCGATTGAAGATTAAGGTTAAAATACAGGGTATCTCAAAAAAATGTAAATGTAACGCACCCTTGGTGTGCGTTATCAGCGTTGTCTGGACAATAATGGCCATCAATTCGAACATTTGCGAACATGATTCTTTAATCACATTTGTCTTCTGTATTCGAAGCTATTCTATTTCACTGTATGTTCATAAATAAAGGATCTCGTCATTCGAAGTGTGAGTAAATTTTTTTGAGACACCCTGTACAAGTGACTGTTCTTTTCAAGAAGAAATATAATGGCTTTGATAAGTACTCATAGTAGCTGTATGGTGCTGGTACGTGTAATCTAAAAGAGCCTTCAGTATTTGAATAAAAGTTAAACATTTTAAATTTACATTGAATTAATTTCCAGGAAATGCACAGGCTGTACTGCAAATGCAAAGAAAATTATTTTGAAGTAGAAATAACATAATTAAAATACAAAAAAAATCCCATCGTTCAACTATATTACCTGTAAATTCCTACTTTCTGCCTCCGCTGAAAATAACTATTTCATGCTCTTTTCTCCTTGCTGAAAACAGTTCTGCTTCACCGGCCACATAATATTCTTCATTGTTTTAACTTCAGTGTCGCATCGAAAGTAACTTGCTGCTGTGAACAAGAATGTACTTGTATGCTAGAAAAGAGTTACGTTTCTGCAATTAAGTGCGTCGTAGAGCTCCGTTATTGAATTTGTGTATATTTGAAGCAGGATGCGTAGGGTCTCTACACAGGATTTCCTCTCGCAAAGCTATATTAGAAGAGAAATTTAATGCACCTGTTGACTCAGAGATGGACAGTAAAATCTACGGTATATACTCGCCATGTTCGCGTGATATTACGTGTTATGTATGAGATATCTAGTTGCACATTAATAACAGTAATATTAATACCTAAGTTCTATTTTATAAGCGTAGTCACCGACCTTAAGTGTGAATTATAGTTAAGTTGCGTAATGGTCAATGAAGCCTGTACAAGGATCCATGTACTTACCCTCAGGCACTGAGAGGTAAATACTGAATGTAGAATGTCCGTAAGTGATTATTAGCTGAACAATGCTTCGTATTACATAGGGAATATTGAGAAAGATAGGTAAAACCTACTGGTTTACAGTCTAAGTTCCATTTAAAAAATGTTGGGGGAATAGGAAATAGTATATTACGTTAAAACACGCGAGACATCGTTATGTATGAGGTGTTTTCGAGGCATGACGATGTGATGCACACCATCACTCCTCGGTGTAGATGGTGAGGAACATTTCGCCGGACTGCTGTGGTGACTAGACACAGAGTCGAGATGACATGAATTTTTAATCCCTCGACGAACTGTTTCGCCATGAAATTTTTGGTCTACCCAGTAACGTATGTACAAGTAATAGTAAATTTACGAAACAATTTTTTTGCCTGAAATCTGCGAATTTTCTTTAAATGTGTGTAATCACTGTTTCAAGAAGAATCGTTTAGGTATGCACTTTTGATGAAAAAGTTTAAATAAACAGTAGACAAGGTTTGAACCAAGTTGCATGTTGCTTTCTAACCTGTACAGATGGGGCCGGGGTCATGGTGTGTTGAGCTTTGAAAAACAACTTTTGTTAAATAACATTATAAAATTAGGCTAACAATATGAGTCCCAGATTTTGTGTTCATTGCTGCAGAGCGTCGTAAATCTTCTCCAACCTTTAGATATGTGCATACTTCTTTGTCATATTACATAAAGCTCAACTTTCCCGTACAAAAGTAGTAAAAAATTACCATCCAAGCAAACCAAATCGATGGGAGGTCTCTAGTTTGTCTACCAATATTCTAATACCTTTTTTCATTTCTTTACCAACGTTTAAAGGTGCAATGTTGTAGTGAAAGCAACACTTCAAAATAATAAAAAGTGAAAAACCGGTTGTAGTTTAAAAATATGCCTTTTGAATAGCTAGGAGCTGATGAATTTAGACAAGCAGCCTGAAGAGATGTAATTTATACATCGGTACATCAATTAGATGTAGTGATAGATACACTGTACATCACTCGATAAATTGCAGAACCACAATAACCCCTGCTGCTCACTTTACTTTTGAAGAAGCTTGGGTGAGCCTCGTTCTGTTCGGAGGGATATTTATCTTGAAAGCATTTAGCTGTGGGACGGACGGGCACTCTTGAGTGCTTAGAGATCCACCTCCGCACTCGTGAATGCCTCTTTGTTTGTGGAGTTGCTGTTTTGACCACCGGTTGTCATTACACTTCAGCCCTCGAGTAGTCAAGTAGCTCGCAGGCAGCGCTGGGAGCCCCAAATAAATACTAAAGTTGCTTACTGTGGGTCTATGTTTGAGAGCTTTGAATAGAGATGTGGGAAAGACCAGCTCGAACTTGAATTACGATGTTATGTTCAAATTGAGGGATTGATTGAAAATTTGTGTATCTAGAAAAATGCTCATTTTTTACTGATTTATTATTTCAAATCCATTTGCCTCCTTGGAAAATCAATAATTCAAAGGTTTCCAGTAGCAATAGATCGCGGTTTGTCAAACGGATAATGAGACTTCATTTAATAATTTTCACATTGCAAATGACTAAAAGAAGTACGTATACCACGCAGCAATGTGCCATGATCCTCTTATATTCCAAACGTATAATTTGACGCAATGAGGTCATCCTAAATACAAAAATCTATGAGTGAGCGTAGCTGCTACAGTCGTGATCTTCATGAAGCATGCGCCTCTTCCATTGATTTGCCTGTGATGAACGCCGTGATGATCAAAATGTCTACACCAGTAGTACATAGAAGCTTTAAGCACCAAACAGTTATGATTACTCGTAGTGATCACATAATTATATTCAATATAAAAACCATATTCCATAGCATGCATCGGGATAAACGGAAGTTACGCATGTGCCTCCACATGAATTTGGCGTCAATAGTAACTGTAATTGAAGTCGTGAATTGGTGAAAGTTTACTTGTATGTGTTCTTGAGTATTACTTTATACAACCCTAGAATAATTTGTGGGTATAAATACTTGGTAATCTTATTGATTCCAAGGTGAGCATGTACACACGACTTGATATATGGAGTAAAGGAATATACAGGTATTTAATAAACTGATCCATGTTGCATCGTCAATGTTAAATGAAAGTGAATCTCATGTTCCTTTCAATGTTTTTTGACCGATGAATCTCAAATATTATATTTTTATCTTGATTCCTGGCTATTGTAGTAACTGGAAAGTTCTCTCAAACTTTTAGTATAACTCGTCAAGGTCTGACCTCTCAGTGGATTACAAAAGTCATATGTAAACACACTGGTTTAGGAAATAGGAGGATAAGTTTGATTTTTATACAGAAAAATTAAGTCCATGCATCGACTCTGCGTTCAAATTTGTAGCATGAAATATAATTTATTTCATGATATACTAAAAAATGTAATGGGGGACTAAAAAAATGGGGACTAAAAGTACACCCCCGTCATCTTTACAACGGACCTCAGTATACCGGATTTCGGTAACAGTAGACAAATTTTCCAATGACCGAAATAGCATCAGCTGGGAAAACAATTGAAACTCAACTCAATCTTCAGGCCTCTTCATCGTGCTGTTGAGCCTACAGCTCCTACTGCTGAGTCTCACGATCCTAACTGCCCTCCTTCTGCTGCTGTTAGTCTCTCTATGTTCACCACAACCCCCTACACGCACGAGGTCAGTGGTGACACAACCCTCTACACACAGGAGGTCAGTGGTGACACAACCCTCTACACGCAGGAGGTCAGTGGTGACACAACCCTCTACACGCACGAGGTCAGTGGTGACACAACCCTCTACACGCACGAGGTCAGTGGTGACACAACCCTCTACAAGTGTTTTAGTTCTTCAGTGTTTTATATAACAGAGAAACTGCTATAACGTACAGTGGCTCCACCACTACCAGCCCGTTATCACGAGGGAGACTGAAATTGTTGAATGCAATTAGTTAACTTTACTTGCCTTATTGCTATAATGCCTTCATCCCTACCCTCAAGTTAATTAATGAACGTTTTGTATAGCCTATATTAGATATCTTCCGCTTTGGTATTTTCAAACATTTTTATTACTATTGTATCACTAACTTTAAAATAACATGGTTTGATAAAATGGCATGGGCGAAATCAGAGGGTTCCAATGTTCTCACTCGAAGGATCAGTCCCTTTTCGTGTCCCAATAAGTGTGATGTACCGGAGGGCCATCAAGTTCTCTCTGGCAACTGATGTCCAGACCGCTGTACTTTATTCAAACATTCATCCATAAGTCTGCTTCTTCATTTTCGTACAGTGCATTGAAATAATCCCTATAGCTTTAATAAGGAAATTTCTGTTCCACGGAAGGCCCTTTTATTTTTCCAAAGACTTTTATAAATGATACTCTAATACGGAATTGTTCGCAGGTATTTTGAAAAGTATCTGTAAACTTTTCCATCGCCAATCTACGAGCCCATTCACAAGTAACTCGCATACTTGCGGAGGATGAAGTAAAAACAAAAAACAATCTTTATTTCCAATCAATTACACAGTACATAGACATTTAGTACATTGGTTTTTCAAATTCTTAAGGTTAACATTCTTAAAGTAAGGATGATGGTGAGCTCCATGCGACGATCCTGGGATGTGTCCATGGGCGGGCAGTTGAGGTCTTACCGATAAGTGCGAGCTCACGGCGTGAAACGAGAAACAGCTCGTATTCATGGCCGGGTTTCGAACCCGCAGAAGTCTTTCTGCACAAGCAGAGACCCGATACAGAACACGGGCCGCAGACCACTCGACTACGGTGGCTGTTTTAAATTAATAATAAACATTACTATTGTTTATTATTACGTTCAAAGACGATATGAGTCACAAAACACACATTTTAGTTTTTAGAAATACAAGTTTCAATAAGAAAATAAAAAATCAGTTTAAATAAGCTAAACAAACTAGTCAGCAACAAGACTGCTGCAGCGTCTGTCACTCACCAATTACTGAAAATGTTAGACAAATGCGTTACAAATTTTGAATTTAATTTGGAACTTACTTTATTAACCAGAAATTATGAAATGAGTGTAACAAATTTATATGACTTCTAGGAAGATAAATGTAAAATTTGATCAGTAGAAATTGTTAGATAATTTATTTACATAGGTGATCAAAATATTTATGAAATCCATCTAGAAATTTAATATATCACATGAGAATTTTTATAATTTACTTGATCGGTGTCGGTGACTGTTTTTTTAATGATGGCATTGAAATGTAATTAAAACTTTTAATTGGCACAGGAATTTTAATATTCTTTTAGCAGTACCCTTGAAATCGAACACGCTTCTTGCCTCCCATAACCAAATGAACTAATAAGCTTCATTCAAAGGTCTGTCCGAGAGCCGTGTCATCATTGACTGTGCTGACATCTTGGGCTACAGACAACATGCGATGGTCAGTTTGCTATAAAAGAAATTTTAGGCTTGAGTCCACTTCTCTACGCGATTGGAATGAGAGTAAAAGTAAGGGGATAGAAGCAACTAAGATCCCATTGAATGACTAGACAATAGCTTTATTAAGTCAGGGAAGCAAAATATGCATGTGGTCACATAAACTGAAGTATGACGAGCGCGTGGCAAGTGCTAGTTTGTAACGATGATATGCTAGATCTGAACTAATTTTACTTTGAATTATTTCAGGATGGAGGGTTGGCGAGGTATTATGATGTAAAAATTGATTGTAAAAATTTCAATACTAATAAGCAATGTGTTTTTTTTTATTCTCCGAGAACAACTCAAGATACTCATTAAAACATAAATTTTGAAGTCAAACTCCTGCTCAAGCAAGTGTTTTACTAATGTACTCTATTTTGAAATGAATCAGTAGTTCACGAACTTCAGGCAAAAAATTCTATTCTCTAACAACAAACGGACACATGTTATTGATGCATCATCGTTGCGTGATATCTCAATTTCCTAACATAGACTGGACAATATGACGCACTACTATCAATTCCGGATCCTGATCACCTATGTAAAACCATGACATTCCACAAACGTTAGACCTGGATAACAAAGCACCAAAATATACAATGGTCTTCCATTATATTTTCAATATAGATCTCATCATTGAGTTGCCTGCTGAATCCAGTTGTGTGTGTTGCAGACTTGCACTGACAAAAGATCTTCAGTATGTTCGTTGCCTTGCGTTCTACCCTATCTGACAACATCTCTATTAGAAAGTTCACGCATATTTTGGTCCTTTGAAAATGGACGGCGCATTTCATAACTATCCGAATGGGCATATTAAGATACCCTACACGATGCATTGATTTCAGTTTACGCTCGGAAGAATCTTCAAAAAAGACTCTGAAATGTGTGGTCAACTTCGGGTTCGATAAATCGTGCGAGTGAATAAGGCATCTTTTTTTCAAAGGAGTTGCACTCCCTTATAAAGTTGAAGGTAAATTCTATATGCCATGAAAAACATAGTAGTAATTAGATAAAATAGGTTACTCATGAATGTTTTGCTCGCTCACATAGTCATTGAGGCAGAAAAACGTTACTTTTTAATCTTTTTTCTTAGCAGAAGAATTGCAAATTGAAGAATAATTTAGTGTTTTGAAGCAACATCATAGGTAACGAAACAAGCAGAATTTTCTGAAAAACGAATAACATATCGTAAAAGGTTGCACACATAGACCAGAACTCATAGTTGAGTGGGAATATAAAGCAATTGTTGCATTTTCTTCCTGCATTTCAAGACCGGGATCCATGTTGTCAAAAAACGTTGTTCTTCTGCAACACTCGAAGTACTCAACAAGAGACGGAATGATTCCAGATGAAATTTCAATGAAGTTTGTTGACAAGCACAAGGTATTCTTCTTTACTAAAGAAATAGTGATTACGGCTGTCATAGACAAAGTCTATTTCTTCACACATAAATCGATAGCAAAGAAGCTTTGAAATTCCCAGTGACTCGGCTCCCAAGACCCAGTCTCAGTGAATCATTAATTATAAATTATCAAGACTCTAAAGACTCAAACGTCGTCTTAATTCTATAGAACGAAGCATTGATTTCAAATCTGTTGTTTTAAGTGCTCCACTGTGTTTGTTTCTGAATTATCCTTATTTCAATAGTCTTCTTAAGTCAATTCGTCTATGATCCTTTTCAACGTGAAACAATAGTTGTCAGTTGTTTGAAATTATCACAATGAATTATGTGAGTATGATAATAGATAGAAAAATTTACCATTTGCTTTAGGACATGAGCATAAGCTACAACGGCCATAGCTAAATGAACCATGTGCGGCTACTGCTAACTGTTAAATTAATCCTTTTAAAAAGACTGAGTTTCAGTAGAAGGAATTATGATACATCAAAGGACTTACTACAGGTGTCATTATTACTCTAGTTCCATCGTTGACAATAGCCAGGTCTTCCACCCTCGCCTGTGCCACCACTGCCAGCTCCGTCATGCCCTCCTGCTAGTGGCGTAACCTGCTATGTTATTAAAGGCGAATTATTGTCAGCATCCCTCGAAAACATGGTAAGACAATTCCATATTTATGGGCCAGCTGCAAGATATGGTTGAGTGCAGTAAGCCACTACATATGTAGTAGCTAGCACATACGAGGTGTTCTCGAGGTGCTCTCGAGGTATTGTCTAGGTGTTTTCTCGTTATTCTCGAGGTGTTCTCTTGGTATTCTCGAGATGCTCTCCGGGTGTTTTCTGGGTGTTCTCAAGGTGTTTTCGAGGTGTTCTCTGGGTGTTCTCGAGGTGTTCTCTTGATATTCTCGAGGTGTTCTCTGGGGGTTTTCGAGGTGTTCTCTGGGTGTTCTTGAGGTGTACTCGAAGTGTTCTCTGGGTGTTCTCGAGGTATTCTCAAGGTGTTCTCTGGGTGTTCTCGAGGTATTCTCAAGGTTTTCTCTGGGTATTCTCAAGGTGTTCTCAATGTGTTCTCGAGGTGTTCTCGAGGTGTTCTCCTCACCCACCATGCTTCGAGAACACCTCGTATTGGTTCTGTTAATGTGGAAAATTTACAACCTGGCTGACTCTGACTTGGCTTTTCTTCGGTTATAAATTTTTCAGAGGATTTGAAAAAATATTAATGACAAAAGTGTTAAGGATACTTTTATAGATAAAAGAAGTATTCAGTAAGTGTCTATATCCAAAACCTTTTTCGAAGGTTAAATTTTTGCAATTAATACATGAAAATTATTGAAGCTAAATAACACATCTAAGACTAAAGTGCTCCTCTCATAAATTTTCATAGTAATTTTACCTGAACTAAACCACACGCACTCCCTAATAACAACCCAATAATACCAATAATACCAATAATAATAATAATAATCTATGATGGTGTGTTTAGTATCTTTACGTACGTCCTACAAAGTTGCAGCGTCGTTCAACAGAAAAATTAAAATTCTAAGTTTTCGACTACATTCATGCCTCTACCGCAATGTATATGTGAAAGGTTAATTTTACCTCGTAAAACGAATGTATTGAAAGAAAAAATGTGCACGTCAGAGAAATAGATTCTCCAAAGTTTTAGATTGTTATCATCTGATCAGCTTGTGGACTGTAATGATTGTTATCACTTGATGAGTATTTAGACTGCGATGAGCGTTATCATAAACCAGGAATATAACAATAATAATACTTATCATCTGAACAGTCTGTGGACTGCGATGATTGTTATCATTCAAAGAATCTGTGAACTGCAATGATTGTTGTCACAAACCAGGAATATATTAATAAAGATGAATTTTATCATCTGAAAAATCTGTGGACAGTGATGATTATTATCCTAAACCAGGAACATAATAATAATTATAATAAAAATAATAATCTGTGGACTGCGATGGAAACCTGAAACAGCTCAAGTAGTTGCCAGCTGTTAATTCGTGTTCATCCATTGGTCTCAAAATTTTGGCAGATAGCGAGGTAAACCCATAGTTACATTCAACATATTTATCTCAAAGTCTAGGAGGTTGGAAAGTAAAAAAATTGTCGAAAGTTAAAAATTACCAACAGTATTATATAATTTCAATCGACACTTTCACCAGCCGCAAAAATTCCTCACTATCTTTCAGAACGCAAATGTGAAATCTTTCGTCACCAACTGAAATATCGAACTACTATTAGCTGAACAAATCGACGGTCAACCGTATCTTCAATCACAGAAGTGGTGACTTTTCGTTCAGCTTGTAAATTTCTTGAGCAATATGACTACTAATTCCGGGAAGTTGTTTATTATTACTCTTTGAACCGGAAATTGGGATCCGAAATTCTTTCCTGTAATTTTTCACTCGAAGAGCAACGCTATTTATTAGAAGCTATGAAAACTTCACAAACGTAAAAAACTTCCTTTTCAATAGGTAAACTTTATCAACCAAATGACAGACTTCACATTCCCCAAAAGCATTTCAGCCATCTTAGAAATGTCACTTCGTTGTGAGTCCTGAAATCTTTTTATTAAGCGTATTGAGTACAAAGAGAGCGAGAGACGCTCACCAGAGCTACCTTATTTACACACTCACGTCGGTGTGTTAACTTGAGCTTAGATAAGTAGAGGCACCAGCCAGTCTACCGTCTACTTCGACCCTCTTCTCTAAACAAACAGTAGCGCTCTACCACGTGTTTCAGTGTTTACAAGTAGAATACTACAGACATACTACTCTCGACGAGACTATAGATAACACGACCATGAAGGGGTGTATGAAATATTATGCTACAGAGAATTAGTGTATGAGTGTCAGTTTGTGGAGAGAAGGTTGGCATGTTCTTATTGGTTGAAGACTGTGCATTTCTACAACTGTTGTAGACACACGATTATGGTACTGAGAAATATCAGGTTATGTGTAGAACATTTAAAACATAATATTGGGTAAATTAGGAATATGGTATGAAACCCTGAGAGTTCAAGAAAGATTCATAAATTTCACACACAGTTTCGATTAAATTTTGTACGTCGGCTTGGATGAAAAAAAACATGTGTCAATGGGAATTTCACGGACAATATTTTGTGTTTGAAAAGCAAGATGACAAAGCTTGGAAATCGAAATTGATAATTTTCTGATGTAATTACTGCTCATTTACAACAAAGATTGAATTTACTATCTTGGGCCTAAAAAACAGTGAATTTAAACAGAGAACCAGAGCTGCACGTGTTGTCTAATTAACTACGCATGGGAATTAAAATTACAATAAAGTACAAATGTTCAGTTAACGGCAGAAATTTCCAGCCAAATGATCGCCAGTCAGCAGTCGTTGAAATTACAATCCTTCATTTAAAAAATAAATTTAAACTGTAACCTGAAAATAGTTTAAATAGTTTGATTTATCATTGCTAACACTTTACGAAGTTTGCTGAATCAGCCAAAAATTATTTTAAATATGTTTTTTTAATTCTAGTAGTAGTAACTTATAATGGTAAGAATTTTTCCTTAACGTTCATAAACAACAGGCTTTCTCGTTAGTTGTTTAATAATTATGTATTCAACATACTCTCATTATGTTTGGAAATACTAGAGAAAGAATCAAATGAGCCCCAGTCTTTTAGTTCTAAGGGGTAGAGAAAAAAAAGGCTAGCATGAGCAGCAGGAGCAGACTGTATCGTATGACACACCTACAGTCAACAGCAATCTCTAGCTTCCTCGAACTACAACTCTGGGACAGTCAGCAGAAGAAGTACATTCAACAGCAATCCCTAGCTTCCTAGAACTACACCCTTGGGACAGTCAGCAGAAGAAGTACAGTCAACAGCAATCTCTAGCTTCCTAGAACTACAGCCCTGGGACAGTCAGCAGAACAAGTACAGTCACTAGTGTCGAAGTCAATTATTTGTTGTTACTGCATACTGAGATGTTAATGGTACGCTCTATCTTTCTGTAAAGAAAATTATGAAATTTATGCTCGATATATGTATTGTAGTTAACAGTGTCATTTCATCTGCAATAAATTCATGGGTATAACTTATTGTTTGCATAAGTTATACAAATGAGAATGTAAAAGAGATGTCAGAAACATCAAGCAATCTTCAGATCATTGTGTTCAGTGTAAATACGGTTTGGTACAAACACCTTAGAATATGAACACAGCATTGGCACCCCAAGAAAAATACTTGCGATGTATTCACTATCTTCCATCATGTTGGTAATTACCACAGTAATTTGAAGACACTTTCTTCAACAGATACGAGTGTAGATATACTCAGTATATCCATGTCATGCTTCAATGGTGACAAAGGCAATCCGAAAACCGTAGTCTTCTTCTTCACCAAACGTCCTCCATGGCAAGCAAGATCAACTCGAAAAATAAACAGCCTCATAACAACTTTACTGGTCGTAAATATATCTTTTAGTGCCAATTCCATGGTTAATTTTAATACAGAAATTCCTCGCTAATACCAAAGTTGAGCCAACTACAGAATTAATGGTTAAACATGACAGAAAAGTCGTTACAGAAAAGTCGTAACCCAATCTGGGCTTTGGCCAATAGAAAAACTGATAACATGATGAATCATTAATTTATATATTCAATTATAAACAGTTCTTCCAAAGAAATGTGAAATTCATGTATGATGTCATGACTTTTTCATTCTTTCACGACCAGGATTTCCTCAGTACCAAATCTAAAACGTGCTAATTTTATGGAAGAAATGTTCGAATTTCTGTAGAATTGTCAGGTAGGAAGTCCTTGACGAGGGCTTAGGTTTAGTTGTGACAACTTTTTTCCTCTAATGGCCTCTTTCGGGGGCATTATTTTTTAAGCCCAAGCAGAGAAAGTCAAACAAGCCGCACAAGCGATCTGTCAATGCCGGTGTTCGAAGAGGCGTCTCAAACTACGGAAACCTGGTGAGTTTGAACCTCTATTATCATATAAAGAGTTGAGCATCAGTAATTTTAGAGGTGCTTAAGCAAATGTTTATGGATGCGTACGTCAAAACTCTGCGCTCGTGCGTTGAGTCTTCGGCTTTGGCGTGAGAAGCAGCTACGAATTTACAAGGATGGTATAAGTAAAGAAATTATGAAGAGAATACCAGTTGGAATTAAATAAAATACGTAGTTCTTTTTGCCACGTTATTCTGCAAATTATTTAATTCGTTTTAAAGGAGGACGCGAAACAAAGAAACAATTTTTATCTAGAGTTGTTTAAATCTACTCGAATGATTGCAGGAAATTTTGAAGAACAAACCTAGATTTCCTTAAGCTGGTGTGAGTTTATTAAATTTTTCATTTTATGAATGGTCATAACTACGAATAATATTAGGAATAATATATCTCATGTTGAGCTTTACCATCCAAGTTCGTAGCAAGTATTTCAATAGTAACTTGCTTAAGTAAATTAACTGAACAAATTAAAAGATAATAAGAAATAAACAAATTTGGCAAAATTCAAATGCTAAACATACAGCAAATTGCCATGATTGAAAATAAAATTGCGGTGATGATTTACTTGACTTATGACAAAAAAAATCAAAATCGCGCTACTCGAGGATTAAGTGTTACAAGTCTTCCTGCACGCACTCTCTGAGATTCCACAGTTGATCTATCTACTTATTTGACAGACAGTGTATGTCTATCTCTTTCTCTCGCTCTCTCTATCTCTGTATCTGTGTGTGTTCGTTCCATTTCTTCCTATCTATTATTTAAGAAAAATTATTGAACTGAAATCAGAACGAGTATACATGCATTATAAGCATTATATTTTGGGCACCAAAGGAGCTGGATTACCATAAAATACTCAATTTTTTCCTTTTATTGGCCTTCTACTCCCACACGGCCATGTTATCGGCAGATACAATATAGAATGAAAGTTCTGTATATATTTCTGAAAGATATTCATTCAAAACACAATAATTTGTCATAAGTCTTTAATACATTCGTTGTATTATGATCTCACATTAGTCGAATCTAAACCGTGGAATTTGAATTTCCAAGGGAACTATCTAGTCAAGTAATAAAAAGTCCTATCTGCAGTCTGCACATAGACCCTTGTTCGTCCTCAACAACATCAAACTGGTCTGCGTAACGCAGATCATTTTTCGTTTTGCTACAGAGATCACAACGCTAACGCTTTTCGTGTTGTGATACGATTTCAGTGAGGTGGCAGCGCGAGGTAATCATTCCGAGCACAAAGCCGCTACGTTCGCTGATGAGCACAAGCACCACTCGTTGAGCCTTTGGCTGTCGACACGTTGGATGTCATGTTTTATGGTCAATGAACCACGTTCAAATAAACTTGTTGTAGGAGCTAGAAGTACAAGCAAAATCTGTTGAACAATAGTTGTGTAAATAATTCTCCGAATAATGTTTCAATAAAATATTCTTAGATACTTGGTGTGTGTGTGGATGTTGTCAGAATCATAACGAAAAGATTTAGATTTTTTAAGGTTTAAATTCTTTGAAATATATGTATATGCACATAAGCGCAAAAACTTTAAAAAATAGGTTTATAGTAATTAGGTCTTATATCTTCGTGTCTATTCAAATATTCTTCTGGATTAAAATGCCTCCGAGTGAATTGTAAGATAAATAATAATGAGCATCCATATATCATCTACCAATCGAATTACCTGTGCTTAAGTGCATGCGGAACAAAATTATCGTTCTACCTTATGTGAACTGTTCTAAATCTAACATGAAGTTTCGCTAAGTATTTAGACAAAACTAAACTTGAAGAAGTGAGTTCGCTTGTTTAAAGATCATTCCCACCTAAAAATGTGTCCATACGCACTGACAGAATCATAATGGACTGCACAATTTTCGAAGCGTAAATTTTCAACGGCCACATCAACTCGAGATCGATTTCATTCAGGTTGACAAAAAAGTTAGACTGCATTTCTGTCTTTCAGACAGCGGAAAAAATCTTTGTATTTGTTATCTACAATTTCTATGGAAGAAAAGAATAACCAGGGAGTGAATTTTTCAAAAAATTTTGACGTGGTAGCGACTGACGTGCAGCGCCGTATTACAACAGCATTGCAGAGCACACTTCTTGCCAATAAATGCAAATTCTCAGCCATCGAAACGAACTGGGATGGCCTTTCTAATATTGCATACAAATTGAAAGACGGTCCACGCATTGAAACTAATACCAATTTCGACTCTGGTCACATTCGGTGGCTTCATCTGAATATTTACGTGTAAGATCGCAGTGTCCTGCACAACTCGGGGCTTGAATATATTTTAGTCTTTCCCAGTAATTTGTTTAGCTTTGTCCTCAACAAATTAGGCCTCTGAAATTTGAATTAGAACTGGTAGTATCTGACCCTTCCAGTTCTCCCAAACAGTAAAAAATCCCCGTCTCCATTATGACACGTTCTCGGGAGTAAAGTTTTTATGAATCATAATTCAAAATGATATTTTGACTTGCGTAGTCACCGACACACCAAAGAAACAGTAATAAAAAGATAATTATGATTAATTAGTACAAATAGTTTAATTCGTTAAATCTATACTTAGAGCATCAAATAAAAGTTGTGCTAACGACTGTTTTCCTTTTTTGCACAAAAAAACAATCGTTTCATAATTTTTTATAGAACTGGAGCCTTTAAAACGTTTCTAGTCGAATCAAAGTTTCATTTTAAAATCAATGAACCGCGTTACTGACATTAAAATTACGCCAGATAACTAATCGTATTACTGGGGACGTACTAATCGTATTACTGGCACCATCTCAAAACTTGACTGATTAACGCAACGGAGTTGGTTAGAAAAATTTTCCAGGGAAATGGTGCAAGTCATACATGAGATGTTCAACAAGTAAAACGATTGATATGACGCAACGATCAAGACCTTTACTAGAGCTGAGAGCATTTGCAATTACTCCAACTCGTCTGAAATTGTTGGCACACAGTCGGCACAACATTACGGCATCAATATTGAGGAAACAGTCGAAAAATTAATCATTTATTTTTAGTCTTGAACTTTTCCAAAGTATCATATAATGCACAACGTTGAACGTACAACGCATGAGTTAAATTTTTAGACTGTTTTCCATCTACACATACTAGCTATTTCTGACTAACGCCATAACCAACTGCAGAGGAAGTATTTTATTTTAGTCTAAATTGAATAGTTCCCATAGATTCCCTTAGATTTTCGAAGGCTAAATTAAATCAAGATCGATTTCATTCGGGTTGACAAAAGGATTAGACTGTACTTTTGTCTGTCAAACAGCGGTGACAAAATCTTTTATTGCTTCTAAATACATTCTTAATTAATCCGCTAATTTTTTCCGCATTTTATTCAACTAGCCTACGTTAACACTCTTTAAATAATCTTCCCACAATTCTTACCAACTCAGTTTTACCTCAAAAAAATTTTCGTAGGAAAAAAACATTTGTAAGGAAATTTTCATATAACTGAAAATATCATCAAAAATAGTCTCAACAAATCGAAGTCATTTCTCGACGGAGCCGAATAAACATTCCCAATGGAAGCAAACGAATTCAAATTCATACAATTGTGATTCAATTTCGGCCTTGACAGAGGGAAGAAGTCCCGCCAATGCAGCTTATTTCCTGGCCCTTAGAAAATAAATGGCGGCCCTAACTGCACACGCACTTCTTTCCTGCAATGAAACTGCGAAAATTTCCTCAAGTTTGAGAGTAAAAATTCTTCGATTGGGTGAGTTTTGTGCTACTATGAAAACATTAAATTGCGTTTTAAAACTGCTAGTGTGGGCTTCCTGGAACGGTGGAATGAAAATGTAATAAGATAAGTTAGAAATGGATTTTACTGAGCGAAGGAACATTTTTAAAATTAACAGTAGATAAAAAAGACCATTAATCACCCAAAAGAAAGACAAAAAGTTCTTAATAACTCAACGTACACTAAATGCCCTTTAAAACTTTACAATAAATTAATCGCATGAATATTTTACGAATAGCATCTTGTATTTTGCACTTGACAGACCATTTTTCTGACCTTATGCATAGCTGCCTAATTTAAAGAAACAAACAACTAAGTGTCCACCGAGTCCAAATTGAAAATAAAATATGTCACTTAGGGCAAGCAAATCGAGCTTCAGTTACGTGTTTGAAAAATGGAATATCTGAAAAATAACTTTGTACGAAAATCCTGAAAGTTATGAACTGTTCTTGAAAAGTTACAAACATAACTAAACCAGAAGCTACAACTCATGGAATAACAAAAGATAAATAGAATGGTACAAATAATAACGAGAGTGATACCTGAGCGGCCAGTGTTTTATTAACAGGTTATAACAAAAGTTCTGTCCGTTTTTTTTTGAGTAATAATTTTAGGCATCATTACATTAATTTAAAGCATAAATGATAAATGTGTAGCCATGTGAATCACTAAAGAAAAGTTTCTCCTTTTAGATTTTGTTGAAATTATTCAGACAAATTCTCATTTTGCTCTCCTAAACATCATCCCAGATATACATATGTACATGAGTTGAATTTTCTACCAATTGTACCTCAGCCTTTCCAGTGAGGGGTTGATCTACGCTCAAGAAATGGGGTTAGTAATAAATTATTATTTCTCATCATGTCACCTAGAATTAAAAGTCCAATCATCTTAATTTATCTCAATGGAAAATCCCACTTATTAGTCATCGAATTTGATTTAACATTAAGAATACTGAGACACAGGAAGTGTTCGAAACTCAAAAAGGTTTACTCTTTAAATATGTGTGAAACAATTAAAAAAATTAAACTTAAAACTTAAAACTTTTACTCGTCTCAAAACAAAACCTGATTTCTATTGTACATCACCCAGTACACAAAACACATACTTTGCAGAGACATTAGATTTACGAGTAAGTTGCATTGTTCAACCAAAGCGCAACATGTGTTTGCAAACACGGCTCTTCATTGTGCCATGAAGCTCCAAAGCATCGCTCTTTTCCCTGCGCTTTAAGCTTTCGAAAGCGCTGCAAGCAAAGCCTCTTTGTCACGAATGCTCGAGTCCCCCTGCGAAGTCTAATTTTAGTGCACTACACTTACTACGCTACTATACGAGCCACAGCTTCTTAAAGCGTCACGCGGGTATCGACAACAACGCTCACAATATTCAGGCGTGATACGAATTTTAACGCAAGAGGTGAGCTCTGAAGACCAGCTGCAATGTTATTCCTACGAAGAACCAAGTGTCCATCTTCATCTTGATTGAGTGGCCTTTCGCGGAGCCTGAGAGAAACGTGACAAGAAAAATCTCCTAGTCTTAGACGAATTCAAAACACCTTCTAAAAATCTTTTCGCTCGTCGAGTAGTTATCTGCAAAATGAATTTTAAGGGTGCATCTGATATAATAATAAGAAAGGCAGAAACTGATACAGTAGAAGCAAATTCACTCTTAATATTAGGTATACATTTTTACAGGACTCAAATAGTATTTTGTAAACACAATATCGTTAAATGGAATCATTTATGTCTCATAGACAAGGCATATAAAATAATTTTTAGGTAAGAAAAAAGTATAAAAAATTTCTTCTCAGAACGTAATTAAAAGTCCAATATATTTTGAACATTTAAAAAATTCGCTCTTTAAAAGCCAATATATTATTATAATTGTATGTTGAGGCATGATAAAGAGTAACATCTCTTTACTTTTTAACTCCTAACAAACATACATGTCGCAATTCTCGCACATCCTTGAGAGTACAGGACTCAAATACATAAATTCAACATACAAGAATATCTCATTTAAGGTTTCGAGCCCAAATATTACCGCTTGTGTTATCCGTTTTAGATCTTCATCCACTACCGTCTTTTGTTGTTATCTATACCTAGAACATTCAGTACCCCTGATCTCAACTAGATCCTCCTGGTGTTGTGCTACAGAGGTCGTGTTGCCTCGTGACAGAGGTTAGGAGTCTCGTGCCTCTGAAACCTCCGTAGCCTCGCGTTACCGACTTTTGGTTTCATACCAAAGATATCCTGTAGGCCTCGTATCAGTGATGTTCTACAAGCCTCGTACCACCGAGATTGTATTTGACTCGTGCCACCAAGACTCCATTTGCTATTTATTAAAGATATCTTAACTCCCTGATTATCAAAACCCAAATACCTCCGAAGTCCCAGAAGCTTTATGATACTAAACTAGACTAGGCCTCGCATTAAAGACTCAATAGAAATCTAGTTCCACTTAACACATGATAGGCTTCTAGACACCGAGGCCTTAAGGATTTCAGGTTACAGAATCCTTCAGACCTCGCTAGTTGTGGTTCTTGGTTTGCCACTGAGGTTTTTAAGCTTTCTTACACCAAGGTCCCGTGTATTTCGTTCGGCTGCAATTTTGTACAGGCCTTGCTTGTGCAGGCCTCAAACCTTCATGACAAATTAGACCACCTAACCACAGAGGTTCCTCATGAGCTCTGCTCCGAAGTCATCAGGTCATCAGCCATTGACTGCCGACAGGCTTCTATCGTGTCACTGAGGTTAAACTTGGAAGTAAGTGGGTTCTGCTCAGAAATTCACGTGTGTTGCAAAACAGCTGTTTGTGGTTATCGAACTAGTCTTTATTTTGGTTTGCCTTCGTTTCTTAGTAGTAGACAATATTGTGTCCATGCCTCATGTAAGCAAGCTGGTAGTATTGTCTTTAATTTTAAATTGTGAGCTCAATTTATTTTGACCCTCGTATTCTGGAGTCGTTGTGCACTTGCAAATTACAGCCCTCCTCTAATGAAATGCAGAGGGAAATTTTTCTGAAAAGAGTTAATTGTTGAATCAAGTAGTTTTTTTCAATTTTTTTTTTGGCCCCAGTAGACCGTTTCGAATAAATTGATTTTAACTATGCCCATTTCTAGATATTTTGGGAACGAGCCAAGGGCTGAAACATTATTATATGAAGTTTTTGAGATACTTATTGCAACCGTCTTCATTCTTCAATGATATTTTTAAAAATGCGGGTAGAATTATGCACAGAAACGATATAAACTATGGCCACAAAAAGACTGATACCGCCAAAATATTATGAGACTCTAAATTTTGTATGTGGCTGATACTACATAACTTGTACCTTCTAATTTCTCAAGGATGTGATGTATCTTTTATGTTATGATGACGACTTAAATGTACTGAAGTCCGAATATTCCAGCTACTATCCTAATACGAAAAGAAGCACTTCATAATGTATTTTCTTCGTATTTCAAGAAGACTCAGAACTATGACTCCATAACAGTGTCGTGCTTCGCCAGTAATAAACACGATGATTTTGCGACCCGGACGTGCTACGTCCATTCTTAAGAAGCAATATTGCACTTCCAAGGCACTCGTGTTAAGACTATAAGTGAAACACGGAAAGCCTTCGAGACTCGTGCCGTGGTTTCCTGCCCAGCTGCCTGTCTAGCTCGTAAGTCCTAGCGATTTTCTTCTATTCTACACCTAGTCGTTCCCAGGAAAGCTTCCCTAATAACTGGGGAGTGTGTGGGAACCTCAGACCAGATGTTGGCCCCAGCTTTGGCATGTGTCATGTAGCACCAGCACAAAGGCTTGGCTCATGCTCAGGCATACGAGGCAGTCTTATATATACGAGAGGTGTGCAGAGGTATGTAGGTAGCGTCAGTGGCGCTACTGCTCCACTAATTGCCTATCATGTGTACAAGATTGAATGCGCACACACGCTCTCACACTTCGTTCGATTCTATTTAGCGTCAAGCAATGGCATCAAAGTGATCAGCTTAGCTACTTAATAGAAATAATGTCGCTGAGAAGTTGAATGATTAGGGTACTTTAAATAAAGCGGAGTATAAACATTGCTTTCCCTAGAGATAAAAAAATGTGTCGTAAAATTTGTTTTAGATATTTTTTAAATGATCTGTTTGATAGGGTAGAGGGAAAGATGAAAAATCTGCAGGATAAATTTAGTAGCGAGTAAATAAAAAGCAATGTATGATCATTTCGTACATAAGACGTTTGAGTATAATTTGAGGTATTCCTGTACCTGGGTCTTATTTGTAAGTCCATCAGCGATCCCAAATATACTATCAGTCCATCCAAATACGACTAAAATTTCAACATTAAATTTTAAAAATCGCTTTCAACTGAAAAGTCTTTAAGAAACAGATTTGATTTTACCGGAATAAACGCTTTTCACTGCTTAAAGTTAATAAAACATGAACTTTCTGGAATAATTACCTTCGTATCAGAAGGGTACTTGAAGCTTGGTTTACGGGAAAATTTTTCTGGTTTAATCTTCGAAAAAACTCGTTCCTTCATTAGAAGCAGTTAAACAAACAAAGAGTAAAGTAGAAACCCAAACTTAAGTGAAACTGATCTTCACTGTAGTCGATCTCTCTCGATCGAGGTAGAAGGAAAAGTGAAAACTGTAGTAAAATTCCCAATCTATTTCACCCACAACAGATTTTCATTGTTATGGGAGGATTAGATTGGATTTATTGAAAATTTAAACGAAAGCTCGTGAAGGCGATGGTGAACATCGTAGAAAATTAGTATACTTCTATGCCTAAATATTGGTTTCATGAATAAATCTTTAATCGTTTTCACAAGTAGTAAGAGATTCTAGCTTTGAGATGAAATGTCATAGAAATATACTTTGAGTTTTGTTTGTTTGTGACCAATGTAGCTCATAATTTGAGAAATAGGTGAGGAACGAATCTGAAGTATGTGAACGAAGCCACAAAAATTTGTTAAGAACTGCGATGTCACTCGATCGCATCTGATACTAAGCGTTCACACTCATGAAGCGTTTCTAGTGAATATAATACAACTTCGCTGCTGAGACGCTTTAACTGAGGCTTTATTTTTCGGAACATAGGAAACGGACATCCAGGAAACGGATAGGAAACGGATCATAATTCGAAATGTAAATAGTTATGGAATTTCAGAGTATTTCTCTTCAAATGTCGCTGACTCTAAAAGACAATTAGTACGAACGTATCATTTTATATGTATTGTTTTTACTTATAAGTCGGCGCTCAAATGACAATTTTTACTGAAATCACTCTCTCTAAGTTTTGTTTCAAGCTAAACAGCTGCAAGATTACTTTTAAATTCTAATTTTCGATCATAAAATATGCGCATTAGTACTTTATGCCGGATACCTGACCTACAATTATGTTATTACTTACATTCCTTTCATTCAAATATTTTTAATTATAGTTTAATAGTGAATATCAAGGTAAATTGTAGAACTGAAAGTTCGATTCATGAAAAATTTAGTTCATTGAGGTATTGTCCCATACGAGGCAATGGGGCTGAAAGAACTATTCCTTGTAATCACAAAAAAAAATAAAATGCGCAATTAACACAAAAATCACACTTTGTGTAAAATAAAAGAATAAGTTCGGTAGAACAAAGTCGTCAATTCAAGCCACAGATACGACTTCACCTCGCATAAACAACCATAAATAAACAACTATTGTTCTTATAAATGTCAAGTGAAAAAATAAATCAGTTTAAACATCCAGTAAAAATAACACTATAACTCTCACTACTCGCAGCAGTACAACTATTGCCCCAGCGTGTAACTGAGTCAAAATTCCGTAATTTGAAGAGTGTGTATGTGGGTTGAGGGGGGGAAGGGCGGGGTGGTGTTAGAAACAGCTACTTGTCCACGAGGAAGACATCTCGATGATGAGTGTGTGGGAGCAACACGGCGTCCGACACAACGTAGTCCCCTGGAGAATGCCTAATTATCTACCAGGTTGAAGATGGATGGTGTGCGTCCACCTTCAAGATCTCGAGTTGAGCCAGAGATCCTCTCATGTTGTCACACTGCGCAATCACCGTACTGTTTTCAAGGTAATTAATTCACAGGTGGATGTGACGTTTGTGATGTGTGTTGAAGTACGTGTGCTCAAGTCATGAAAAATTAAATCTTATTTTCCGTTTCTGACGCAGAAATTTTCCGCAATATGAGGAGAAAACAAAAGTAATAAAATGTGGGAAGTCGGTCCAAATTTTATTAGTAAATACATACATTTAAGGTTTCGGACTCGAAAAAGAATTAGATTTGCTTCATGCATGACCAAATAGAGATGCAAAATTAATACCCGTTTTATGCAATAAAATGGTTTCCATTGACATGACTAATTATTTGCTTTGAATTTTACCACGAATTACAGAAGAAATTAAGTTGCGAATGTTTCTATGAAATAGAGTGCGATTAAATGAATGAACTAGAATTGAACGTCATTTGTATACTAATAGCTCGTCTAATGTTATTTTTCAGACCATGATCAACAATTCAGCATTATTTTTAATATAATTATCGCTGAAATACTCAATGCGTCATCTGTACCAAGAAATATACGAGTACCCATGCCTAGAAAAGTCTATCATCGGTTGCCCACGGGGATCAAAAACGCTTTAAAATTTATAATACGACAAGTTTGCCACCAAATGAACAGAAAAGAAAGGACAAAGTAATTGATTTATATCCGAGCATCTGGTCGAGTCCACTTTTGTTTGGTGCGCGTAAAATCAGCAGCATCCATCACGAATAGAGATAATGATGATTAGTGGAGGCCGAGTACAGTCTGTGTTGCGTCAAAAGTGATGTACTCCATATCTCTGGTCTGTGATGAATGGAACCAGTTTTTAAATTAGCAGAATTACAAGTTAAATGAAGTAAGGAATTGTAACAGGGCTTAGAGTAAGGTAATTGCTATACAGTGATGACAATTGTAGAACTAAATTGAAGAAATGTGTAAAATGAAAAGATTTGTATTGGTTGTTGAAATACGGACTTCAGATGTGTTTGAATGCATATTACTGATTGAGATTACTTTCTCAGGTTTCTATATATGGTAGTATTTTATTGCCTTAAGAAATATGACATACATACAAAATGTTAAAAAAATTGCTAGTAGATGAAAAGTTAATGCCAATATAGAAAGCACAAGCGTTGAGGAATTTTCTCCGTGAACTTTTGAGGTTTGATCTCACGCACACAGAATAAAGAGAAATTGATATAAAAACAAGCCCTTGTAAGATGACCGCAACCAAGGCAGTAGCAACAACTGACGAAACTAACTGTGAGCGTCGAAATTCCAAGTTTAAGTAGTCATGTGCATCAGTACAGACACACTAATTGTTCACAACATGTACACAACGTAACTAATAAAACACCAATAAGTTGATAAAAATACAGTCTTGGACACATAACTAAAAACTAAAAACATCATTAATGGTTTTCAGTACACCTTGTGAAAAACGTTGATGAAGTCGAATCTTATGGACTATCCACAGCTGCTTACATGTAGTAGATATCACTGTACCTCTTCAACAAATACTGCTGGAGGCTCGCTTTCGATTATGTTACTTCATAGTGAATCAAGTTTTGGGGGTGAAGAGTATTTTCACGTACTTGTAAACTAATTTATTGCCTAAGCTACAATAAGAACAACTTTAAATGTTTTACTTTAATCATGATATGCCTTGATTACCATACGTTTAACGATAATATCAAAATTTACTCAACAAAGGAAACAATGAATTTTCTCTGGTCGATTTAAGTTGCTCAAACTTGTTTGTGAGAGGGCGCTGGAAACAGCGGCTTTTTAGTTTAGAAGTCACTTGAGGATAGGAGTATGATCACTCCGTTAACATAGGATGGTCTAAACACATTGTTCAAAGGTAAGAAACTCAGTTCAACACTTATTCATGACGTGAAAGGTGCATGCTAAGCTGGGAAAGAAATTTAACAAAGCAGACGACTAGCAAAACATTTATCTCGTGAAATACGTGGTGCGCATTCATGGTGAGGGTTAGAGCCGGCTAAAACGGGCATTCAAAAGCGTTTAAACACCCTGGTAAGGATTATTAAAAAGACTACATCAACAACAGTACCTTATTTTCAAGGCAGTCCATCCAAATGGCGATAACATTACACGATTTCACAAAAATGTGGCCCAATTTTCTGATACAGAATCTTAAGTTTAAAGAGCCTAAAGGAGTTCCAAAATGTGAGCCCAAATATTATTTCATATTTTATAGTTCATTTTATGATTACACATGACACACAGAGCACATACATAAGTAAGTGAAATCGCAAGTTTTAGCTTATGGGAATTAATCTGCCAAAGTTACGCTAGGCTCCTCCAAATGCTGCATGAACGTATGTTTAGTACGAATAGTTGATCTAAGAGAATAATGTTGCCATAATTATTGCTTTCTTGTTATCTTATCCATAGAAATACGGTAAAAAACTTAACAGAAAAACACAAAACAATGATTTGATGAGTTTTAAAAGTGGTGAGCATCGTATGAAAATCGTAAGAAAATATTCAAGAATAATCATACAGTGAAATACCCAAACTCGGTACGGGAGTAACTACAAAATTTTCAACTGAAGCTATTATATTCCTGTTCAGAAATGACTAAGTCCTTCAACAGTAATCAGAGTGTTCAGTAAAAGAAGATGCACTTGTAACCCAATATATCATAACATTATCTACCCAGGAAATGAGGCACAGAAGCCTTTATTCGCTACGCAATAAAGTATCATAGCAAACTAAGCGAGGCAAACATCCTGGTTGCTATAAACAAGGTTGCTACGTACAATGCAGCCGCCAATTGCGGGTTGATGTCATAAATTTAGACGTGCAGAAGTCAAGCGTGCCCATATCGCTGTCAGTGGCGGTGCACTCTAGGACTAGGGTCTTATCTACTGTAGGCCCCGGCGACCTTCCTTCCAACTTTGTGTCTGTAGTAGAAGAGGCGTCCTTATTTTTTCATGGGTGCGTGCTAGCCTTTATTTAGTAGGCCCCTGAAGGTATGTACGAGTATATGTGATTACAACTGTGACAGTTTAGTATAAAATTTAATATTGATAGGGATAGTGGTAAAAAATAACGATCTCATGCTGTTGAAAGGCATAAATGCTTTACAGGACCATTGGTTATGCATTGCAACTGTAAGCATTTTGAAGCATTTAATGTTGAAAAATATCGTTTTCTATTATCCTATGCTGTAAATTTTGAAATAGTGTTTTATTAATGAGTCTAACAAAGAAATTTTCCGCAATTTCCACAACTTTTTTTCATCGAACGAAAATTTTTTTACATCTAATTATGACAACTCATGAAAGTAGCTTTTAATTATCATTTGAAAATGAAAATAATCTCTAAATGTTTTGCAATTTTAAATCATGCAAAATGAGATTTCGTTCATTTGTTAATATCCACCTCAAAAAATAATTCTCTAAGTCAAAAGTATAAAATTAATCAATCATTGAAGGCAATTCATTTTCGTTAGTTAATAAGAATAAACGAGAAGTGCTAATCAAGATGTGGTGTACGTAGTCAGCAATGTTGACTACAGGAATGTTGGGCATGTCTTAGACAAACCTAAATATTGGGTGTCAGTTTAAAACAATAGACATGATTCAACTTCAACTGATGCTATAAGTATCCTCAATTCAATGGATTTATGTTACACGTACTTGAAAGTACACGTACTGTAATAACGCACAGTCTTACCACAATTTTCTTTAAAGGCAGTTATGTAAATTGAGGCTCATGCAAGCTCTTTGTTTAGATGACTGGATGCAAATACCCCAGATGGGCAGTGAGGACGGCAAGTGCATGGCGACCAAAAGAAACAAAAGCGACCTTCATCTGCGCAGTTAATAGCGACTCCGGCACAGTAGAGACTCGTGACGACAGCTCTCTCTAAACACTCCTGCCAGTTCAGCATGTTAAATGCTTATGCTGTACCTCTTTTAGCTATTTTCTTGCTTCGATTTGTTTATACTCGTAATGATTTATAATTGGAATAAAAATTAGTGGATGTTCGCTATGGATAGTTGTGTTGATGTATATTCGTTAAAAAATATTTATGAATAAAAAGTTTTGTGCTTTTTAAAAACTGTTTGCTTATTTCGAACTTTGTTGTTCTTTATACAGTAATTTAGTATCGACCGCTGTCGCAAAGTTAGGTAAATATACCTGTGGTAAGGTGCAGAACCATTGCTTTCTTAGTAAAAATAAACTTTAGAATATTCATCTATGGAAATCACCTAGCGTTGGAAAATACGCTCATGTGGAAGTCACTAAAATAATGTGTTGTGTGGTTGTTGCTTTCGAATTTTCTGATAAAATTTATCCCATAATTCCTGCATGTGTGTTCTAATGAATTGTTCGGCAAATGACATTATATGAATGCTGAATAAGTGTATGCAGAGTTTTCAAACAATACAGATACATTCAATTATGCTACATGTGTACAATATGCTTAAGAACTAATGGAACACATGCCAACTACAAAATATGAAGTCAATTAAAAGCTGTGATAAAAGTGTTCATGGAAGTTATTTTATGACACTTAAAATGAGGAGTTTATTTTTCTGCAAGCAAGAGCGTGGAATGCCAAATGATTGGATTCGATTGAAAGTGTGTGGGAGAGAGATACCATAATTTTAAATTTACATATTCAGGATGAGCTGTTCAACAGGGTTTCACATTTTTTCTAAGTAACTCTATTGAGTGAAAATTTAAAGGCAAATATAGCGAACATCAAACTGAGGCTGAAAACAGAAATGCATAAGAGAGGATAATTAAGTTTTCGGTAGCATGACGACAAAAGCACAGAACGCAGCTCTGGGCACCGAGGTTACGTTCTATGGAGAGATCGTTCGATCGATCGATGTCTTCATGCGGCGGTCAGGATTGTATGTATTGGCATTTGTGGGGGTCCAATTACTGCGACTTAATCCTGCAGGTAGGAGAAAAATGTAATTTTTAATTACTTGGATTTTAATCATAAATGTGTAGCCCAAATGTCTCAATGTATTGAGAATTGTGTTTAATATCTGAAACGTTAAATGTTAAACGTGATTTATTTCTGGTGCCACAAAATAATGAACAATACATAAATTGCAGCAATACGTTTCAGCAGAAAATGGAATATTAAGCATGAATGTTAATTGTAAATAGCTGTTAGAGCTCCTTGTGTGTTGATGTAATTGGTAGGAGGACCCATGATCATTTCAAATGATGCGATATAATATTTTTCAAAGGTTTTGGAACAAAAAAATTCACATTTTAATTCATTTCCGAGTAAATAGCAGAACATCAGCTCATATACGATTTTTTTATTCATATTTAAACGAGATTAATAAAAACAACCCCTATTATAATATTTGAAAAAGCACACGTCTCACCTCACAAGTCAAGCGGTTACGACCGTGAAGTCAATCTTTCTTTTTTTAAACATTTCAGGAAGGAACTTGGGTTTCAATGATTCTCAATTATATGTTCCGTCAAATGCGTAAAATAAACTGACGTGCCATAATATCAGAGGAATACAGTGGTTCAATGTCAGGCGGAGGCACCTCTTCATTACCTGTACGATCAAAACTGTACACAGACTTTCAAAACTGCAGCTGAATTCAGCTGGGTATAACAAGTGACAAACGGTGTTAAGATTAATTGTTCTCAATCACGTACGCTTCACGAAAAGAAAGGAAGTCAATCTATTTTTTATATCAATGAGAAATCATGAAGTATTGAACTAAAGGAATAACACGCCTAGACAGCGGCTTCAAGGAACAAAAGAGGCGTCAAATGCATTTTTCAGGACCAGAATAGGCCTAATTTTGGAACTGACAAAAACGGAGGTCTTTAGTCAGGTACAGTTTGACTGAATTTCATGCGAGTGGGACCTGTTATGTTCCTAAAGGAGAACCTAAAACGAAGCTAAGCCTATTTTTTGCGCCTGATTTTCAGAAAACTGGCAAACAAGGACGGCGTGGGCAGCAAACAAAAGCCGTGTTTGCCTCGGCACTTTCTGACCACATAGCACAATAGCAGAGGTGTGGAGCAGGCGTTTTCTAAAACCATCATCGAGTGGAAGAAAAACAAACTGTAACAGGATCTCCGGGGACTAAACCGTCTACCTATCTGGTGGGCAAAGGGTTACGAGATATGGATACTGATCTTCAAGACCTCGGGAGATAAAAACAAACGTGTTATAGGCAGAGAAAGGTTCACCTTGACAAGAAGTAGTTGGGCGAAGGATTTGACAGCTTAGATATGAATATAAATGGGTGTACATGGAAGAAATGAATTAAAGAAAATATAAAAAAAAGAATTCCTGCGTTCATCCATTCCACGAAGGAAAAGTGCAAAATCAGATTCAGTAGTAACGACGAATAGGAAAAAAGGCACTAAATTATTCAACAACAGCATTTGCAGTGGAAAATTGTCATTAATGAGCAATACAATTTGATTATATTAATTACTTTCACATCGATTTAGAACTTTTGTGGCTCATTGGCACGTAGTTAACAAGTTAGTACGCGTTGTATCTCCTGAAAGTACACGTTTTTAAGCTGTTCGTATATTATGATTGTTACATCAGTCTTCTGACGTAATTCTCTGCGACAGATACAAAGTATGGCGCTAAAAGAACTTTACGGTCACCATATAGATGCCTTGATCAGGAGCTGGCATTTAAGCAAGCTTTCCCTGCTTAACTAAGCGTATAACGGCTTCCGAACGGTTATCTTTAAAAGCTGATCCAGTTGTTTACGACATCCCTCCTATTCAAGGATACTCGATAAAAATTAACGACTTGGGAAATCTTGGTCCTGTGTTTATAGGGAAGGTTAGAAGAGGACAATATTTTATTTGCATGCTTACGTTCGTTCAATTTAAGGCAAGGAGGTTTAGCGATGTTTACGTGGCCATAAAAATAAGAGAATGAATGTACAGAGTTGGGAAGCGTCTATGTGACGAGTTCATACTTTCAAACGATGTTTGCGCAAGACCTTTCATAACCTTTACATCGAAGTGCACTCAGTCTCCCACTAATGTTTTAACAGCTGTTGCATTTCAATGAATGAATATGCTTTGCACAATTGAATTCATGAACGAATTTATGAACCAAGAGTGGTTAAAGTTCTAATTCGCCGGTATAGAATAGAAATAAACTTGATTCATTTTAACTTTGCTTACATTAGTGTAAGAGATGACTTCATGAGGTGACACTTCATCTTTTTCAAACATTCTTTGAACCTAATGACGGTGTTGTATAAGGAACGGCACAGTACTCTGACTAGCAGTTTGAACACAGAATAAACAAGGTGAGATTTAAAACGCGTTTTGCCTTCGATGGCACTTGAAATAAAAAACCTATCGAGTTTCTATACAATTTATTCGATGAACAATAACAACACCAAACAACGAAGCAAATCATACAATTTTAAAAAGACTCCGCTAATTAAAGCACAATTTAAAATTATTGTGAAATTTAAAAGTTGATCAGAATGTCTTGTACTCAGGCAGCATGTGCATGTACCTGGTCTTAGATTATCTTATTAAGAATCAGCTACGACGACCATTCAGCGTCGTATTGCGTTTGCACAACGTGACCTTTCCTTCATGAAGCAAAATATCGTTTTTCATGATCATAGACCACAACTTTCAGCTCGTAATGACCTAGAACCGAATAATTAAGACTCTTCCGTCAGAGTATTAAAGAAAAATCTAAATCGAAAGCATTTTTTTGAAGATTTTTATTGTCCACAGATTTCATTAATGGAAGAATAAAGGCAACATGTTGTTTTGAATCGAAATCAAATGGTCGGCTTATAATAAAGCGACCTCTCATAAAAAGATTCACAAAACATTACTCAGGCCACATTTATTCATTCTTTCTTGCTCCTTGGCAACCTTGAATGTATTTTTTTTCCTGAGAGATGTCGTGCTTGCTCCATTTATGAGTCCTTGAAGTTCAGGGAAGAAATTCAACCTTTTCTGAGACCAAAAGCATGAGCATTTCTGAGGAGGTTGTATCTGAGCTGCACGTTTCATAATGCTTTGATTCAGCAAGTTAATTTGGTCCATTTATTAGTGCCTTGAAACCCTTTGAAGGAAGTTATGTGATGCTATTAAGTTTGTGCTTTATCCCAACAATGCCTGAATGGCGGGCAGATTTGAGATCGAGGGGAGAGTGAAATGTGTACTGCCAGGATTGTGCGAACGCACATTTGACTCTTGCTGAAATCTAAGACACTTAAACTTCACGAAGTTCGTCATTAGTAAAAGTGAATATAAAATTAGAAGTACTGTAAAAGGCAGACTTTAGGTCCCGAGAATATTTGTTATTTACTAGCTTTGTGAGTCTTGATAGAAATTATATTTTTTTTTAACTTTTGGTCATATAGTAATGATTTTTATTCAGTCAGGCAGAGCAGCTCCTCTTGCAAGTGCAACTCATTTTACAAATTGTTATTAATGACGTAGCCTTGTTTGAAACAGTGACAATTAGTAATGAACTCATAACGAAATAAGTGTTTATTTCTGGATTTGGAGAATTATCCAGAGATTATTTTTCAAGGAGCCCCAAAACGAAGTGGATTTGGATGAGGTCACACTGGAGTCAGAGATATATTTAATAAACTTTACTAGAGTCTTATAGTTCTCCTTATTATGAAGTACAACACTGTGTTCAGTAAAGTGTGAGATACGTGATATTTCGGCTTGTTTAATCAGAAACTCTGAGTAAAACATTACAATATGAGCAGCTCTCCTCAATAAATGTGTGTTTATTAACTTATAGAGTGTGAAGAACGACGTAAGGTACAGATAACAAACTTCATTTTCAGAACACTTCTCGAACCTCCAACTGAACTGAGTTCATTATGTTGACACTGAACCCGAACTTCTTATATCATGGGCTGGGGAAAGTAGTGCAAAAATTAGTTTGCGTTAGCATCAGTAATAATTCTGGCAAATTAAGTTGCACGCATATATCGTCATGTTAGAATAGACGAATACCTAAAAATACAAAAATAGGGGCAATTGAAAAAACATTTTGATCATTTTTATTTTCCAATAATTTATGTTTGAGGTTCGAGGAAAAGGAAAATATTGATATGCAAAGTTGTGCTATTCTTGAAATTACACGCTAAATAAAGTACCCTTATTCCTCTGGTGTACTTACTGAATGAGCGTTAGTGCAATCACTGATGCACCGACAGCATGAACATAACTATGTTACTCGTACATAAAATTTGAATGTGAGGAGAAGTAGCTATGAATTTCATCCATGAAAGAACGAACAATTTTTATAATTTACAAATTTAAATGTTGTAGACGATTGCGACGTTTTTTTAGAGTTTTCATAAATTAAACTTTAGGCTAATGAGCTGAGCAAAGCAGAATTACAAATCCTTCCAGAAAATTAAACTAGATATTCAAGATAGAGTATTCATTTAGTCATATTAAATGACAGCTCTTGATCTTTCATGTATTCATGTTACTGCGAGCGCCTAAATTTGTGATGTGAGTAACATTTACAAAATATATTTAGGCTTTCAAGCTGGCGCGCATGTTAACTACAATACACGGACCTTTATTTCATTGTCTCTATCAGATATTAAGAGTGGATGAAAATCTTCATAAGTGATTAAATTCACGCGAATTTTCACTATACATGAACTCATCATATAACTTCGAGTACATACACTACGTCGAATTCTCCACATCCTTTGAAATAATTTAGCATTTTAAACTCTAACCAAACATGAGGCAAGCAGGCATTTCTTCACATTATCGCTGGCTAACCTAGCGTGACCACCAGAATCGCAAGGTTTATTAACTCCCTAAGATGCGTTGACTGCAGTTACGAGCCTGAGTGATGACGATCATCAGCGGGTCGACAATAGACCACAATGTGAACGCACTTTCGCAACGATATCAAAGCATCCAAATTTTCAGTGGTGAGGTTTTTCCTAGCACCTTCGGACCTTGCATCACGGGAGGGTAATCAGCAATGAATACTGAAAGTATTCGGGCCACAAAAGAGGTGGAAGAACAGAGTGGAAGCCGCGGTCCTCGAAAAAAAGAAATTTCGGAACTTGCTTGTGTTTGCGGACGAAAGAATGTCCACGAAAAATTTTGGCCGTTGTATTGAGTGCCTTGAAAAAAGGAATGCGATATGAAATAGGGATATGGTGTTTGTTCTCAACATGCAGGAAATTTTGAAGTTCAGCTTATACATTTCAATAAAATTAATTAATTGTAAAACACTGGGTTAAAATTATTTCGAGTACAAATATACGTTATCAACTGTTGAAGATCTAGTTAACAGCACGAAACAGAGATAAACAGAATTGGAGCTTCTCTGTAAACTTATTTAATTTACTAAACTTGTTTTTATTTCTCAAGCTTATTTAGTGATCGAGAAGTATGAGAGTAAAACTAATTACTCAGGCAAGAAAAATAGAAGCTTCATAAACTTTCAACCATGACTTAGTTTCAATTGAAGGATGTAGGATAAACAACTTCTACAGCAACATCAAGTAATTTTAACGAAATATTGGAAATGATTCAAACTAGTCCCATGGAAAATAATCATCCGAAAAACAAACAATTCAATACCGATCTCGAGCAGCAGAATTGAACTGAGTTAATGAAGTACTCAATTACTCAATATTTCTTCATCATTGAGCCATGGTCTGCAGATGACAAAATACTCTTATTTTAGGAAAGTGTTTACTGCATCATAGGGCGAGACTAAAACTGTGAAATACGTGCAGTATTAAGGAATGCTCTTTATTTTATACTGTACGTAAAGTAAGAGTAAAGCTATCTGAGAGTAAAGCGTTGATTTTGAGATGTTTTCTCGACTCAAATGCCTGGACTCTTGAATTTTGGTCAGAAACCATTGCGTATTCTTCCCCGCGAGCGCGTGCTGCTTCATATAGAGGGGATAAAGTCTACAATAAAGTCTTATATTGATAAGTAGATAAGTGTCAACATTAACCATAATGGGCAATGTCGGTGAACTTTTCGCGGTGTATTATGGGTATCAAATTTAGGGCTGACTTTTTTATTGAATGGTATTGACGAGAGTGAGATCCATGTGGTCATTGTGTAGTGTTTGGACAGCGCCTTTGTATTAGTTTCTAAAGGCCCTACGCTGGCTTGGAAAGAGTTGTCACATAAACATCTAGGAGCTTCTTTCACATCCGTGCTCTCAGTAACCCATAGATTCGTGCCAGGATCGCAAAATTCTACCTACTGGAATCAAAAGAGTAGGAAATGAACAGTAACTACCAAAATCTGCGCGTTAGATCCATCAGGCTAAGGCGCAGCTGAATTCAGATAGGTCTAAACACATTTAGGAAGCTGCAAAAGAGAATAATATCATCTTAGCCAATTACACGAATAGCATGAATAAAACATTGAGAACCAGGACTGAATTCAATGATAAATTAAAATTTTTTCACCGATTTCTCATTATTCTATAAGAATGCATACTAGTCCGTCCGTGTTCCTACATCAATAGCAATAAGAGCAGTTTTTTCTTCAAGGAAACACATGGTGAAGAAATACTGTCGATTGAGAGACACGTTTGCTTTCCCTATAAGAACAATTTTCTGTGCTCACCGAAATTTGTTGAAATCGAATTCAATTATAAAATTAAATGAGTTTAATTTCAAAAAAATAGGAGTGAGTGCATACCGTATTCCTTGGGTATTTTCATAACTTCACTTCACCCACTGCAAGGGAATTGTTAGGTCTTTAACATCCGTCACATCAAAATTTGGCGAGACTCTTGCGTACTTCTAACATGCGTTGATAATCCTAAGCAATTTTTATTTTCTTAATAGCTAAACTTATTAATGTTTCACTCATAAGAGAGCAAGTGATGTGAATTTTTAAGTCAATATTAATGCGCCCATTTAAGTAAACAAATAAAACATATAATCAAAGTACTTCAATTTTAATAAACTTTGCAGCTGAAGGTATTAAAAGGTATAATTAAAGCCCTACCGATTTCAGCATTTGATGAAGGCTGCGAAACATAAAATTAATGTATAAAGCTTCTTTAGCCAGCTAGCTCATAGATATCATTTATGTAATTATTAAAAACGGAAAAAATTGAAAGTAAATTTTCTAATATGTATATAAGACTTGATGTAAAATGATAGCGGGAAAGTATATTCGGTCATCTCATAAGTGCATACAAAAAGTATAATTTTGACTCCGAAACTTAATCTAGTAATATTGATGTGCTTTTTGACACATTTTTTTGACACACGAGATTTATTTTTCAGGATAAATCAATTGAATGTTCACTAATTATTCATATGTAGCTCTTTGTACATGGCATATTCCAAGCAGCATTTGAGTCGCACTCTTTAAATTAAAACAAAAACTCTACAGCTGGAACGATTTGAAGTATTCTCTTCACTTATGAAGGAGAGTTTGAACGTTGCTGTGAAAAAAACATGCTCTAGTGAATTACCAAAAAGTGGTGCTCCATCATGACAATGCAAGGCCCCATAATACAAAGATCACATCATAAAAAATTGAGTTACTTTACCCATACGCCTGCAGTCCCCAACCGTGCTCCTTCAGATTACTGCTTGTTCCGGAGGTTAGAAAACCTTTTGCATAAGTCAAATCTAAAGACCATTATTCTTTTCAGTGGCGAAGGAGTTTTTCACCAATGGGATTAAAATACTGATAAACAGACATAAAGAAGTCATAACTAATCGCAGAAACTAAAGTAACTCTTAAATTTTAATAAATTGTAGGATTTTATCACTTATTTTCCTTACGCACACTTTGGATTATCAGTATTTAATTACTAGATAGTTGTTGCTGTTAATCATAGTTATTAATAATCATTCCATCATACCTGCCCTGATGAATCTCTTAAAGTGTTCAAGTTTTACATGCAATGAAAGCTATTTGTCAGTAATGTGATTCAAATAGCGAGGGTGAGCGTTTTTATGCTCTAACTCGACTATTGAGTAAATTATATATTAACAATATATAAATCAATCTACCAAGTCATACTTGTAACTGTGATAAATAATGAAGCATACACTCATTATGATGATGGTAATAATAACTCTCGATATCATTAGAATGAAGATAATAATCATGGAACTAACTCTAACAGCGCCATTTATGTGAGATTAGGATGTTACCTGCAGACAGAGGCTTCTGAATTCTTATGATTTCGAAGCCTCAATTTTCATTACCTCTATTATCAAAGATCGAACCACCACACAGCAATCGACATTCACGCTGTATACATACACGCTTGTGAACTTCAAAATTGAAAATAAAGTGATGATTGTAAAAAATTCTGTATCATAATTCATTCGTAAATATTAGGAACTCCATCAAAAACACTGAATTTCCTGAGCTTATGAGATATTCTAACACTACACAAAAGAAATTCGTTCAGTAGTTTTCAATCTTAAGTCAGAGAACTTAAATCTGTAAGAATAGTTACCTATTCTTGCAGATTTAAGTTCTCTGAGAGAATTACCAGGTTTTGTCATCAGAATCGTGCGAAGTCGGAAAATGTTTACATCAATAAATTGACCCACTCTTAACACTTTCACAGGAACGTAATTTTCACATGACGTTACTACAGCGTTTACTCACAGCATCAATGATAATTCAGGCACTCAAGTTGTAAGAAGAAAGTAAATTAAAAAATTGAGACATGAGCACTAAAGAACCATGGTGACAGAAACACAGGATAAATGCATGTGTTAGAATATTAATTCACACGTATGTGTCAAAAACATGCGTAGAAACAATTGTGAAACATCTGTGACATACGACCTACTCTATCTCTTCAGTACTTAATTATGTTGTACAGACGAATACGTGTTAAATTTAGACATCAAATTCAAATTCATATAAAATTCTATAGTGCAACGCTATTAGAAATACACGGGTGGTGAAATAAAGGGTTTTAATAGACACTAAAATTATTGCAGGTCCATCTTTGTCTTCCCATGAACAAAATTCCCCTAATTCATCCGTAAAATTCCTTGGTAAATCAACGCACGTGATGCACGGTTAGCAGGATCATCAGATGCTGGAAGTGTGTCAACAGAGCACGAGTCCAGAACTGATTTTTCTACTTCTTACGCAACCACGGCCTGCGGTTGTCACAAGGCGAAAGCATGTCTTCATTGTTAACGGTTCTCAACGACAATTTAAGAAAATCGAGAGAGCAATCAACTTTGTTCTTGGTCAGAAAGTTAGGATTGCTCGTCTATTAATTAACCTCAAAGACTTGGAGTCGGAAACTAAAAAAGAGATTAGAAATCGTGTGGCACGCGAGTCAAAAGCTGCTAAACTCTTGAGGAGAAAAGACAACCAGAGAGAAAGACAACGCACTGTCATTGAAACAATAATAATTATGGAGCAGAAGCGCTATATTAAGAACATGTCATTCGACACGGCGAGACACTTATGATTTAAACAAAGTATTGTACTAAATTAGCTTAAGTTTTCAGTAAATTAAATGTTTAGACTATCCATTTAAAATTAAATGGACATTTGAATGAATTGTATATTTTAATTGATCATTGATGTCTCTCTACATCAAGTCGTTTTCAGCCTAAGTACGCGAAAGTAAAAACAAAACTTTTCAATTGACAATATTACGAAACGTGATAGATTAGATCGAGTTTATGCCTGACAAAACATTATTAAACTTTCCAATTACATTTCATAAGCTACTGATCTGTATTACATCAACCCAATTTCATTTTGCATCATTCAACAAACCTAATAATTTTCTACCGATTGCATGCTGTATTTATTACTTCACTGCTCTTTAGTTAGTAGTTCATTCGCTAAAGTAATTAAAAACATCTACAGAATCCATTATAACATATTTGCTGCGTTTACGAACATACCTGAGGCTCAGAAGAATCCAACTACCCGCAGTCATTGGAAATTTAAAGGTAGAATTAGCTTTGGAGCATTGGGTATCATTTTCAGTACCTCAGCATTGTGCTCGCAAACCCTCCAGTGGTTTTGCGGCGAGTACTTGAGAACAAGGAGGTCTTTAAAGTCTTTTATTTCCTTCCTGTGGTAACCGACACTGACCGTGGAATTTCCTCGGCTCAAGAGGCCATAACGCTCTATTATAATTTTCAATTGATGTAGTTCTATATGAAATCAGACACGAGTTCATCAAGTATTTGCGGTTAATGCTCGAAAAACTCGTGAAAGACTTGCTTTAACTTTTTTAAACTTATGGATTCTTGAGAGCAAAGAATGTAGTTTAATTGGCTCCATGAAAAAAAACATAATGAGTTTGATATTCTATGGCAGAGAAAACAACGCAGGATAAAATTTCCTAACTTCAAAGCGAAGTATTTCCCGTTTGGAAATCAACGAAAAGTTCATAATGAACTGTCATTTTTTGGGCGAATCTGTTGAACAAACACGTTATGATGTTCTATACGTTCTAATGTAATATTTTGATCCATTCCTTGTAGCAAGCTGATCGAATCCCTGCAGACAACTCTTTTGCGGATATTACTCCTGCATCCAAGGACAGGACCATTGGAGACAGAACCATGAGGACAAACCCGTGGAGGACAGAATCATTGGGGACAGAACCATGAAGAACAGAATCATGAGGGACTGAACCATGAGAGACAGAATCATGAGGGACTGAATCATGAGGGACAGAACCATGAAGAACAGAACCATGAACGACAGAACCATGAGGGACCCTGGGTTTGATTTCAACTTTGGAATTTGAAGGCGACAGAGTTGGAATTCAGCTTTCCAGCACCGCTAACAAGTTGCAAAAATGACAATTTTCCCGTATACCTCGTATAAATATATATAATTATGTTCCCATCCTTCATAAGGTTTTGTCAAAAGTGAAACATACTCCTGTACGTAAGAAGGAGGATAGTGGAGAATATATCAAGTCAAAGCCCTTTAACTATTTTTATTCGTGTTTTCTGAGGTTCAACAAATAACAAGTCTATGTAGCTTAAATGAAGTCTACAATAAAAAAGACAAGAAATATAATTAAGTTAAAGTTTGCGTTTTTTACCTCCTTCTCGAGAGATTTATCTTGCGTGTAGAAGCGTACATGCGATTTACATAGGTCGAACTGTTCAAGTAAAACTCATTAAATTGCAATTTATTCCAAAAGTAAATTAAAAAGAGCCGTCAGATGGGTCATGACGTACACATGTGAATGCAACGCTAACATCTCTTAAGTATGATATTTGATATAGAATAAGCGATTTTAAAAATGATTCGCAAATCAGATCAGAAAGACAAACAAATCAAAAGTTTTGGTTCTGAGTTCCTAACCATGCAGGGCTTCAGTCGAGTGCATGTGTTAGCAAACTGGCATCTGCAATACTTTTTTCTTGTGTGGCAAAAAATTATGACGTATCATGCTAGTTGTTATATCTCAGACATTTTTTAGTTCCGTTTTACGTTGTAACTGTTGAAATCATTTGAAATCATTAC
Organism: Trinorchestia longiramus; assembly: GCA_006783055.1. Classification (NCBI taxonomy): domain Eukaryota; kingdom Metazoa; phylum Arthropoda; class Malacostraca; order Amphipoda; family Talitridae; genus Trinorchestia; species Trinorchestia longiramus. The sequence goes on along the minus strand of VCRD01000136.1, from coordinate 45,768 downwards.
GCTTCTGCTAGTTAGTCTAGTATAATTAGACTAGATTTCAATTTTGCACAATGGAACTTACTTTTCCCTTTGTTGTTCTTGAAAGCAGCTCTACAATATCTGTAATTTACAATATCTGTAATTGCTTTGCATTGACATCCCAATCGACGATCTCAAGCTTCTGTTCGCCAACGCCTCTCCGATACGTAAGTTCTGATTAGGCTCTTCTGTACCGAAATAAAAGCTCCGACCAGGTGTTGTTATTTTGGCAGTGAACGTGTGATTGATTATATGCGTTGTACTTGTCCACGCTTGATGATTAGTAATCTGTAATTATTTCTACCCTCGCCAAGGACTACTATAGTAGTCCTTGACTCTCGCCTATTCGGTACTAATATTCTGTCCTCATTACAAATGTAGATAAACTCCTGCATAAAATACAAACTTGTGTACGAAGAGAACATCAATCGGTACAACAAATTAATGTGTGAACGAAAAGAAAGAAAATAATATGTTTTGAAATCGGATGAAAGTAATTTTTCAAGAAATTGACTATACTGTAGAGTTTTTTTAATTACTCACGCGCAAATGCTGGATGATAGATTTCTCTGACTAACTGCACCATCTACGACATAAGATTTTAGGAAATCACCATTCATTGCCTTCGTAATAAATTTTTGGGAGAAAGGGTATTTTTTGCGTACGAACTGATACAAGCGCATGAAAAATTATTTTTCTTAACCAAATTATGACAAAACCAAACCTGAAAATTAGCGTCAGAATTTTTAAATTCGTAATTCCAAAACCAGGTTTGCTCATACGTTTGTAAAATGAGTTGAACGAGTGACTTCCAATTCCAGAATATGATTTTTCTTTAATGTAAATGATCCTTATATTTTTTACGATTAATTTTATGACAACAATCTGGTGTGAAAGTTTGGACTAAGAATTGCAAGCCAAAAAAAGTTCCAGCAGCCCGGAGTCATTTGCTGATTTCAACTCACGACAATCAAATTATCTTCATTACCTGTAATTTCAACGATTTTTAATTTTTTACAGGTATCAGTGAAAAACAATTCAGCGAATACAGTTGGAATTTATTTCTTACCATGCGTTATATTTTTCAATTTATTCATACGTATCATCATATAGATTTTTAAGTTGACGTCAGTCTCAATGGAAATTAAAGTTATAATCTCATTTTCATTTTTTCTTAAATTTATTATAAAGTTGTGAAATAACTCAGAAATAAAGTAACAACAAAGCATTACCAGTATATCTGCTTCATGAAAAAAGTAGCTCGAGATAATGCTCGATGAGACAGTGATATGGGAGCAGTAACATTTTGTAATGAGAAATTTACCGCTGACATCAGTCTGGTAACTAACACATCCAGTAAGATACCGTGACACTAATCCAATTGTGTGATAACGTTGGCATGCCTCACCAGTTGTCCATGAATAAGAAATGCCCATCAAAGTGAACACTAATGACAAATATTCCCTATAGTAGTTTCAAATGGATTGATCAGTCAAGCTTAGCATTCAAATTTAAACGACTATTTCCCAACTAATGTAGTTTATTCTTACTACTTTGCGCCCAGATAACCAACTCTAAGCTGATGCGGCAGCCATTTCCCGTCACAGATGTTTTTTCACGTAAATATTGTTTCAGCAAATCGTAAGTTCACCGCAGAAGAGTAGTTTTGTTAAATTTTTTACGCGCAAACATTAACTCCCGAGTTTTACAGTCGAAATAAAAATCGGAACGAGTTTAGTATTAACATATGAAAGGAAAGACATTCAATAGAAAAGGACAAGAAAAAGTTGAATGGCCATGGTGAGTTGATACGAGTTCATTAAAATGTGAATTGCAAATGATCTTTTGGAGGAAAAATGGCAGCTTCGAAAACACTTGTTAATCATGGAACATTAGTTTTGCAAAATTGAACTTTTAGGTTGCATTCTTACCATTTTTCAGGACTTTAAACCAAGAAGTCTTTTAATTCTCCATAAACTTTGAGAGAACGTTTGTGCTATTAACATCATGTAGAAGTACAAAAACTCCTTTCTTGTACTACTAAATATTCATGGATAAATCTTTTAGCCAGGATGGGGTATTGTCAATCAGAAAGCTTAGGTGAGCAGTTACCCACAACAGATAACTACGAATAGAAATACGAGTACAAGCAAGTGGTTAAGAATTCAGATGAATTAGTTCAAATCTGACGGACTAATTACAAAAAAAGCTCGATATTGAATACCCAAAAATATAAGGTAGTATCATAGAGTTACAGAGTGAGGTATATGTATATTGTTTTAAAAGGGTGAAATGATAATGACGTCAGGTACTTCCTTATCGGTATCTTAATAGTCATTACTTGTATGTGCTACTATATATACAGGGTGCAGCAGCATAATTTTCATTTATCATAATTTTTTGAAAGGCAAAAATGAAGTTGTGTTGCTGCTCCTCTCTCTCTCTCTCTCTCTCTCTCTCTCTCTCT